>JADBJO010000417.1:127583-255083 GCA_016801955.1 Conus betulinus | reverse complement strand
CATCCCCCAAAAAGGATGTTCCAAGCTTGAAGATTTTCGCTGTATCTGACACATCTACACTTGTTTAATGACTTTCGTTTCTTAGTTTACACGCACAGACGGTGTATATCTTTCACCTCTTGAGATGATTCATCTTCCAGCATATCATTGTAAGCTCATAGTAATTATTCTTTCATACATTTTTACATTTGTTTTTCTGTCTACCTCATATGCACGGATGTTTTGTGGATTGTTACATTTTGCTTTTTATTTCAAATGCATTCCATTTTTTTTTTTTTCCTGACTCCACTTGCGTTAGTTCAAAGTCCGTGAACATGTTATTCAAAAAATATTTAATAAATAAAAAAATTAAAAAAACAACTTTTGATATATCAGAATGAATGCAGTGTAAGAAATACGGTATTCCAGTTTCGATCTGTTGCCATCTGGTAATAGCCATGTGTGTGGGTGCGCCCACGCACGCGCGTACGTACGTGCATATGCGCGAGTGCATGTGTATGTGTGTGCGCGCGAGTGCGTGCTTGCGTGCCCGTGTCTGTGTGTGTGTGTGTGTTGAGAGCGCTCTGAAAAGGTATTATCAATTTACTTTTCTTAGAGACACTATACATCATCATGAGAAATCTTTTTGTTGGACAACAAACGTGGGGCAAGGAAACGAGTGTAGGTGAACAAATCCCTTCCTCTGTTAAAACAGTACACCTTTTTGAAAACAAAACTAGTAATGGGGGTAAGGATTTCGGGCGTCATTCTCAACGCCTGGCGAACTCGATGATCGTGTCCTGACAGATCATCAGATTCAGGACAAGCGTGTTTAGCGACTTACCCCAAGGCCTCTTCGAGCGAGGAAAGAAAAAAAAAGTCCGGTTTGTATCCCAGCTCCCCCGCACGCTCAGCATGTCGCGAAACGCCCGACCTGAGAGTGGCGCGCGACTGTGCTTCCCCCTCCCGCCTCCTCTCGCCAGAGAGCGCGCTTTGACCCACACACGCAATAACGAATGAACAAAAGAGGAAAAGAGAGGGCTATCGTTGCGTCACTCACCGCGTTTTAAAAATCGAGGTTCTGGCAAGGGCTTTCCCATTCCGCCACAGCACAGAAGGTCCGTGTCAGCCGAGACCAGTCAAATTCATCCACTTCCGCCGCATGTAGGCAATGTAGTTCCTGAAAGAAAGTCAATTTTCACTCTCTTTCCTCGTTCAGGGTAAGCTTTTACAGGGAGATTTTCTGTCAATTTTCATTCGTGTGTTTCTTTTATTCGTTGCCATCCCCATTTGTGGACATTTCCTTTCTTTGCTAGCCGAGACTATTGCATAATACTTTGACCCACTTGTCAATCATTCCGCAAGGTCATACTAACCCAGTTTGAGCGTGTTTTTTATGGCTGTCTGACGGATGCTCGAGTTAGGGAGGCAGTGCTGCAGAAGGGGAGTAACTGCTGCTTATAGGCCACACAATCCACAATTGGGGAGAGGTTATATCCCTTATGAGCAGCCGAAACGGATACACTGGACGGGTTTTGGCGCACATACCAACTGAGGTCGACCTAGAACCGAGTCCGCTGGATGAGTGTTGCCCGCGCCCTACGTTCCCCCTATAAAGGAAACTCTAAGGAGTAAGTGAATTCAGGTCATGTCGCTCTTATCTGAATTCACACAAACCTTGACCTGGATCTTTTTGTTCATGAAAGATGGAATTTGAGGTTTGTCAATTGTACTCTCCATGCCAGATCTCCTCAAGACAGCCACCAACAGAAAAGTCCGGAGAGAAACGGCGCTGGCTCATCACGTCTCATCACGTCCCCCCCCCCCCCCCCTCCCCCCCCCCCCCCCCCCCCCCCCCCCCCCCCCCCCCCCCCCCAGCGGTCAGGGGAATGACTGACTGACTGACTGACAATTGTAATCCGCACGTTCACGCCCACGCACTCACAAACCCGTGCGCGCGTGCACACACACACACACACACACACACACACGTGCACGCACGCACACACACGCACGAATGTTCGCGTGCGCGCGCGCACACACACACACACACACACACACACACACACACACACACACACACACACACACACACACACATGTACGCTCGAAGACACAGACACAGACACACAGAAGTAGTAGTAGTTTCTTTATCTTTTTTTTTTCCAGCCCTTATTGTCTCCCCTTCTGTAATATTTTTGCACTCAGTTCAAAGAGGACAGTGACTGTTCGTCGTTCTTTTTCAGTATATCTTGTATGTTATTTGTTTTGCCTGAATTAGACTAAATAGGTCGAAACGCGTTGTTTGCATTACAGTTTGTTTGTTCTTTCGTTTGGCGGCGCAGTAATCTTGTCTCTGCTTCAATTTCCGACTGTAATTTTGTCTTTGCTCTTGTTTCAATTTCCGCCTGTAATTTTGGCTTTGTTCTTGTTTCAATTTCCGCCGGTAATTCTGTCTCTGCTTTTGTTTCAATTTCCGCCTGTAATTTTGTCTTTGCTCTTGTTTCAATTTCCGCCTGTACTTTTTTCTTTGCTCTTGTTTCAATTTCCGCCTGTAATTTTTTCTTTGCTGTTGTTTCAATTTCCGCCTGTACTTTTTTCTTTGCTCTTGTTTCAATTTCCGCCTGTAATTTTTTTCTTTGCTCTTGTTTCAATTTCCACCTGTACTTTTTTTTTTTGCTTTGCTCTTGTTTCAATTTCCGCCTGTAATTTTTTCTTTGCTCTTGTTTCAATGTCCACATGTACTTTTTTCTTTGCTCTTGTTTCAGTTTCCACCTGTACTTTTTTCTTTGCTCTTGTTTCAATTTCCACCTGTGCTTTTTTCTTTGCTCTTGTTTCAGTTTCCGCCTGCAGTCACCATCCCACTTTGAAACCATTTGCCTTGTCACACAGCCAGGTTGGAGGGACCTAGTGAACTGTTCGTCAGTGCAGTGCCCCAATGGCTTTTCACGGAGTTTAAGAGAAAGTAGAGAAGAAGAAAGCTAGAAGAGAAGTCAGACATCTTACCTCAAGGTTTTCTATTTCAGAAAATGTAAACATGTAATCATGTGGTAGCAGATATCTGGGTGACTTTTTTTTATGTGAGGTGCTTAAACTGGACAAATGTTAGTACATACACTAGAACAATTATGGTGGTTTGGTGGATTGATTACGAAGATGAGCTAACAAAGCCAATATTTTGGTGGTTGTTAATGTGTTCATTCGTGCGTGCGTGAGAGAGAGGGGGAGAGAGGGTGGAGTTAGAGAGAGAGAGAGATGAGGGGGAGTGTGCATGCGTGTCTTTGTATGTGTTTTGAATTTATAAATACAAGGGGGCTGTCCCTACTCCCATTCTGCAAAGAAATCCTTTTCAATAGGCCATCAACATCATTTGAAGGTGGAGAGGGAACGTGTGCGTGTGTGAGTGTGTGTGTGTGTGTGTGTGTGTGTGTGTGTGTGTGTGTGTGTGTGTGTGTGTGTGTGTGTGTGTGTACGCGCACACGTGAGGGGAGGGGGGGGGGGGGGGGCACAACGTTAGTCACACATTAGCGTCGACACTAAGAAATTTTTCCTGTTTCTTAGTTACTAAAAGTCAGAAAACATGATTTGTAAAAAAAAAAAAAATGAAAAGTTAATCTACAAAAAGATAGCGACGAACACAGACCCTGAGCCAGAGATCATGAGCCATCCCACAGCTCTGAATCATTCCTTTATACGTGCAATAGCGCTTACGCGCTTCAAACCCGTCTCGCCCCGGCGAGTTTGTCTATCGTGTAGTATTCCGATGTCCAGTTTTGCGTCTGTGGACGCAAACTGCGTCACGACGCAATGCGTCACGTGATCACCGACCCGGCGTTGCTGTTCGTAGGACACCAAGTATACTTGATACCAAATCTGGTGGCGATCGGCCTAAAACTGTGGCGGTGTATAAGCGAACAAACAGACAGACAAACTGAGCTTTATATAATATATTTACAGAAAAATACTCGACCGTATTTGTAACATGTGAAAATATATTTTACCGTATGCATTGCCCATTCTAGAAGGTCTGCTGTTCAATCTCAGCCATCTACTCAGTTTCGGTAAACCTCGCCGCTTCCATGCTCTTAATGTCACGGCCATTGTTTCAGACCATGACTTGTAGCCTCTCTGCTGTGTAGAACATCGATGCTGGAACCTTTATGGTGCTGTGTTTCCTATGGCAGTGCTAACCCCATGTGCGACCTCTCTAAGCATGTGGTTGTGTCTCCATGTGTATTGTCCCTGAGTAGCGCTGTTTTCAATAAAGACCTCAGAGCAATCTTTGCACGCGACTTCACAGACATCTCAACCATTCCTTCTGTCTTCAGGTCAGCCTGGATCTCGGGATCTTTGTGGGTTTATGTAAAATTTTGATTTTGTGTCGTTGGAATATTATGTCAAGTCTCCAACAACCTAAAATGAATCTTTAACACAAATTCCAAGATCCATTCCTTCTGTCTTCGCGTCACCCTGGGTCTCAGGATATTGTGGGTTTACGTAAAATTTTGATTTTGTGTTGTCGATATAATTATGCTGTCAAATCTTCAACAATTTAAATGAATCTCTGACTCAGATTCCAAGATCCCACTTTGATGAAATTTTTGTGTATGCGACCGAAGGTTTTTCATTCTCACCATCTAAGACATTCAGTCATATATTTCTTCTGCCGAAATGTTCCTGACACCTGTGGCCCAAACAAGGTGAACAAGACCACATCACGAAAAACATCATGTATGAATGTTGTATCGAAAACACCAAACGTTGTGTCAGTGTCCACCACCTCTAGTTATTCCTTGTTCCATTTACAACAAATGAATGGAATGCACAACCAGATTTCAACATGCCGTCTGTGAAAATTATGTATGTATGTATGTATGTATGTATGTATGTATGTGTGTGTGTGTGTGTGTGTAGGCATGAGTATATGTGTGCAGATGTTGAACAATTTTGAAATGGGGTAAAACAAGTGCAGGCTAACTATTCTTCCGTCATTAATGACTTGGCAAAGGTTTTTTTTTTAATTGAAATGGAAAACGGGTGAAAAACAAATGAGAAAAATTGGGAAATATATCATGAACATAAAACCCTTCACTAGCAGCATATGGGGACCATTAGAATCCATTTTTAAGACAGACTCATCAAAGAGGCACGGCTGACTGTCTCTGTGCTCCCTTAGCATCAATAGAGATACACCACAGTCCATGATTCTGTGGTATTCTCACCACCACGGGTTAAAAAACCGAATCCAACAGCAGCCCAAAGCAGCCAGCGAAGGGTAGGAAAATAAAACGAAAAGAATGTGCAGTAAAGAAATAAGTCGCTGAATAACTAAAACCATCATGTACACACAGCATGAAATATAGGGGGAAATCTTCGAGCCTATGCTTGGGGACCCACTAAGGATGCAAGGGAGGTCAAAAAGTGTCAGCAGTCGGAGAGGTCAGCTCTGCAGTTTAATAACTCAAGTATTGCCAGTCACTGAAGTGCTGACAGCAGCTAAGAACTGTACAGAAAAGCCTTTACTTGGATCTCCTAGGAGATACAATCTCCCACCGATTGAACAAACAATAATATGTAGTGGGGAAAGACAAGTGCAGACTAACAATTCCAAGGTCATAATTTTATTTATAAGAAGAGAAAAAATCCCCCTCAGACAAGCGTTTCGGCCCCGAAGTCCGTACACTCTAAGGGGCCGGCACGCATCCAGGTCATGACCCCCAGATGCCCTTTTACTGCCAACTTCTTTTTTATTTTCTGGCACAGCCGGGATTCGAGCCCGCCCGCAACTTTTGCATGGGAAGGTGTCTCAAGGCGTGCCTTTTTAGATGGGATGTCTTACCCCACTGCTGACGGGAAACCTGTTCTACGTTGGGAAATTTAACCCCTTCAAAGTTCCATTTTGTTCCTCCTTGACCAAATCCAGCTGAAACTCTTTTCGGCTGCCTCTATTATCGCCTTCAGGGTTCTCGTCCTCTTTTCACCTGAAATCTCGAGCTGTTTCATGAGGTCATAGGCTGATAAGCCTACAAAGCCCCTTGCTCCAACTTCTAAGGCGAGGATCCGGGCCGGAAAACCGGATTCCCTCAAGCTGCTCGCTAGACTGGCATACTTCTCAGTCTTGTAGATGTGCGCTTGCTCCATTCTGCTTTCGAATGGCACCGTGAGTTCGATCAGAATAATTTGTTTTGATAAACCTGAGTGTGGTACAATATCCGGTCTCATGCCACTCTTCCTGATAATCGCCGGATGGTTCTCCCATTCTGGAAGGTCTAAAGTGCATTCCTAGTCATCTACTCCATCCAGTAAACTCTGCTTTCATGCTCCTGATATCACAGCTGCTCCAGACCATGATTTGAGGCCTCCTGCCGTGTAGAACTTTGTTGCTGGAGCTACTTGTGGCGTAGATCCTCCTCCAGCAGTACTAACCGCATATGCGATCTCCTTGAGCACTTGGTTGCGCCTCCATGTGTACCTTCCTCGGGTTAGCGCTGCTGGGCCTGAACTCAGGACATGTTCCACTGTTTGCCGTGACAGAGTGGACATGTGGAGTCATCTGATTTCCCCCATTTGACCAGGTTAGAATTCGAGGGCAGGAGGTCATACAAAGACAGATCTGACTCTAAGAGGAGCCATGTGCCAGATATCATTCCAGGTGAGACTTCTTTGCTGGACTGCTTTCTGGATTCTCTTTACGTCTTCTTCTTTCTTCAGTCCTCTATTACCATGTCTCCCTTTGCTTTCCCTTTTGCTTTTGACCACCATTTCATTTCTGTTGATCCCACCCCCTAGTGGCCTGTTATTTTCTTGATCTTGAGGTTTTACTTTGCCACGTCTACCGCCTTCCGAACGTTTCATTTTCTGCCACTCTTAAGTTTTGGCCAGACTGATCTCACAACGCTGTCTTCGGAGTCCTCAAGCATGGTTAGTAACTTTGCTTTACCCACTTTGTATTCCTCAAGGATGGGTTTTAGTGCAAGCTTCAGCTTTGCTTGGTGGCAACAGAGTGCGACTTCAGTGAGACCTGGTGGGGGACACCAGCAGCCATTTTCTTGTATACTTGTTGATTTTGACTTCCATTGATTCCACAGTGCTAGTGCTAATATCGTATATCAGAAGAGGCCACAGAAGCTTTGGGATCAGCATGAGCTGCGAAACACCAGACCTTGCACTAGGCAGGAAGCCCACACTGGTCTGTCATCTGCAGGCTTTCTTCTGCCATATGTTTGGTTTCCTCTCCCCTCTTTCTTTCTTTCAAGCATCATACCTCTTCCCAAAGCACTTGACTGTTTCTTCTGTTACAGCTGGAATGGCTTGGTTGCCTATGGTGAACTTGACTGCTTTTGCTATTTTTCCTTACCACAGAGAGAGGCTTCGTGATTTACACACACACACACACACACACACACACACACACACACACACACACACACACACACACACATAGATATAGATAGATAGATAGATAGATAGATAATAAAAGTAGCATCAGAAGTGGCGGTCAATCTTATGCCATACCTGCATCAAATATTGACAGCCACCTACATTCATTTTATCCTAGTTCTGTATGGCTGTAGAACTCACTGCCCGGGTGCCATCAAGATTGCCACAAATGCAGTCTCATTTAAAAATCAAATTGATACGACAGTCTTGAGATCTGCATACTGACTGATTTTTCTATTTTAACTTGCCCAGATATTTTATGGTTACCTGGGCCTGAATCTGGCCATTGCTTTTAACTTTTCGAATATCATGTGCGACCCCTTGTTGCCAAATTTCGCTCCAGGGGCCAACAGGCTGAGTCGCACTTTATTTCATTTTATTTTACTTTTTAACATGCGCGCTGGTGACCTACTCGTTTTTGAGTGAACCAGTCTTTTAGGAAGAAGAAGACACACACACACACACACACACACACACACACACACACACACACACACACACACACACACACACCACACATATATATATATATATATATTTTTGCCAAATTTTAGGCAGGCCTGTAGCATTAGCAGGAAAAACTCAGGAAAGCGAGATGTATTCAAAATTGTTCACCATATATATATATATATATATATATATATATATATATATATATATATATATATATATATATATATATATATATATATATATATATATATATGGTGAACAATTTTGAATACATCTCGCTTTCCTGAGTTTTTCCTGCTAATGCTACAGGCCTGCCTAAAATTTGGTTCCGTCAGCTATAACAAATCAAGATTTAATGGAACGATGTTTCAATACTTTAAAAGTTTTTTATCGCAGAGATCCATATGTACAAGAATAGGAAAAGTTTACTCGTCTTTTCAGAGCATTGGCATCGGAATTCCACAGGGCTCTATTATAGCCCCCATGTTGTTTAACATTCTTATTTATGATCTTCCAAAGATATTATCAAAAAGTGTGAGTTTAGTACATATGCTGATGACATTGCTATGTGGATAAATACAAATATCCGAAAGAATACAGGCAAGAGGATTACGAATCATGTACAGAAGATATATCAGTTGGAGATAGATAAATTAAACAAATTTATGGAAAATAACGGACTTATTCTCTCAGGTGAAAGAACACAGTTAATGTTTTTCAATAATGGAGACAACCCGATGTATTTGCCAAGCTTCAAATTGAATGATTCTGAATTGCAGTACTCACAAAACATAAAATTCTGGGTGTGAACTTAACCCCTAAACTGAACTGGCGTTTTTACACATTGAAAGCTTGATAGCTAAAACAAGGAAACGTTTAAACTTACTGAAAATTATTTGTATTCAGCCGTGGGCTCAAGATACAAAAACCCTCCTGCACCTAGCTGTTTCCCTAATAAGATCAAAACTAGTGTACGGACAAGAAGTTTATTTTTCAGCTCCTCAAAGTCTACTGAAAAAAATTGCAAAGTATAGACAGCAAAGCTATCAAATTAGCGCTTGGTGTCCCAGTGCACACAAACACATTGAAGGTGTACAAAGAAATTAATATGTTATCACTGTCAGATCAACGTAGATTAGCTGTGGCCAAATATGTCGCAAGAAGTCTTTCAGTACCAAATTCAGTCGAAAACGAAGTGTTGATGGATTCAAATGTTGAATATCCCAAAAGAGCTCAACAGCTAGTTTATCTTTGTCCCATTCGAAATTACACGAAAGATTCTTTTGAAAAATGCAATATTGATGTCACTTCTCTCTCACCTGCTCCTGTTGTTCCCCCGATGCCTCCATGGGAACATAGACAAGCTATCTTTGATGTAGATTACACTGATGTCCCGAAAAATGATACATTAACATTTTAACTTCTAAAGTGAGAGAAAACTTAGAAAACAAATATTCAGATTATTTACAAATTTTTACGGATGGTTCTGTTTGCCAGTTAAGTGCAGGTTCAGGTTTGTTATTCCGGCTTTTATTCCGGCTTTAAAAGTTCAAAAAGCATACAGCCTTGGAAAAGGATTTTCTATTTTTACGGCAGAATTGTATGCTATTCTTATGGCGTTACTCTTTATTTGTGATAGTAATAATTCTTTCTGTAATATTTTATTTTGTGTTGATTCTAAGGCAGTGTTAGATAGTTTGAAAGTTTGGGATGTGTTAAAACAAGGAAAGATGAAATCTTTGAAATAAAGCATCTAATTAATTACATTATTTCCACAGGAATAAATATAGTCTTCTGCTGGGTCCCTTCACACTGTGGTATTTATTGGAATGAAATAGCAGATAAACTAGCCAGACGCGGGGTAATGGGCAATGCTGCAAAAAATAAATTTGAAGTTAGATACACATGAAATACATTCATTATTGGAAAGCTGTTTCCCAATTGAAGTCTCAAGATAAATGTGTAATGGAGACATATCCTAGACATATTTTTAGTTTAATATACAAGATACGGTTGAACTCTTGGAAGACCAAATTCCCCAAAATATAGCGTGTGCATGTTCTAAGCCATTATCTGGTGAACATATACTTTTCCATTGCCCCATTTTGAATGCTCTTTATTCAAAAGCAAACATTGAAATCTCGAATTCTAAACCGGTTCACGCTATTTCTTTCAGTTCAGAAATTGTTGATGTTGCAAAAATTATCTCTCAATCTCAAATTAGCATATTGTTATGATCATGATAGTGTAGTTTATATTTAAATTTGTACTGTTCTTGACATTATTTCTCACCTTTTCCCTCCCCTGTGTCCTCCTCCTTCCCCCCCCCCCCCCCCCCCCCCCCCCCCCCCCCCCCCCCCCCCCCCCCCCCCCCCCCCCCCTCCCCCCCCCCCCCCCCCCCCCCCCCCCCCGTAAAGTCTAATATCACCAAGTGTGAACAGACTATAAATCAACACACAACAACAACAACAACAACAACAACAAATCAAGATTAAAATAGGTAGGATTTGGTGCCGGTGATTATCTTTTAAACTAGGTAGGATATGGTGCCGGTGATTTATCTTTACGGAACTTATTGGAACGCGCACGCGTTGTTCTCTCTTCCGGTGTCCCCATGTGAAAACTCACGGAAAAATTACATCAGTGACCGTGAAGATAGCAGACGAATCATGGCACAAAGATTATTTGGCACACTTGGAAAACTTGGCATAGGCGTGGCAGTTGTTGGAGGTGTTGTTCAAAGCGCTTTATATAACGGTGAGTTGTTGCAAAGCTTAGTTTGATTTCTGAATGTCACGCTCAAGGTAAAGCCTAAAGCCGCTGGGGAGCCAGATCATGTTGAAGGATACGCCGGTGGCGGTGGCTACCTCTTCGATATTTCTTGTTGCCAGTAGTTTTGAGAGAAGGCATTGTACACAATTTTCACAATGTGTGAGACTTAGCTGTCAATATACACATATATTGGATTGTTGTTAACTGCTGTTTGCAATGTCGATGCATCTAGCATTAGGCAGTGAGATGGGACATGATCAGATGGCTTCTTTTCACTTTTGCAGATGACCCCAAATGACCCATGCCCCCAAATGACACTCGCAGCCACACAACATATTTTTATTTAGTATAATGGATATTTTGAAATCTCTGTGATAATATTCCAATACTGTAAGAACAACAGAAAAGTGTTCAAAATGATGGAAAATTACTTTAAAATGCTTTAAATAGAAAAATAAATTGATAGTCTCAAAGATTTTTGCAGACTAAATCAAAGAAAATATGTTATCATTTCTTGGGATCAGAGTGAACTTAAGATGTGAAATACTTGTAGAATGATAAGAGATAAGATCAGATGAGATATGTCTCATTGCGTAGTGTATGAGTCACACAGAATATTTAGAGGGGATAATGCACGAATAAACATTCATACTTAATAAATCACAGATACATTGCTGTAATACCACTAGTCAAATGTAGGTATACATGTTTGTTTTCCAATCCAAGCATGCAGATGTTAAAAAAAAATACGCAGGCACTTGTTCACTTAAATTTGCATGCGCACACACACACACGCATGCACACACGCACACACACATATACATGCACACACACACACACACTCACACACACACACACACACACACACACACACACACACACACATACACTTGTGTGTGTATATTTGTGAAGTAGAAACAAAAACTGTTCATAACTGCTGCACGTTGGTAACTGGATTAAAAACCCCACAATCACCAGAATCACAGACATGTATATTAGCATGCATGGTACCTAATATTTTCTGTCCAAACATTCATGGCTTGCTTATCAGTCTGTCATGTGGAACATTGGGATTTTGTTTTTGATTCAGTCTTTCTGTACGCATTACATTTGATGTTATTTCTGATGAGTCCAGGGAAGGACGATGAAATTTAGGTGAGCTTGAACTGTACAAAAGGGAAACCACATGAATGTTAGTTCAGATGATTTATGTATTCCAGGAACATGAAATTAAAATTAAGTTAGATGTGCCAAAACACAAAAGCAAATAAATATGAATCGAGAGAAAAGGCTTTATACTATAGAAAATGGCTTTCCAACTTGAGTTAACATGAAAATACAATACCATAGTTTCAAATTGTTGTGCCTGAGCTATAGGCACAGCAATTTATAAAATGGCTGATGGTTTTTCAACCAGACACTCCCATCAGGTACATATCGGTCAGCAAATTGGAATAGGGAACATTTTTTTCCCTTGTGGTTAAGGAAACAGCCTTTCTTTGAGTATCAAGAAAACAGCACCTTTCCTCTACCATCAAAAACTGAGAACTGACAGTGAGTATCAAAATCCCTAAGAACTTTGAATACGGGTTTGAACAGTTCATTTGATTGTATGTGGCTGTGGTTGTCATTGACTGTGAATGGGCACAGCTGCTTTGTTAAGTTTCATCCTGTGGTTGTGCTTATAGCTGATATATTTCATTTGTCCTGCAGTGGATGGTGGCCACAGAGCAGTCATCTTTGACCGCTTCCGAGGAGTTCAAGAGACAGTGGTGGGAGAAGGCACACACTTTCTGATTCCATGGGTCCAGCGACCAATCATCTTTGATTGCCGATCAAAACCGCGTAATGTGCCTGTCGTCACTGGTAGCAAAGGTAAATGAATAAAGGACACTTTGTGTCAGTTTTTGAAAACAATGTCTTGAAGTTGAAATCATGTTGGATTCAATCTCAGACCCTTTACTATGACATTGATAGCACTTTACATTAGGTCATCTTTGTACTGCCTTTTTGTTTTCATCTTGAAGTATTTGAACACATTTTCCTTGGTATTTAAGTTTTGTTAACTAGGTACTAAAGTTTTGTTATCTAGATGTATGGCATTTGTCTTGTATAATTTATCTGCTGGGAAATTCATAAAACAAATGAAGAACTGTGGGCTTTTTAGTGTGTATTAGTTTTACTTTTTTTTTAAACCTTTATTTCTTTACAACTCTCATTCTCCTTCTGCCTTCAAGTCATCTGTCATCTACCTATTCTTTTCATCACCCTTAGCCTTGCTACTCCTTACTGGCTTATACTAGTTCTAGTGTGTGTTTGTATATATATATTTATATGTGTGCGTGCATGTGTGCACACACGCTTCTCTCTGTGTATGTGTGTGTGTGTTAAGAACTTTGTAAGGGCTTAGAGCTATTTGCAGACTAAGCGCCATAAATCTCAGCAGTTATTGGCAGTAGTGGTAGTAGTGTATAATTTGTTTGTCATCAGATTTTTAGTTAAAATAGTATGCACTGTTTACCTTCTTTCTGAATGTAGTTTTTGTGTTCCACAGTATCAGATGATTAAATCTACCATTATTGTTTGTATCCCCTGTAGTTCAAATTCACGTGTACGGTCAGTGATGCATTCAGTGTTTCCATGTCTTCCAGATTTGCAGAATGTGAACATCACACTCAGGATCTTGTTCAGACCCCAGTGCCCATGCTGCCCAAAATCTACACTAACCTGGGCATTGACTACGACGAACGTGTGCTGCCTTCTATTACCAATGAAGTTCTCAAAGCCATCGTGGTCAGTATCATGCATAGTTGTTGATTTAGGGGTTTTGCTTTGTTTTTTGTTTGTTGGTTGGTTGGTTGGTAGCTTCATGCCACTCAGTGGCATTGCACCAACACTGTCCACAGTCACAGCCTGGCTTGTCCCTCCACACCCAGCAGCGGCCATTCACAAGGAGCAGTCAGCATCAAATGATCATGAGGCAGCCCCCACCAGAGGAGACACTGCATTGCTGCATGATCACTAAGTGGTGTTCAGCGGTGTGTGTCTCTGATCCATCATAAGCAGGGCACTACCTACTAAACTTCATGCTGATGACAATACTTGCTGAGTGGCGGTGCTCACATGAATGAGCTTTCCCTCTGAAAGGCCCTACCACATCCATCCAGTTACAGTCCTCATGAATTGCCAGTACCAGTAACCTAGTCAGAACCTCACCAGGGGCATAGACATTGAAATGAATTGGAACTGAGGTCACCATGAGAGCAGGGCATGAAGGGCCACAGAATTGGAGACCTTTTTTCTTTTTTTAGTATTACATGTTGATCAATGAGGATGAGAAAGGTGAAGATCATGTTGCTTACTTTCATAATAAATCCCGACATTAGCCAGGCTTCAGAGGCACAAGCAACTGCATTCTTGGTCAGGAAATTTGACCAACACTGTCTGAGATGCATTCAGTTAAGTGTATGGAGCTCAACTGTGTGTCCAACCTTTTGCAATTGAGCCTATAGCAAATTTCAACTGTGGATAAGACTCAGTTGGAGCAGGAAAAAACACAAATAAATGACTCTAATGAGAATTAAACCCATGTTCTCTGGGCTTGGAGTCTGTGATACTAACCACTTATCTATACTGGTCATTGTTGTTGTTGTAATGATTCCTTGGCCATGAATTGAGATCCTCTGTTGAAAAATATGAGGGTCCTCTGGTAAAATCTGAGGGTTTATACAATGATATCTGAATTTGAATAGATCTTTTATTTGCAAAGTAAAGAATGCTGTTCCAAGTGAATTGACTACACAGAAGTTGTGATAATTTGACAGTGGATGATGCTTTGTGTCTATCACTTCTCATTTACATTTCTATACACTGTTTATAAGGCATAATATTGTGCTGTGTTTTGTCTCCTTTTCTGTTGATTGAATTCTGTTTACTGTAGAAGGTGTGTAATTTTGAACTGTTTATTCTCTCCATAAAGCTTGAACTGTCACAGAGTGGGAAATAAACGGCCTCCAATTGATTTCAGGCCCAGTTTGACGCGGGTGAATTGATCACACAGCGAGAGCTGGTGTCACAGAAAAAGTGAGTGAAGAGCTGACAGAGCGTGCCTTGCAGTTCGGCCTTCTCCTGGATGACATTTCCCTGGTGAGTCAGGATCACACGTTGCTTTCTGGGAACGATAAGCTAGCTGATTGATTGTCATTTGTTCTACACTGTCAATATTACTGATGAGTCATCTTTGCATAAAGCTCACTAGTACATTCTCTGTATGCTGAACAAATGCAGGAGGAAATGCTGAAATTGTGCCTACTTGTTTGTTTTCCTTTTCAACTCTAGATCTGTGCAACATAAAGCTGTGAAAATATATAAAAGAAATTTATGCTTTATCCAGGTATTGTGCTGATCCCAGTTTAAAAAAAGCAGTTTAAAGAAATAATTACCATACATAAGCCATATTTTTGTATTAGCTGTCAGTTAATTTCATAATGAAACATGAAGGCAGTGTATGTCTGAATAATAGTTCATTGATTTTGTAAAACATAAATGAACAAATACATTGAACTTGCTGTCATATTTAATCAGTCAGTATGTAACCAAATGAGTAAATAAATTGCTATCTATTGCTGGTAATGATGGTGAATAATGTTTGCAGGCACGACAAGATTTAATTATTCAGATAGCGTCAGATTTTGACCTATGACTTATTTAATGCTTGATTTTCTTAAAATGTGTCTTAAATTGCACCAGGGAATTTTAGGATATATGTAATTATCGTTATTGCAAGACTGTTATTGTCAGCAGCAGTGGAACAATTGAGGTTAAACGATGATCTAATGTAATTTTTTATATGGAAATTGAACTTCACGTGACAATACTTAGAGGAAAACTGCTCACATGTAATGATGGAATGTGCAGACCCACTTGACCTTTGGCCGAGAGTTCACAGAGGCTGTGTGGAACATAAACAGGTGGCGCAACAGGAAGCTGAACGTGCTCGTTTCGTAGTAGAAAAGTGTGCAGTCAGTATGGATTGTGGCACATGCATCGTCACACACTTTCCCATACACACACAGGAGCATTTTTCTCCGACATCATTACAAACGTGTGGTATTTATGTATTCTTTTTCCAAACCTCTAGCTGGTGTGTGTGAGTGTGTGTGTGTGTGTGTGTGTGTGTGTGTGTGTGTGTGTGTACAGGTTCATAATCCAAAGGAAGGAACTGTATATTTTTGGGCAAAAGAGCACATTTTTAACAGATTTTGAGAGGGGAAGCATTTAGATGGTTCAGTGGTTGTCACACCTTTGGTTCCTCTGCTTCTCCCACCCACATCTTCCTCTTCTCTGCTTAATTGTAATAAATTTATTTATGTTGAAATCATGAATTTCAGTTAGTGGTATTATATGAATTATTACTTGAATAGCAAGGACTCCGTTTGACAGATGCTTCTGGAAGGAGAGAAATTTGCTGGTGTTAAGCAGTATCTATACCAAACCGAAAAAAAAGTCTCAAGAAGTACAACAATATTGGAGCAAACAATGTGGGGTGCCAGAAAGATGATGATTTACAATGTGATGATGACAATGATCTGAAGGTGACCATGTGGCAATGACAAGCAATGACTTACAGAGTGCATTCAGTTGACGCCTTATTCAACAGCTGTATTCTTGGTGACACAAAGCTGGTTTGAAACACACAGAAAAGGTCATAAGAAGTTCCCAATCTTAATCTTTACTTCTGTTCACAGCAAAAAATGAATTTATTTTAGTCGAAAACTACAGGTCAGTAACAAAATGAGCAGTATATGACTGTAAAAAAAAGATGTGAAATGCTTGATTATGATGTGCTGAAAATGACAATTGATGTTGTGCCTGTGGGTGCATATATCTACTTACATGTGAAATCACATGAGGTCTGATTGTTTAGATGGTTAAGAATTTCATTTTAGTGTATTTGTTTATTACTGAAATCTCCTCATTTGATACCCCAAGTTTGCCATAGCTTAATTAATCTTGAGACGAAGCCATTACTGCAGTCGTGCAAGTCATGACCAGTTCCAGAACATAACGCAGCAACCATTTTGAAAGGAACCAGTCAAAAGAGAAAGAAACTTTGCGATCATAACAACTGATTTTCAGTATTCTCAGGAAAGTTGTTTGATGCAAAACATGGAGCTGCTAGTCTAACATTCTAGTTAAACCAGTGGGCGAGAAAAACATTATTTTCCTCCATATGTTCTGACCTAGAAAATGTGCAAGGCAAAATAAAAAATTAGTGCTGAAACAATCATGTTAACAAGGGAATTTTATGAGGGAAAAGAGGAGGTTCTGTTTTGGGAATGGGGAACATTTCTGAAGTAAATGGAGTTATTATAAAATTTGTGCTGACTAGATTGCACAATGTACGTACTAGGTGTTCATATATCCATGACTATGTTCTGTTTTTTTTTGGGGAAAAAATCGGCATAAATTGTTTCGTTGCTGTGTGTGCTTGAAGAAAATGAAATGTGCAAGATTTGAGAGAGGAGAGGGGAGGGAGGGGTAGCCGTTTCACACAGGAATATGTATGAATTATGTGTGGAGGATAGGGGTTTTTTTTTTCCCAGTAAGTTCACTCTGAAATGTGCATCAGTGAACTGTAGAAGATCAATTCTTTTGTAATATTCACAGAGGTATTATCTGTGGAGGATTGCTTTTTTCAATATGTTGAGTGAGGGATACACATCGGTTGGTTATGAAAGACCCTTTTTTTTTTTCCTAGTATGTTCACTTGGAGATTAACATCATTTAGCCATGGAGGATTCTTTCAAGGATGTTCAGTCAGTAGCACACACTAGTGAGCTGTGGAGACTTGTTTCAGTATGTTTGTTCAAGAATATACATCTGTTGGCTGCATTGTTAACAGTATCCTCAGCAATGGAGGATTGTTAACATTATGCTTAATCAGGAATATTCATCATTCAGCTATAGAGGATTGTTTTCAGGATGTTCACTCAGGAATGTATATTTGTTAGCTGTGGAGGAGGTTTTTTTTTTTTTTTTTTTTTTTTTTTTTTCCTTTTTTCTTTTTTTTAATACAGTATGTTCACGCAGAAATATCCATCAGTTAACTGTGGAAGATCATTTTCTGGATGTTCACTCAGGAGTATACATCAGTTAGCTTTGGGGGATTTTTAGGATGTTCACTAAGGAATATATGTCAATCAACAATGAAGGATTTTCAGGATATTCACATGGGAATGTACATCAGTTAGCTATGGAGGATTATTTTCAAGATGTTCACTCTGGAATAATGTTCACACAGTAATACACAACTATTGCCTGTGGAGGATTGCTTTCAGGATGTTCATTCAGGAACATAGTTATCTGTGGAAGATTCCTCTTTTAATATGCTGACACAAGAATATGCATCATTTACCATTGAAGGATTTCTCTTCTTTCTGATTTTCACCCATGATTTTTGACTGGAGTTGGTGAACATAATGTGTGCAGGGCAGAGCAGCAGAAGAAGGCTGCCGTGATTATGGCGGAGGGCGACTCCTTGGCTGCGGAGATGTGTGGCCAAGGCGTTTGGGGGATGCCGGGGAAGGGCTGTGGAAGTGCGGAAGCTGGAGGCCGGGGAGGACATAGCCTACCAATTGTCAAGATCACGGAACGTGGTGTACCTTCCCCAGGCCCAGCAGACCCTTCTGTCTCTGCCTCAGTAGACTGTTCAAAGACTACTGGATGGTAGTTTTCATGAAAGGCTGTCTTGTCATGCCTGACCAACATCAGGGCTGTTCTGTTTTGTACTGTTACAATAAAATCATGAAACGGCGTGCATAAGCTTAAACATAGGTCAAAAACTCTGTATTGTATGGCTTTTTTTTTTTTTTCCATTTTTTTTTGAAATATAAGTGACGTGAGTGTGTGTAGCACTATTGAAGGCTTTATTGCTGTTTTTCTTTGTTTTAGTTTCAATTTGGATTTCTCAGTGAACAGAAAGTCAGGATATTCAAGACATGTGTTCGAGTTGTGATAAATCCCAACAGACTTTGACAGATTTATGATCTTTGTTATATTATTAGAATGAGGAGAATGAGTGAAATGTTATTTTGTATGAGTGTAGTATAAACATCATTAAAAGAAAAGGC
Source organism: Conus betulinus (assembly GCA_016801955.1). NCBI lineage: Eukaryota > Metazoa > Mollusca > Gastropoda > Neogastropoda > Conidae > Conus > Conus betulinus. The sequence goes on along the minus strand of JADBJO010000417.1, from coordinate 236,307 downwards.
AATAATGCGTAAATTAAAAGGTAGAAGAAGATATTGTTTTCCTGTGTTTTTTTTTTTTTTTTTTTGATAAGTTCATGAACTTTTTTCGTGAATGAGCAGTATATCTCAGACGTGTTCTAAGCTGTGAATGGCTCTCAGAGAAGATTGAGCTTTTTGTTGTTTTGATTCTTTGCCGAGTGTGTGAGTCCTAACATTTGATCATTCTTCAGGACAGTAAAGGTGATGAATGCTGAATCGTGTCTGGCATCATTCGTTGGATGTCTGATAAATCAATTGTGGCAGTTTCAGTGTTGTCAGCCCTGTGGAACTTTTTGAAAGATCACCTTGAAAAGAATTGGACAGACTTGTTAGGTCTGTTGCTAGTCGAAAATAGAATCACAGTCTAGGAGAAAAGATTAATTACAGAATTCTGATTGCAGTTTCTTGCATGGAGGGGTCATAAATGCTGTCAACTCAACTGCCATTTTGGTGGAGGTGCAAAGCAGGGTAGCTAAGTTTTCACACTTTTCATCTTGGATATTTGTCTTCTTCCAGCTCAAAGCCAGCAAATAAATCTGATTAAGCAGTCTGTAAGTCCAGTATAGTGTAACTTAACACAACTGAAATTGGGGTCAGATTTGTGAAGATGAGGTAAAGATGCACTCGGTTCCAATCAGTTCTTGTTTGACATCCTTCAGTGTCTTCTAAATGTCTCGCAGTGACTGAATTCACCGGGCAGCTCAGTGTTGTCAAATCTGGATTCCGATGCCTCCAAGCCAAGATACATCACAAAGTAAAGTTACTTAATGATGCTCCGACATTGTTATGTTTCTTCTGCCTTTTGGTTTGTGCAGTCCCCACAGAGATAGGATTTTGGGGTCACTGGTGTTCTCATGATTCTTATGAAAATGTTTTGGAATACACTAGTCAAAGCCACCCCCACCCCTCCTTTCCATGCTGCTGGAAAGGACACTTTCTGACACTGAAAATAATGACAAACTTTCTTACACATGGGAGAGTGGAAGGTCCCCTCATGCACACCACCTATCACCCCCCCCCCCCCCCCCCCCCCCCCCACCCCCCCCCACACACGCACACAGACACACACACACCCCCCCCTTACCCCCCCACAACCAATCAAGAAAATTTCACAAATCCTATCATTTCTGCAAGTGGTCTTGTGTGACTGCCATTTTAGACACCGTGCACACACCAGGTACTCCAGTTTTTGTTAATACCAAATACAGTTATAACTGTGAAGACTATTCTTGCAATCTCATTTGACAGCCCCGTCATGTTATCTGAGATTCTGTAAGTGGCAAACTTGACACCACCACCCCATCCACTCTACACCCACCCTCTTGTACAAACACACCCCATCCTCCTTTTGTCTCGCAAACGGCAATCAAGATTTCAAATCTATGCCAACTCTCCGTCTCCTCCCTTCTCCTCTCAAACCCTCACCCCGCTCACTCTTCCCGCAGTCTGGTTGAAGTTGCTGATAGCCCGGATGTGGCAACAATGACACAGAGAAAGGTGACAACGCCTTACTGTGCAACTTTTCCTTCTCTTCCGTCCATATCTGACAGATCAGAGAAGCCGCAAAGCCAGCCCTCCCTCTCTCTCCACCGTTTCATCACCACCTCCCCTGCACTTTCCCTTCCCTCCCTCTATCACGTGCCTAGGCAACCGTGTGTGTGCGTGACGCAATTATGTTGAACAGCGCTTTGATTAGCATGAAGGCACAAGCGCATTCTGAAATCTATACTGGTCCTCCCACTTTAAGTGGTGGGGGATGACCAACACACACACCCCCAACCCCCACCCCCACCCTGACCCCCTTTAAGTGACACAAAGCCAACGGAACCAGAATAGATAGCTTAGCCTTCAAAAGGAGAAACTCAGTCCCTCCAATTCACCACACACACACACACCCTGCTGGTCAGTGGCAGAGACCGGCAGAAGGCACCCAGGTGGCAGTTGGGTGTAGGGCGGCACAGATTTCCTTCCTTGCACTACGAGTGAATGACAAGACTAGCCTGTGTCACCGGGAGGTGGCGGGGCACTTTGGCAACAAGGTTCTGCCACTCTGCAAACTACCCAGTGGCCTGCACGTCCAGCAGGGCCCTCCCTTTGGTGGCTGGGGGGAGGGTGGGAACGTCCCTCATGGGCGCAGAGTGGGCATGGACCTACGTGTAGCGACTTGTGCCTCGTATGTCTCCCGAGTGAGCCTCACATGGCACAGGACTGTCGCCTCTCAGCATGAAGATGGCCACCGGTAGCCCTGACGACAGCTTTGGAGGAGCCGCCACGAGGACGACGACACCAACAACATCAACCGCAACCGAACTACACTTCTCAGACGGGCCACTCAGCGGTCCTACTGACTTCACCTGCCTGACAACACCGTCTACCCCGGGTCCCTCCGCCCACCCACAAACAGCAACCGCAACCAAACCTGCCTGCCGACAACGTCTTGCTAAGACAGACCTCGCCATGCTGTAGTCGCAGTGAAATCTTGTCCCTAAAAGCTCAGGTTATGACAACGTAAAACTCAACCATTCACACCCTCCAGTTCTTTGCCTTCACCTTACAGCTGTACAAATGACACAGTGTAGCCACAAAGACAACACGGGTAAATCGGAGAAGGGATCGATCATCTCCACATCCTCTGAATCTCCTAAGTTCTAAGGATCACTGATGACCCAGAAGAACTGCAAGTTGAAACTATGTTTCTACAATTTGAGGCTGTGCATTGATTGAATGTATGCCATGTGGTTTAAGAGAGGGAAAATTCTGGTCGAGTTGAGTTGGAGTCCACTGGGAATATCAGAACTTATCTGATGTTGGAGAGAATAGTTGATGTCTCTCTAGTTGCTGGTGACTGATCCACTTCTCTGTAGACTGCTGATCATGTGCTGGGCTGTGGTGTTTGTTCACTACCACATATGCCCAGGGTAGGTGGGAAACCCAGGTTCTAAAACAAACAGAACCTGATCTGTAGGTAATTAAGTAGCTGAAAGTCTGGCTTGACGAGTTCTCACACTTGCCCTCTGGCTTTCAGTAAATGTGTAAGATCTCGGCCAATGAAGAATTAGACTAGCATAAATATATCTGCCATAATTATCAGTCTCCAGTTTCAATCAGAGGTTCAGTGAAACAAAGGGTAGGAGACAGGAATGTAATGCTAAACAATGGAAGTCAAATAACTCTTCAATGTTTTTCCCTGTAAGTTAAGCTGAAGTAACTTGGAATGCACTTAGCCCAAGTACACATATGATGTAGACTTGGAGTCATACACTACAAAGCATTCCAACGCTTAACAGTATTCATAAATCAACTTACAGTTTTCACCTAGTAATAGCATTCAGTTTTTCCGATCAGAATTTATCATTCAGTCATCATCATAGCAGATAGTATTGAATACTGGCAAAGATGGTAAACAAAGGATGTTAATCAGATTGCTAACAAAGCATCTTCATAGTTTTTACCAAGTTGTGGCAAACAAACTATTACAAAAGAATACTCACTCATCACCTTAATAGATGTCGCCAAGTACTGGCATAAAGTTATACTGTTAACCTTTTCGTGACGCACTGTGCGATAGTGACAGCAACTCGGTCAACCTGTTCATGACGAACCATACCATGGTGACAGCAGCACTGCTGTACTGCCCAGATGTGCCATGCCTCCATGAGCACAACATAAAACAATTCCCATGTTCTCTCGTCAACCGTCAAGGGGATGCAGCTACCATAAATAGTTAGAACAGGGTTCTAGCCACTGGAAGGGTAAGTTTACATGCACTAGCAATGACCTTTGTGACCCCAGAGTAGTCCGAACAAAGAGACCCGTTTGGCACTGGGAAGGCATGAGTAGAATTTCCTGCTTCACCACATATCGGGCAGAAGGAGACAGACATGTGGTGTTAGGAAAGTAGTTCAAGAATGACAGGGAAGGGGGGGGGGGGGGGGGGGGGGGGGGGGTAAAGGTGTACAAGTTTATCAAAAAGAATCTGAGCTTGATTTATTTGCTCTGTGTATTGAATAGTTTTATACATCTGATCATCTGAAACCAAAACAGTGAAAAGTGTGTACTGTGTGCAATGATTTAATTTCCTTAATACTTTCCAGACGAGTGCGGCAGAGCAACGCCGCTTCCCGGCGTGCACCGCACGTGCTTACAACCGTTGCAGACACGAGATTTTTTCGCACTTTTTAATTTTATTTTACGTCTCATAATATAAAGCTAAAAAACAATTGTTATATATCAACAGAAAGGGTAAAGCGCGAACTTTGTAATAAGCATAGAATTAAAATACATTTTGGGTAAAATAGCAACGCTACTGTTACAGAAACAACATAAGTAAAACGTAGAACACAATCTTGTTTACGTTTGTTTGGTTAGTATGACAACAGTGAATGAGGAAGAAAAGGGGCATAAAACTTCGCTCTTACTTTGAACAGATGCAGAGAAAGCCTGAGGTATTTAATATGTGTAATCCAAGTGAATTCTTTTTTTTTTTCTTTTAAAAGCAATTAAATCATTGCGCACAGTACACACTGTTCACTGTTTTGGCTTCAGATGATAAGACATATAAAACTATATTAAATACACGAAGCAAATAAAAATCAAGCTCAGATTCTTTTCGATAAACTTGAACACCTTTACCCCCCCCCATTTTTTCTGAACTACTTTGCTGAACCAGTTCTCAAACCACGTGTCATTCTCCTTCTGCCCGATATATTGGTGAAGCAGGAAATTCCACACGTGCCTTCCAGTGCCAGACGGGTCTCTTTGTTCGGACTACTCTGGGGTCACAAAGGTCATCGCTAGTGCATGTAAACTTACCCTTCCAGTGGCTAGAAGTAGAACCCTGTTCTATTTATGGCAGCTGCATCCCCTAGACGGTTGAGGAGAGAACATGGGAATTTTTTTATAGTTGTGCCGTCATGGAGGCACGGCACGTCCGGGCAGTACAGCAGTGTTGCTGTCGCCAGGGCACTGCTCATCATGAACAGGTCGACAGAGTTGCCGTCACTATCGAACAGCGCATCCGGAAAAGGTTAATTAGCCTTTACCAGCCGTGTCACCTAATAAAGGGTGATGGGATTTCTTTCCTTGAGCAGAATCACCCAAGGCTGGGTAACGGACAGACAGTACATTCTGCCATGTCGCCCACTATTGTGTGACAGGTACATAAAAAATTCCTACGCTTTCCATAAAATGATCCAAGGGAAAAAAGCTCTGTAACTAGTCTTGGGTATGTCGTAGCAAGTTGTAGACCTTATTTTCAGTGCTCTGTAGTGAACTTGGCTGACCCCAGCAGCTTTGAAACAAAGAAAAACTGATGGCACCAGGCTTTGCCGCTAAGCACGCACGAAAAAGTGTCTGTCAGACAAAGGGGTGGTAGTGATTTGTCGCTCAATGAAGCACTTGAAATCATATTACGAAGTGGATCTGGTGATGAGGGGAGTGACAGAATGATAGAAAACTATGAAGAGAAGAGAAAGGAAAGTGAATTGCTTGAAGATGCAGCCATCCCGTCATCTTCTGATTTGGTGTTGTAAAAGAACGGAATAGAATGTAAACAAAGATTTTTTTTACTTGTCAGACATGTTTTTCAACACACAGTCATGTCTACACATTGAAGTAAATGATTCAAAATTACTATGTTCAATTAGTTGAGTGTTTATTCTTTTCTATGACACCTTACACAACACTGTCAGTTGTTGTCTAGCTACCGCAAAAACAAATTAAAAAAGTGGCGAAATATGCGCATCAGCAGGAACTGAGCGCCATGCATGAGCGCGCAGCAGCAGAGAATTGTGCTGCACGCGCCGCTCTCAGCTAGATAGTATTAATGATGACAGAAAGAGAGAGGTAGTACACAAATCAGCCAGAAACTGAATTCATGAAATTGATTTGAATATTTCATCCTTGTATAAACAAGTAAAGTTGATGTGTGAAAGGGCACTTAACTTGTGTGAGTTCTTTGTTGTTCATTCAGTAGTGAATGTCTTTTTTAACTTATCTCTAATTCTGTCTCTCTGAGCTACAATTACTTTTAAGTGCACAAGCCTTAGTAAAATTATTCCTGAGCCACTCTTGAGTAGTATAAACAGTCTCAGGAAAAATAAAAAATATCTTTCGATGACTAGTACCAGAAAGTTGCTCCTTCCATAACTAGTAAGAGAGAGGGTGGAGGTGAAATTTTACCAAAACTGTAACAGAAAAAAACATTCAAATAATCAAAGTCCTACCCCTAGAGGACGCACCAACCCACTCCCAACTCTCGTCACACTGCATTCTACATGCTTTTGTGTTTCCCTTGCCCACTAAACAGAAGCATGCTCTACCCATCAGGTATGGCTGTTGCTGACTTGTAAACTATATTAACCCTTTCACCGCCCCAGATGTTCTGTTTTGCATAAATCCCCATCGCCAGCCATTTTTCAGAAAATCTCTTATTTCATAGCAGCTTGTGTGAAATGCGGATATCTCTGGAACTAAACAACCAATTCTCTTGCTGTTCTTTTTTTTTTGGAAATGGAGGAAATAAACTAAACTTGTGTTAAATTATAGAATGTTAGTAAAGGTTAGAAAATACGACAATTTCAAAGTTTTGGTAATTTCAAGTGCAAAAAAAATAAAAAAATAAAAAAAATGGAATGCTATCTTTAGTCTCATCATAAAAAAGAAGAAAGCATGCCATCAAACTCTGAACAAAGAAGGAAAAATACTCCACACACAAAATAAAGACCAGAAAAACACCAATAAACCAACATACCCCAACAGCAGAAGAAGAGCTGGAAGAAGTCCACAGATTGAAAATCATCCTTGTTCACCAGCACTCCTGAAAACAACATTCAGAGGAATAGTTAGTGATATGACTAATGATACAGTGATACACACACACACACACACAATAAGCTACTTACACCCCACTGGCACACACATGAAAGAAAGAAAAGAGAGAGGGGACACACGCACACGCACATATACACACAAACACACACACACTTTATTATGCCCCACTTGTGCATACATGAAAGAAAGAAAAATGGAACTTCCCTGAAGATGGAGTATGGCTGCCTTAATGGCGGGATAAAAAAAAAATGGTCATGCACACTAAACTCCACTCCCTTTGTTGGACAGATGGGATTAATACTTGCCTGTCTATATAGGGAGTGTCCGCAGGAGTATCAGCCTGTGCACACAGAACACACACACACACACACACACACACACACACACAGATACATGCGCATACACACACACACACACTCACTGTTGAAAGCAATATTTTTTTTATGAAAACAAAGTCATTCACTTGCCACCACACACACACCGTTGAAAGCATTATTTTTCTTATGAAAACGAAGTCATTCACTTGCCTGTGGGTCTCTAGAACCTGGGGAGCAATGCTGCTTGGGCGTATCAGTCCAGCTGGTCACTCAAACTCATCTCTGCAGCACACCTCTGACACGCAGCAGTCAGCCACGCCCCCTTCAACCTCGATTCGTGGCAAGCCATATGGGCTTGCAGTTCATTATCTCGTAGCTGTTAGTCGCCCCGTCTAATGTCTCTCTCATTCACATGGCTTTCAATTCAGTCTCTACAGGTTGGCCAAGAGCAAGCAACAGTACAATATTCAAGGGCCTGTGTGTGTGTGTGTGTGTGTGTGTGTGTGTGTGTGACACACACTGCCTGCCCAGCCGTTCACTTGGTGCACATCCAACAGTCAGCCTCTGTAGTAATTCGGTCAAGCTCTCCCTTTCACATAATGTTTCCTGGTCACAATCTGGATGTTCTTTATCTGAATCAGGATCAACTGGCCGTCTATTCAATATTTCCAGCACCTAATCTGTGGTAAATGTACAGTGAAACCGAGTATGTGAAGTGTTTAGTTGTGACGTCATAGTGAATGGAAAAAAAATCAGTATAAATCGATAAAAACACTTAACTGAAGAGCGCTCAGACAAGGCAAATGGCTGTGAGCTCAGGTCAGGGAATCCCCAACTGTGACGTTTCTTTCTGGCTTTCTGTCTCATCAGATTGGAGAGTGACAGTATCGGGAGTTAGGTAAATCTAGTTGGTTGCATTTTGGCGACATCAACCGTGAGCCACATGGTCGCAGAAATGTGATGTCGGCAGCATAAAGGTTAACCAGCATAATTTTGATGGAAAAGTTTGGAAATTGAAGTGTCAAGGCGCGTTGAATTTTTTTTAAATGAATAGGGGAATGAAGAAAGAGCAAAATAAGACAATCTTGGATACGTGAAATTATCTCCCCAGCATACGAGCATACACACAGGCGCATACGCATGCGACACACACACACACACTCAACAAACATGCCCACGCCTGGACAAAGGTACACTCAAGAGTATAAAGATGAAAATACAGCTCAAAAACTTCATTTAAATTCACATTTGATAATACACTTCTGGTTCTTGCTAGTTACAAAACAAAATTCCAGAATAAGCCTAAGACTGGTAAGGAAAGGAAGATGCATTCACGTTTCCAGTGAACTGGGCTCCCTTCAACCTCGAATTATAGATATAAATGCACACATCCCACCAGCTTGCACACATGTGCATGCATACACACATATAAACTTTCCAAAACAAAAGGATTATTCATATCATCATCTCACAAACATACGCACACACAGAAACACACACAATGGTACACTCATAGACATCATGTCCTATGCAATGCCATGCATACAATTCACGTTTCCTCATCTTCCTCCTCATCTTCCAGTTCTTCCACCTGACCAGGAGACAGCACCAGCTGTTCCTGCTGGTTTTGCTCCCGCTGTTCATCATACAGGTTCTGCAGGTAGGTCGTCAGCGTTTCATGGTAAGAGTTGTTGGCCTCGTCCTCCTCCTCGCTATTGTTGTCGTCATCTTCCACTTTCACAATTTCTTTCACATCATCTTCATTTTCGTCATCCTCATCCTCTTCCTCTTCTTCTTCCTCTACGTCTTCTGGAACATGATGAACCTTCAAATTATAGAATATTTTGAAACTTAGGAGTAAAATCTCTCCAGCAATCTCTGTATCTTCAATAATGATTTCATGAAAGTGGACAGTATATGAAGCGGGCACTTAAAAATACATGTACACATCCATCTGCTTTACAATTGATGTCCCAGAACAAATGCTTCTTCATGAAAGTGGACAGTATATGAAGCGGGCACTTAAAAATACATGTACACATCCATCTGCTTTACAATTGATGTCCCAGAACAAATGCTTCTAAATGAAGAAATGCTACATTTTTCCAAACTTACACACTAATCCAGTGTCTGGGATCCAGTAACATATCTCCATGACCTAGGATCAGTTTCACTTTTTTAATTTTTTTTTGCGGTCCCAACCTCTGCACCACCTCAAAGGCAGTGTACCCAAGCCGCTCATTCCGACACCCTGCCCACAGCCACAGCCCGGTCGGCCCCGCCGTAGCCCCGGCACCAGCAATCCACAGGGGGCAGTCAATGTCAAGTTGTCAAGAGGCAGCCCACCGGAGGAGGCACTGCACTGCTGCCGAGTCACTTCAGTGGCGCCTGTTCTGATTCAACATACGCAGGACACCACCTACTAAGCCCCCTACTGACGACAATAATTGCTTAGTCGCGGAGCCGGCGTGAGTGAGCTCTCCCTCCAGAAGGCGCAACCACGTCCATCCAATGACAGCCCCCATGGACTCTCCGATACTGTGACCCCGACGGAACCAAACCAAGGCCACAGACATGGAGAGGACATCAAAACTGAGGTCACCATGAGAGCAGGGCATGAAGGGCCACAGAACTTGAGATATTTTTTTTTATGCTGATCGATGAGAATGAGGATGATTAAGATGATGCTACTGATTTCCATTTTGTCTGAGACTACTTGACAGGGCTGTACTCTACGCTTCCTTTCATAATATATCCCGGCATCAACCAGGCCCGAGAGATATAGGCACCTGCAGTGTGGGTCAGGAAATTTGAGCAACACTCTCAGAAACACATCCATTAAGTGGATGAAGCTCGACTGTGTGGTCCCAGTCTTCCCAACTGAGTCTGTAGCAAACTCAACTCTGGGTAGGAGCCAGTCGGGGCAGAAAAACCCACATGACTCTGATGGGATTCGAACCCATGACCTCCCATCCGGGAGTCCGCGACGCTAACCACTTCGCCACACTGCTGGTTCAGTTTTACATCTTGACTAAAGACTGTGTCGGTGCTCCCCTGGTATGTCATGTCGTCATGGCGCAATACTGTTCTGTGTCATGATAAATTTTATGTCAAGGATCCTGCAGTTTGTCGTATCCCCATCTGTCCATGGTACAGGACTTCCTCAAGTCAAAGTAAATCATGCTATAGCAGTGATTAAACAACTCGCTCTGTCTAAACTGTCGCCATCAATTTGACCCACACCATCAATCATTTCAATACTTGGTTTTCTTTTTTTTTCTTTGAACACGCCACTTAGATTCTTAATGTTGCATACCCATTTGCTGGACTTGCATTAATGTACAATGCGCAAATGATTGGAGATTAATTGAGATTCAAGTTTAGGACTGGACCTAGATTTCATTCTTACCTGTCTAAAAATGTTTACAAGTGCTTCGTTCCTTCAATCAATACCATATCAGTACATGTTTTATGCCTTAATTCTTCACAAATCCGTAGTAAGCAACTGAAATTACCATTGCAAAAAAAAAAAAATTTTGTTCACTATACAACCAGTCTTACAGTGCTCACCCAAACTGGGTACAGCTGTTGGGTATAGCTCCATTGGACAGGATGCATTTCTTCCTAGTCACAAGTACACAAATATGGTGAGTCAGAAGGGCTACCTAGTCATGAGCAAACCTTTTTTTTCACTGGGACAAGGAGCCCCTATTTTCTGGAGGCACTTGTTTGCTTATACTTTTTTTTTATATATATGTATTTCCTCTTTAAATCAAAGCAGCCAACAAAGCCTGCCCACAAACCTGTCACTGCATCCTCAACTTTCTTCAATTTTGAAGATTAAAATCATGCACTTATAGGACATCCATCCAATTTGTGCATGTAATTACCACATTAACATACTGGAATCGCACAGGGAGTTCTTTTCCTTCTAATTTGTACTCGTTTGAAAATTGTGACAGATTTGAAATAAAATTCTGTTTAAACCAAAAATAGGCAGCATGCATGTTTCTGTAGAACAAGAGTTACAAGCCAACCAGAGAGTTCTGACCTTCAACAGTAGGATTCTCCGACACAATGAGGTTCAGCACTTCCATGGTTTCCTGCTCGATGGCTTCTTCAGCTGGTCCCACCTGCGCAGATATACAGTGAAACGTGTCTCGCTCTGTCACCCAAGTAAGGATGCACACTAACACACAAAGGTAACATGATGACAGGCGTGCCTTACTTTTTCACACATTCATAAGCAAACACACTATTTCCACACACAAGCATACACATGAAAACACACACAAACACGTAAGCACACACACACACACACACACACACACACACACACACACACACACACACACACACACACACTCACATACACACACAAGCACATGGATGCAATATCAAGGTATCTGAGGACTCACTGCATTTCCTTTACATCCTGCCTTAGCAGACTTTGCTAAGAAGAAAATTCTTGCAGATACAATATCACCCCTTTCCAAGCAAAGACACACACATGTGTAGATGTGATGGCAACATACCCGAGGACTTAACTGCATTTCCTTTACAATTGGGCTTAGCAGATCTTGCTGACAGGAAAATTCTTGCCGCTACAATATTACCCCCTTTTCAAGCAACTGTGAAGGTATAATTATGTGAGTGCAAACATACTAAAAGAGGTAGACGCATGTAGAGACGAGGTGGGGAGATGGTAGTGATGGTGGTGCCTGCAGAGCAGGAGAAAGTGTGAGGTGTTGCTGGTGGTGGTGTGACCACTCTCTCCACAATCGTCCAAAAATCGTTCTTCTTTGTGGTTTTATTCTCTGTTCATCAATGAAGCATGGCAGGGTAACAACCCAACCTCATGGTTGGTTGCAGTAATTCCTCTTAATCAAATCATCAGCTGTGATATGACCATCAAGTGAACAAAATCCAGCTAGTTCTAGTGTGGGCACATTCAAGTGCTGCAATGCCATGACTCTGAACCAATACATCACATATTTGCACAAACTGTACAGAGTTTTGATACTTTTCAGCACAGACTAGCTCATACTCAGAGCAATTGAGTGTGCTATGGGCTGAAAATAGCATAGACTTGAACACACAGTCAAGTTTCAATGATTTGATTTTAATGGATACATCTCGGAGTTTTACATAAACAATTTGATTTTGTTAACAGATGTATCTTAGACAGAGTTTGGTGACAACTTCAAGGCCAATGCTGCACCTCCTGTCTTTTTTTTTTTTTCCTGTCTTTTTCTTTCACACCACTTCAATGGCACTGCACCTGCACCACTCATTCCATCTCCCATCCACTGCCAGAGCCTGGCTTGTCCCACCATAGCCCTGGCAGCGGCACCAGCAATCCACAATGAGCAGCCAATGTCAAGTCATCATAAGCCAACCCACAAGAGAAGGTACTGCTCTCTGCTGAATGGCTTCTGTGGTGTTCAGTCAAGCCTGTTCTAACGTAAACAGGACACCACCAACTAAGCTCCTTATTTACAACGACTGCTTTAGTCACAGAGTTGGTATGAGTGAGCCTTCCCTCCAGAGGGCACTACTAATGTTTCCATCTCGTGTGCCTGGCTGAAGCCAGATGCCAAAAGAAGCGTAGAGTAGAGTGTACTCCTTTTGGGTAGTGCAGATCAAAACAGAAATCCATACCACCTTCATCGTCAAAGATCATCGCCCTCCAGACACTGTTACATTCATTTAGTGCCTCTTTGTGCCCTACTCTCAGGGGACTTCAGAGCTGATCTCCTCTCCATGCTCATGCCTATGGTGAGTCCATGTCAATGTACACAACACTGGCAAGTTCACGAGGACCGTCACAGGATGAACATCATGGCGTTCACCCATACCGGCAATGCAACTAAGCAACTGCTGTGATAAACAGGGAGCTTAACAGGGGATACCCTGAACATGTGGGATCAGAGCTGGCATGACCGACAATCATCAAAAGGCCTCAGCAGCATTGCATGTCTCCATTGGTTGCCCTATGAAGACCTGATAAAAAGAGAGCCTCTCCCGTACCAGCTGGTGCTAAGACAGTGACAGAACTGGCTTGGTTGTGCTTATGAATGGAAGCCACAATGATTAAGATGGGATTAGTACCACCAAGAAGGCATGGCAGATACAAGCAAAACAACAACAAAAACAAACAAAAAAAAAAAAAAAAAAAAAAAAAAAAGAGGAAAAAGAAAATTTTTAGAGAAAGAGAAAACTAACTTTTAATTCCGCAGAATTCTTTACAACATACTGATCATGCCTTGCATTCTCTTTTTTTTTTTAAACCAATTCATAACTTATGGAAAGGTTTGATTCTGCTCACAATCCATTATAACTTCATACAAGCCAGGCATATTTTACAGTCACAGAGACTCACTAACTGAATTAGTACATTTGTTTTCCAGCAATTAAAATCATAATTATAATAATAAAGACAATTTATACTTCTTTGGAAAAATGATCTGGAACATATCACAATGAAAAAGCACAATCCATTCTCAGAAAGAGATATATTCACGTATCTATAAACAGCTCGAAGATTTCTGCCAGCAAATTTTGACAAGCAACATGAAATGATGGTGGTTGCATGTACCTTATGGCATTTTGCAGTTTTGTTCGCAAAATCAGACAAACCTTTAAATCTCCTGAAAAACACATGAAGCGATGATTCGGTCACAGTAAACATAGGAAACTGCACCTAATAGAAAATGAACTCCTATGATTTTCTCACCTGCTCTGTGGCACCAGTCTGAGCCTGCATCTCTCTCTCCTTCTGTAGACGCAACAAATTGGTCAAGGCCAGTTCTTCCACCTGTGCAAACACACATGAAACTTACAATTCACTGTCAACATCATATGAGCTTCATACAACTTCTGTACTTTCAACCCTTTCACTTCAATACTCCAATGACATCATCATCTAAAAATAATCACTTTTTTTTTGATGACACTATGTCATGTACAAAGAAGAATCCAAAAGAACATACTAATAAACTTTCCACAAATACATACCAGCCACTATGGAAACGACAGACTGGAACAACACTTAAGTACACACAGCAGGTATATGACTTTCCCAGGCCTGGTTGATGTTATGAAATGAAGCATAGGCTGCTGCCTGATTATTTTGTCTCTGACCAAAATGGATCTTCATTGTATCACCTTTCACTGATCATCACAATTTTTCTTTTTTTTTTTTTTTTTTTTAGATTTTATGGCCTTCACGTCTTTCTCTCATGGTGACCCTCAGTTGCAATTTCCCCTGGACAGTCCTGCCAAAGTGACAAACTCACTCTGCATCCACTATGACATCAATCTTTCATTTAATTTCACTGCTCAGCCACACTTTTATCTACTTAAACACACTGCTTGTCATGAAACAGACAAAGGAATACACAGTGGGATGGGAAGGCATCTTCTGGTTAGTTATGGGGCAAAGTGTCTTACTTTTCAAGATAAGATAATGTTGCTTATAGCCCAGCCGACCGCAAAGGGCCATATCAGGGCTGTCACCACGTTAAAATCAACTCACAGGTCATTCATCCACACAATTCTTTAAGAGACATCATCTAAAATCTCATCCAAAACTTTGTTAAAAAATCTTTCCACTGTAAAATCTCAGATCCGATGAAAAATGTTAACCTCTTTCAAGAACTCAAAGATCGTGTCAGGCGAAACATCTCTGAACAATGTTTTCATGGAATCTGCTGTAAAATGTTTGTGTCTCACATCGTCCAAATCCCAACACTCTAAAAGAATATGTTTCATTGTGAGTGACACATGACACGGAATGCACCAAGGAGCTTCTTCACTCTTTAAAAGGTAGGAATGGGTAAAATACGAATGGCCGGCGTGCAGCCGGCACAGAACTGTTTTCTTCTTTACGACCACCAGACGAAGATGGGAGGAGGAACTCCTTTAGGTTTGGACGGATCTGAAAGAGTTTTGTTATCCGTCTGTGTATTCCATTTCCAATCCTCCTGCCAGAGGTCTCTTTTACATAATCGTTAATTTTGGGTTTCAAATCTGAGCAGGGGATAGTGTGTTTTGACAGTTTCTCTCTCGTACGGCATTCTTGGCCAAACGATCCACCATTTCGTTCCCTCCGATGCCAACATGACCAGGAACCCAAGCCAGAAGAATGTTGTAACCCCTCCGCTGTCAACTTGGTAAAAAGTTCAAAAAAGTGTAAAAGTTCGGGGTGCTGAAGGTTGCGGCCAGCTATGGCCTCCAAAGCTGACAGTGAATCCGACAAAACCAGAAAGTCCCTCTTCGTAGATTGGGAGATTATCCGTAGTGCCAGAACCAGAGCTGTAAGCTCAGCAGAGTAAGCAGAAGCGTCTGAAGGAATATGTTCTAACAGTATTTGAGAAGGAGCACCAGGGCAGCAGTAGGCTGCACAGGCCACTCCATCTTCAGACTTGGAACCGTCAGTGAAAATTTCTGATATATGATGAGAATTTCGAACAGAGGTCAGCATACAAAGCCTTGTATGCCAGAGAGCTGGTGGACTCTTTGCGAAAAGCTGCAAGATCAAAACGAATCTCTGGTGTGAAAAAGGTCCACGGAGGTTGATCTGGAAACTTGGAAAAATCGGACACAACTCCTAGGTCTAGACCTGCATTCCGTGCGTGAGGCTGCATACGAAGACCAAACGGCGGAATACAGTTAGGGTTGTTTTTCAAATTTGCTTTGAAACTGAGGGTCAAAGACACAGTCATAGGCAGGGTTTTCAGGTTCGGAGAACAGTCTGACGTAGTAATTCAAAGACAGTTTCAGCCTGCGGTTGGACAGTGAAGGTTCACCTGCCTCTGCGTACAGGCTGTACACAGGGGTGGTGCGGAATGCTCCAAGACAGAGACGAAGCCCTTGATGGTGGATAGGGTCCAAGAGTTTTAGATACGACGGTCTGGCAGAGCCGTACACAGCACAACCATAGTCCAGTTTGGAACGGACCAGGCCTCTGTAGAGGCAGCAAAGTTTTCTTATCAGCGCCCCAGTCAGTGTGTGCTACGACCCGCAGAATATTCAGAGCTTTCTGGCAAGAGGTTTTGAGGTGTTTAATGTGGCTGAGAAAGTTGAGTTTTTGGTCGAAAATAACTCCAAGGAATTTGGCCTCTGTGACAGCTGGAATGGGAGATTTCCCTATTTTGATTTCAGGATCTGGGAAAAAAAACGAAAATTATGGAAGTGAATGCACTGTGTCTTCGTAGGAGAGAAAGTAAAGCCATTTTCATCCGCCCATTGATGAATTTTATCCACACAAAGCTGGAGCCTGCGCTGGACACTCAGGTACAGGCTTCCAGTTGCATAGACAGCAAAATCATCCACAAACAATGAGCAGTCTGAACCCTGCTGAAACTGACTTGACAATGTTGTTAATCTTGATGCTGAATAGGGCGGAGACAGTATGCTCCCTTGTGGAACACCCAACTCCTGCTCATGAACATCAGAGAGAGTGGTGCCAACCCGGACCTGAAACTGTCGGTCTGCCAAAAAATTTTGAATGAAAAGTGGAAGATGACCCCGAAAACCAAGATCATGGAGATCATGAAGAATTCCAGCTTTCCAGGTGGTATCGTAGGCTTTCTCCAAGTCGAAGAATATAGCCACTGCGTGGTGTTTTTGTTCAGAAAGGCGTTCCGAAGCGTAGATTCCAGACGAATCAAATGGTCCACTGTAGTATGATGTTTACGGAAACCACACTGTTCTTTCGCCAAAAGGCCGTCGGTTTCAAGTTTCCACATGAGTCTAGCGTTGACCATTTTCTCCATCAGTTTACAGACACAGCTGGTCAAAGCTATTGGACGGTAGTTTGACGGGTTGGAGAGATCTTTTCCAGGTTTGGAATAGGAATGATGAGGGCTTTTCGCCAAGATGGTGGAAAGAATCCAGTAGTCCATACATGGTTGTATACATGTAGCAGGATGTGCAGACCTTTTTGCGGAAGATGTTTCAAAAGTTTATAAATGGATTTCATCTATACCCGGAGGAATCGTTGCAAGAAAGTAAGGCGGATTTCAATTCATTTAAAGTGAAAGGAAGATTGTAGTCTTCCACGTTGTCTGACGAAAAGTTGCAGGGTGATTTTTCTTTAAGGGCTTTGTTTTTGACAAAAAACTGGCTGACTTGTTAGAAGAGGAGGAATTCTTTTCAATGGTTGAAGCAAGCAGATTAGCAACTGCTTTTTTCTCTGTTATTAAAGAATCAGAAAACTTGAGGTGGTTCACAGTGGGGCAGTGTTCTTCCCTTTAATTTTCTTGATGATTTTCCACACTTTTTTCTTCGAAGTTTTGGATGTGAGACTTGAGCAAAAACTGTCTCCAGATAATTGCTTACTGGTCTTATATATGTGTTTAGATTTGCCCTCAGTTTCTGATGCGCTCGGACGTTGGGCATCGAGGGTCTGCAAGAGACCCTACGTTGAGCTCTTTACGGGTTTTGTTAATTTCTTTGCACTCAGAATTGAACCAAGGAACTTTTGGCATTACGGGCTTCTTGGAAGATGTCTGGATGGTTGACTTTGCGCAATTCAGTATGAAATCTGAAAGACTTCCTGCTGGATCGTCACTTTGCAGGATCTTGTCCTCTTCCATCCATAAGAAACTTAGTGGCAAAGAGGTCCCCATCTGCTTTGTTGAAATTGAGGCGTTCTGGCAAAGACTCTCGCTCTCTGCATTCGTACACCGAAGCAACACAGGAAAGTGGTCACTACCATGCAGGTCCTCATCAACCTCCCAAACAAAATCCAAAAAAACAAGATGGATCACAGACAGAAAGATCCAGACAAGATGTGGTGCCATTAGCGGAGTGAAAGTAAGTTGGTGATTTCCTATTCAAGACACACAGATCAAGCTCCGAAAAACTTCCTCTAAAAGCAGACCCCGTGGTGAAGATCTCTCTCACTCCCCATAGAGGAGAGTGGCCATTCAGATCACCCAACAGCAGGAAGGGTCGAGGAAGCTGCTCCAAGAGTGAAATGAGGTCCTGTTTGGTGACACAGATGTTTGGAGATAAGTACAAACTACAGATAGTAACTGTTTTGTGGAGAGTAACCCGAGCTGCCACTGCCTGAAGCGGAGTCTGCAGAGCAACTGGGCTGTACAGAACAGAGTTGTGAATGAACAAGGCAACTCCACCAGAAGAAGCACCATGTTCAACAGACTGTGCAGGTAGATTTAGAAAACTGTATCCAGAAAGTGAAAAATTTTTGTCAGACTTGAGAAGAGTTTCTTGGAGGGCAATTAGCATCGGCCTGGCCTCACGGCACAACAGCTGCAATTCTTCATAATTGGAAGACAGTCCCCTGATATTCCAATGTATGATTGAATCCATTGTGGATGAGTCCATCATAAAAGAAATATGGTGAAGGAAAATAAATCTCGTAATTCTTCTTCCTTTTATTCCATATCAACATCATCTGGATCCGAGAGAACTGTAAATCTGTTGAAATTTCTCTCCGCTTTTTTCTCTCGATCTGATAAAATTTTGTTTGGGCATTTTCTTTTTAGGTGGCGACTTGGTCTTTCCTCCAGAACCGCAGCTCCCTTGTTGACAGCTGTGGGGTGCCCTTTGGAGGATTTTGAGGGGTGGTCTTGTCTTGTACTTCAACGACTTCCACTCTCTGCCGCTCTGAAGTGCCTGTAGGTCTTTTGCCCCCTGTGGTCTGGGGGCGGGGAGTAGGCTTTGAAGACTGACTCGTATCTGAAGGCGATGACTGCTGGGGTTCATCGCATGCAGCTGCCTGAGGCTACAGACTTGGTTTCTGGCTCTCTCTCGGCAAACGAGGACTCCACCGTCTGCACTCCGATGCTGACTGTTGTTGGCTTCTTTACTGCAGCTGCAAACGAGAGCCCAGCAGTTGGTTGACTTTTCATAGCAATCTTTTTCACCTCAAAAAACGGATTCGCTGTTCAGTCTTTATTCTCTGAGTTTCCTTTTCCTTTAACCAGTTTGGACAGGTCTTCGATGATGATGGGTGCTTGCCTCCACAGTTGGCACAGAGTGGTGGACTGTCACACACACCCTGGTGGACTGGCTGGCAGCAGGTACCACACACCTCTTCTTCCATACATCTATCCCTCACATGGCCGTACCTCTGGCACTTGAAACAGCGCAGAGGTGATGGGATGTACAGTGACACTGAAACTCTCAGGTAGCCCACCGTAATCGACTCCGGGAGAGAAGTAGAGCAGAAGGTCAAGAAAAGGGTGTCAGTTGGAACCCTGTCATTGCCTTTACGCACAAGCACACGATGAACATGGGTCACTCCTTGAGATGCCAGCTCTGACTTGATTTCAGCCTCCGACACACTCCTCTCAGATCTCTGCACCTGATTACTCCTTTCGAAGACTTCAGAGATTTGTGTGGAGACACTTTGATCGGTCGATCCACCAACGTTGTCGATTTTAACAGCATCTCGGAGTGCAGCTTGGATGAACACTCAACCAGAAGTGACCCATCCTCAGTCTCTTGACGCTCTTTGGCTTCCCGCTGAGGCCATTGATTCCCTTCGCAATCGTAAAAGGACTCAGGCCTGACAGAGGTCTATCCTCATCTGCTCCCTCCACAATCAGCCAGCTGGGCCAGAAGCCTGAAAGGACTCTCGTCTCATGTTCCGAATCCGTGTCCGTCTCTGTTTCTGAATCCTGCCTGTGTCTTTTTTTTTTTTTTTTTGCCCATGGTGTATTCATTAGAATTCATCTCTTTTGATTCCCACCCGCCATCGAGTCCCAACAAGGGGGATGCCCATTTTATACGGAATTCCAGTATATCTGGGCACCAGGACTTCAAAGGAGATATACACAGGCCTGAAAGCATCCCTGCCACAGAAGCTCCCAAACCCGTTTGACCTGAGCCGCCGCCTTCTAGCTAGCCTGAGCTAGGGCATGCACGCGACCAGCCGCTTGATCGAAGTGGGCCACTTTGACCACCTGTCTAGAGGAAGTCCAGGCCAAAGAGGTGTGTTGACTTGATGCACCGCAGTCACATCAGCGGTCTCAACCTCCAGGATCCTATTCTCCCCCATCACAGGGTGCACCGCACGGCAAACATGGTGGGCCTCAAGAAGACCACAGAGAAAAGAAGAGCGTGGAAAAGAAGATTTGAAGGGGAGACGAAGATAGAAAAAAAGAGCCAAATAAGAAAGGCAGAAAACAAGAAAAGGAGAAAAGGCGGGTTACTATTAGTCAGGATCCTCACCCTTAGCCTGTCTGACATGGGAAGCCCTACCAGGGGCATCAACTCCTTACCACGTTGCGCTTAGGCCAGACAGCATCGTCAACTTTTCAGGCCTAGAAGGATTTTTTTTAAAAACTAGCCTATCTTCAAGTATTGATGCCCCCGCCAGCAAAGCCTAAGGGATCACAGGACCACGCAAGCCCTCTGACCACGGCAAGGTTGCAACCCCCAGAGGGATACAACAGAAAGCTCAATGATGATCCAGTAGTGCATTCTTTTCATTTCAATGTACCACACAGTAAATCACACCAGGAGGCCTGCATGGAACACATGCAGTCTTCAGTTGTAGATCAGCAAGGGGGGAATGTGGTAGCTGGTATTGGTGGTTGTATCTCGCGTTATGTTCACCTGATTCTACCACCATCTATCATCCCACGTAAACACATCTTCACTCTCTCCTCATCTCTCAGTCATTTTACTCTGATAGCAGTCAAAGATCTTGCACACTTCCCAGCATGTTGGATGTGATGTACAACATTGAAAAACCACCTCAGGATGATCTGGAGGTATCAGTCATTATTACCATTATTATCATTGTCTTTATCATTATCACTGTTACTATTATTGCTGTTATTATCATTATCATCATGTTACAAATTGTACTTAAGACTGAAAGAAAAGGTTTAGAGATATAAACTGTAAAGGCACACTACTAAACCCAGTAAATGACGTTTCTTTGAAAGGCACATACTGTCCATAAAATTAAGCCCGATTTTAAAATCATATCAATTTCTGTAACAGCATTGTAGATTTTCTTACTCTGACAAAATCAAATTCAATCTGTAACAAGAATAGGACTTGTTTTTGAGACTAGTGTTGACACTCACAACAATAAGCTTGAAAATAAGCCACACACACACACACACACACACACACACACACACACACACACACACACACACACTTTTTTTTTTTAATACAACTTATTCACAGGGCTCAAATCTGGATTCAGATATTTGCCTTGAGTAACAGTGCCTCACTCCTTTTTTTTCAAAATAGTTGGAGGTTAAATACTTGTTGAAAAATTCCTGGCACCTTGCACTTGTCATTCCATCAAAATGAAGAATCCAACCATGCAACAAATATGCTTCCACTTGTAAATATTATGTCAAATAATACAAATAACAAGAAGCAACAGCGAATGCTATGACATTTGGTAATCCCTTTTTCCCATGTATTTAGTATTAACACAGAGTGGAATAAAATTCCTGATAAAGTCATTCTCATGCTATCTATTAAATCATTTATGATGCTACAGTTACAAGCCAAAGTAAGCAGGGTTGTTCAAGTTAGGCCCTTGTTGATCAAGGTAAATTCCACACATTCACGCTGATAGCTGCAGCAGCCAGAGGCCTGAGTGAAAACATAAGAAACCAGAGGGTTGGGTTTGGGTTTTGTTTTTACTTTTTTTTTTTTTTTTTTTTTCTTTTTTTTTTTTTTTTTTTTTTTTGGGGGGGGGGGGGGGGGGGGGGGGGTTAATAATCATTCTTATTCGTCTTCATTTATTTGACAGAGCAATAAACACTGATTATGCTGCAGCTTCATAAGTTGCAGTGTATGTATTTAAGAATTTGACAGGAATGAAAGACCTATCAACATGATAATTCAAATAGCTTACTCTCTATGTAGGTTTTATCACCAGGCTACTACTTTTCACCTTTAGGCCCATAACAAAGAACTGGTCCTCACATGCCAACTCAAACAAACTTGCTAATGTGAGAAGAGGATAAAGAAAGACCTACCTACCTGCCTACTCTAACTACTCAACTGGCTTCATGAGATTTTTAGGGCTTCAGTGCACTGAACCCCTGCCTGAAAAAGTCAGGGGGGGGGCAGTTGCCACAGCTCATTCCAGTCTCTGGTAGTGGTCGAGAGAAATCAGCATTTCTTTTTCCAGCATTTTGTTAATGCTGTCCCTGTTTCTCTTGTGAACCTTCTTCACTCTTCTGCCTCAACTCACTGGGGCACCACACTGAAGAACAGTTTACTTTCAGTTCTGTCAGTTAAATACCAAGGCCTGGTCTCTGCAAATGTTATCCCTGTCCACTCTGCGATATTGTCAGTCCATCGCTTTATCTGTCTCCCCCTCCATCTCCCTCCTTCAACAGTTCCCTGGAGAACTGTTTAAACAAGACCACTGGATCTTGCTATATGGCCATACCAATGTAGTTTAGTGTGTGTGTGTGTGTGTGTGTGTGTGTGTGTGTGTGTGTGTGTGTGTGTGTGTGTGTGTGTGTACGTGTGTGTGTGTGTGTGTGTGTGTGTGTGTGTGTGTGTGTGTGTGTGTTTTACTGATGTCAGTAAACCATATGGTGGTGCTATCTGCCGCCTAATGGTTTGACGCTCTGGTTGATTGGTGATACAATCTGAACATCTGATGTTTAGTATTTCATGGTAACATCTCACTTCCATAGCTTAGTTTCTTCTGTCCAAATCTGCTGTGAGAGTCCATGTCTTACAACTGTACACGAAGATGGAAAATACCAGTGCATGCAGGAGCCTAATATTGTGTTTCATGGAGATGCTCTTGTCCTTCCATACTGGTTTTAATCTGCGCTGTGGTAGTCTCTGCTGCCTGTGAGAGGATTTCTGGTTTGGGTACCTCACTGCTAATGATGGATGTCAGGTAAATCGTAGTTTCTAACTTCTGACTGCGGACAGTTACATCAGTACTGATGGTGAATTCAGCCCGGCCATCAGCTTGTCTCCTTGGTGCTGATTTCATGCCATATCTTGTTGATGTTTCATCTGGGTATTTGACAAGTCTGGCAAGTTCTTGTTCACTGCCTGCCAGGCCATTGATGTCATCTGCAAATTGTAGGTTCATGATGATTTTTTTTTCCGCCAGTGCTTACTGTGTTGACACGATTTTCAAATCCAGCAGCAGTCATAATGCGTTCCACGAATATAATGAAAAAATGAGGGAGATATAGTCAGATACCTATACCATACCTAAGTTTGGGCCCTGCCTCTGCAATACATACAACTTCTTTACTTATACCTTTATTATTAACACCTACCTATGCACACACATATACACACATATACACTCGCAAAACAGGCATACAATGATTATTTTGGCACAGTAAAAACAATGTTAGGTACTATTTTACATACTCTCGCAAAACAGGCATACAATGATTATTTTGGCACATTAAAAACAATGTTAGGTAGTAACCTGGGTCTGACTAGCGCGCTGGGCTAATATATGCTGAACCTAAAGTTGTATGGAACCATAAGACCCTCATCTTAAATTCTTTAATCATCGCCATCAATTCATTTATATGTCAGCTGTAAATCTCACACAGTATGGTCTCAAACATAGCAGACGTGATCTAGCGCATACAGACTAGTTTGTCCTTTAAACTTGTAAAGCATACATCCCGCCTAGACGTTCGGAGTTCATTCTTTTCCGAAAGAGTGGTGTCAGCTTGGAACAGCCTACCACTGTACAGAGTCAGTAGTGTCCGCACCCAGCATGAACCCATTTAAAAACAGACTTGACGCCCATTGGACAACCACCCAGCACTGTACAACCCGGACTGCTATCACTATATAATATCAGTAGGCCATGTAAGTGCAAGCAGCTGTGGATATGGACAACATATCGACCGGTGAACTGACCTCCAACCACGGGTCTGAAACACTGACAACATCAAGCATCAAGTAGTAAGTAGTTCGCAGGCAGTGACACCTCCTTGATAAAAGTAAAACTGAAACTGAAAACAACTACTAACGTTCTACATGCGCTAGCTAGTTTACCTTCAATCGGTTTAACTGGTCGTTAAAACTCATATGCAACTCAAGCAGAGTAAGCTCTTGCTCTTTGAGAAGCTCAAGTTCTCTGTATTTAGACATCGTGTTTTTTCTGTCGTTTGCTGTCTTTTTCAGCAGCTCAAAACTTAGGTTTTCTCTATGCGTTGTTCACATTGCTCTCGCGGTCTGCTTTGCTTGCTTTGGCTTCGCTACAGAGTACCTTCCCTTGTTTGGTCAGACATTGCCTTTTTAGTAATAACCATAGGAATAAATCAGTATCTGTACGAATAAAATTTTTTTAAAAATCCAGGTGTGTAGAAAGAAACCTAGGCAGACCACCTAAACAGAAGACAAAGGCAAATTCAGGCCATGAACCGTTGACACTATTATAAATGTTTGAGTATATACCTTTAAAAACATAATGAACGACCACCGCCACCACCACCACCACCACCCCATCCCTCTTTCCCCACCTCCCCCCTGTCAGTAAACAGGGTTATGTCATTAGAATTTAAGGGCTGGGGACTATTCAAAATCGAATATTGTGACCCAATTCGATGTTCAAGATTCAACGATCCACAACAAATCGACAGATCCGGAAGTGATAATAAGGTTCAGTGATCTGATATAGGTCAAAGTAATTGAAACCTGGATCAAGTGACCCAGAATGTGTTATTGTGACCAAAACGGCCAAACATGCTGTAAGTGGCTCATGAACTGAATGGATCACGATGACCCAAGTGAAGATTAAAATGTCAAATAATCTGAAAAGGGATACTACGCATCAGATTGAGATTAAAAGTCAAATGACCTTGAATGGCCTCTCTGACCCATGTCTAGGGTAAAACTATCGGATGACCCAGACCAGTGATATTTCGTTTCATTTTGTTTAATTTCATTTCATAAGACTTGAAGCCCAGCAGACAGCAGGGGGCTATGGCAAAGTGGTGTTCATTGTTAAATGGCACACACAGTTCGCTACGAGTGTGCCATAGCAGCAGACGCCAGGGGAGAGGTAGCAGCTCTCCTTTGAGGGACACTGATGTGAGAGATCAGTGTCGGGTGGTGCAGTCAACCTTCCAGCCATATGTGTGATGGTGGGTCTAGCCTGTGTCGCCGGGGGACGGCTCTTGGAGATGTGGGGCGATCGCCGAAGGAGCGCAGCCTGACTGCAACTACCATGGCCTGGAAAGCCATGTTCTGAATTGGGGCAGCAGATATGGTGGGCACTCCTTATGGGGTTGGTCTGAAAACTGCCCTCTCAGCCGCAGTCTGCGAGTACCTGCCGAATATTAGGGACACGTGCAGCGCTCAAGCGACTTTCGTCATGCTTCCTCTTTGAAGTGGCCTCACACGGCATAGGACCATCGCCACCCGAGCATGAAGAAGGCCACTCGGTGGTCCTGAAGACAGCTTGATGTTTGGGGGAAAGAAGGCAAGACACACCGATGCCCATCGTCGGCCAACCAACAACCAGAATTGAACCAACGTTCAAGAGGAACACGACCAAAATTGAACCAACATTCAAGAGGAACACGACCAGAAGTGAACCAACGTTCAAGAAGAACATGAGCTCAAAGAGAGGAATATGACGACCCCCACAGTAACTCACCCACTACTCGGCGACAGTAGGTGCCATGCCACACTGATGCAGATCTATGTCTGTAGTAACCTTGTCCTTAAGGGCCCTCAGGCCGATAGGACGTTAATCTCATCCTTAACTGTAACTGTAACTGTTAAATGGCCCAGAATGGGAAACTGCAACGTAGAACAACGCCTGGCCTAATTAAAAGTCATTGACTTAGAATGGAATATTGCAAGCGAAACCGTGATGAAAACAAAGTGGGTTTATAACCAGCCATTGTGACCCAGGTCGACGCCGATTAAAGTTCGTTTGAGCCAGAATAAGTTACAGCGACCAGACATGGTAAAAAGATTATGTGTCATTGTGACCCACGATGAGGTTAAGGATCGCTTAAGCCGGTATACTGAGTCAAGGGTGACCCAGAATGCATCAGAGAGGACCTTTTTTTTGTATCAAATGTTGTCTTCTCTAAAGGAGATATTGAAGCTTGTTATACTTCCTAGCGGTGACAGTCCCACCTGCGACTCCATTCATAGTTATGACAGCCCCCCGAATGGCTAAACTGCTGAGAGAACTGGATCTGACCGATACTAGCCATTCTTACGAAACTCTAAAGGGTTCGCTTTTTCGTTGGCTCTTCTGAGAGTAGCAGGCTTCAAAAATACCAGCGTTGTTTCAGTGGACGGGGAGTTGGCATATATTACGCCAGCATTTTAACAAGCTTACTGTAGTTCGAGACTTATTAGCTGCTGATTGATCTCCCCGATGAGTTTCTTGTGTAAGCTGCCGAACATATTGTCATAAAGACACGTGAATGCGCCCTGAAGACAAAAACTCAACGATGGATGTTCATTTATAACATTTATTTGAACGCTTTGAATACCAGCTGAAAATGGCCTTCTCAATTCTTATACATATTTCACCCAAATAAACTTCATTGAGATTTCGCTTTACCATATACAAACACCAATGTGTGTGACACATTAATTAGACATCTTTGGTCAGTTGAATGACTTGTCACACAAAGATCAAGATTATTGAGATTCCACTTCATCACATGATTACAACAAGATGAGAGTGTGACACAGTGATTATGCATTAATAATCAGGTCTTTGACAGAAAAATTCAACAGTGACATTTCATAACCACCACAGTTACTATGTTCATGTCCATTCCTGTCAGTATAACAAAACAAACAAACAAAACGAAATATACAAACAAGCAAACAAGAAAAAAGACATTTGCGCAGATGTGTAGTCAGTATCCCCTCTCATGATGACTTTGTCACACGATACTCATCTTGCATGAATGTAAGTCACTTTTTAAAAAAAAAAGGGGGAGGGCGAGGGGGGATGTTATGGTGGTGATGGGTCAATTCATTTTAAAAACAAATATGATCAGTGTATAACATTTTGGTCGCCCCACCAACCCACCTCATTTCCCTTTCCCCCTCTCTTCTGACCGATGATTTTATTTTCACCACAAGACCTCAGAAGGAAGAAAGTTACAAACGGTGATATGACAGATGGGAGAACCACTCCAGGACAGGAGGCTGAAGGGAGCTGGGGGAGGGGGGGGGGGGATAACCATTTCAGGAAAGGAGGGTGAACGGGGTTTACACTATATACCACCAGAACGACAATACTTGAAGATGGATGGTCAAATGGCAATTTTATGTTAGGTGTCAGCGTGTAACGTTTGATTCCACTGACCAATTTAGCCCAGCCAACCAGCCGAGTGGATGAAGAGAAGACCCCCCTCACCTCTCTCTCTCTCTCTCTCTTGGGGGGAAACGCACACTAGCTGTGTGCATATTGACATGAAGTTTCGGTTTTCATAAAGAGTGTCCAAAATGGCGACATCCCTGAACTGCCGTCTGCTTTCAGTTGCTTTTCGGGACTTGCGGCTCACAACCAAAATCTCAAATAATTGCAGGTAAATCGTGATCTGTTTACTTAAACATCGCATTATGCGTATGTGTGTGTTTAGTTGCAAAACTGGGCAGAGCAGTCTCTACTTCGTGCTCAACATTCTCTAATCGCACACACATGCCGACGATGCTGTACATCAAAATTTCCATACACACACACACACTCACACACACACAAGCGCGCGCGCCATGTTAGCCTCAGACTCCAGACATTATAGCAAAATGTGACCCATGCTAAAAATGAAGTGATATAGTCCGGAGTTCAGAAGGAGAAAGTACAATTGTAACGCAACATCATCAGTAGCCTGGTTGATATCCCGCTACATTACTCGCAGTTCTGGTCAGATTCGTTAAGGTCATTCGTACACTTTCATGGCTCGGCAATAAACAGTTTGTTTCTTATTTAGATCCAGCTTTCTTTCCCATGTCATATCAACCAGGAGCTCCTTTCCAGTTTCCAGTCTCTGTGTCTGGGGCTCCCAGGTTGGCGCGCATCAAGAGGGAGCATTTTCTCCGTCACCTTTAGTTTGTATTAGGATCACTTGCTTGATTAAGTAGGACTGTTGAAAATTTGAGTTTGTCAGCAGGGGTTTATTTTCAGCTGCTGCCAAGGTAGCCTGATTAGTCTAACTGGTGATCTGAAAATGAGCAAGTAATCCTTATCTGTTGAGTTATTTTATGCTTGGCTTGTAGACCTAAATTATCTGTAGGTTGTTTTTTGCTTTTGGATGAATGTGTTCATCAGGATTATTCTCACCAATAATTCTGTCTTCAAGACTTTCCTTCCAGTAGTGGATATTGCCCAGCCCTGTGCTCAGCAATCTTCACTCGGACCATTAGCAGCGCACAAAATGCATGCTGTGTGAATGCACGTGGAAGGGTGGTGATGGGATTTTAATGCTTGCACAAGATGTTATTTGTGTGTTCACACATCCAGCCTCTGTTTATAATCTCATTCGAAGGAGTATGGTGTCAGAACCAGTGTTAACTCTAAGGGAAATATCCTCCTGTACCAAAACAAGTGGAGATTCGAACTGACAACCCCAGAATCACAAGAATTACGTGTCCAACACTCTATCAACTGAGCTATTCTGACCCTCTTTTCTTTTTCTCCAACTGATGTCCAGCATCATGGTTATGAGTGATGTAATTATTAATGGATTGCGATTGTTCAGTGCTCGATAGCTTATCCAGAGGAGAGGACACATATGCACACACACGCACACACACACACACACACACACACACACACACACACACACACACACAGAGGAGAGGACACACACACATACACACACTCACTATCTCTCTCTCTTTCTCCCTCCCTCCCTCCATCACACACACACACACACACACACACACACGCACACACACACACACACACATGCACACACACACACACACACACACACACACACACACACACACACACACACACATACACACACACACACACACACACACATATACATACATACTCACTGAAGGAAATGTAATTTCATGTTTTCAAAGCAATCGGAAAAAGTAAACATTTAATTTGTAACTAATTAAATCCAGCATTCACATATCTTTCATTCTATACCCCCTTTTTTTTTTTTTTTTACCCATACTCACCCCCTTTAAGATGCCTATCAACAATGCATATTGGGGGGTGGGGTGGGGGTAGGGAGAGGCAAAGAAGAAGAAGATGATAGAAAACAAAGTGTGGAGGAGCAGGAAGGCTACCACTGTCACCTTTTTAGGCTTCAAAATACATCCGGTGTAAACCTTCCCAGCCGTGACTGAGCAACAGATGCCACCAGGCTAGGATAAGATAAGATAATGTTGCTTAGAGCCCAGCCGACCACAAAGGGCCACATCAGGGCTGTCACCACGTTAAAATCAACTCACCAGTGCAACCAGGCTAACCATGGCATTCACTGTCACATTCTCATGAACAACTCATGCCTTATTCTTCAGCTTGTGAACCACAGTCTCTTCATCCACAAGCTGTGCCAACATGGGATCTGCAGCAAACTCAGTCAATGCTTGGATTGAGAATTTTGTTAATGAGAGAAAGCAGTCATTTGTGAGTAGAGCAAGATCCAAGTTTACCTAATTTAAGTCAAATGTTCAGGGTCTCTGTTCTGGAACCTTCCTTGTTGTGGTAGAGCTGTATGGACTACCAGTATGGACCCTATCAACTCTCCCACTGATTTCCCCAGGTGTCCAATGCAGATGAGGTGCTGCAGACAATTGAACAGGCCAGTCCTGGCAACATGGGGAAAAAAAAGCAATGAGCAATGTTGACTGCTTTCAACAAATTCTAAAATGATTCGACATCTGTCCAGTCCTGAATACAGTCCAACCTACTTGGACCATGTACAGGCAGAGCAGCTGCTTTCAACATTTTCGAAAATGATTTGATGTCTGTTCAGTCCAGAATACAGTCCAATCTACATGGACCACTTACAACAGCAGAGCAGCTTCCCTCAAGACAATTCTAGAGGGGAACAGCCTGCATGCAGACACAACAGTCGTGTCATCCATGGTAGCCATACTATCCAATTATCGCCCTTCTTTTTGTCAACTTCTACCGTAGGATACAGGAATGGGGATAAGCTTTTTTTTTTTCATGTGTAGTAGAGTGCTGAGGCTTGTGTGTCTTGGGGTCTGCACAAGGCTGTGCTCTGAGCTGTACTGTGCTCATAGTCCAATGCTTGGTCACAGTGGCTGTATGAATAAACATTGTGTCTACTAGATGGCTACTCATAGAGCGACACTTTACACTTAGATTCTGGCTAGTATCACTATTGTGTTTAAATGAAAACTGAAACCTTTCAAGTTAGTGCAGTCAGCACATTATCAAGCTAACACCTTCTACCTGTAAGAACAAGATGAAGTAGGGGGCATTGTTTTCAATCAAAATAAAGGGGAAAAATTCTAGAACAAACACTTGATTGCCATATACTGCATCTTGAGTGAACATCCCCCATTTAAGTGGTCTAAAGTGCAGTTATTGAGTTAACCTGCCACCCAGTACATGAACAAAATATATTTTCATAGTTTATCTTTTCCCTTCACTTCGTACACACACTTCAAGTGTGTGTATATGAACACAGAGATTTACAATACATGCACACACACACACACACACACACACACACACACACACACTCTCTCTCTCTCTCTCTCTCTCTCTCTCTCTCTCTCTCTCTCTCTCTCTCTCTCGCTCATTCTCTCTCTGTCTCTCTCTCCCCTCATCTTCACTCTCTCTCTCTCCAACACACACACACACACACACACACACACACACACACACACACACAAACACACACACACACACATACATACACATCATGTCTTTACATGTACCTTTACGTAACTTTGTTGATTGTGACACTGATAGACATCATGGTCAACCCCATGTGTGTTGTTGTCAATCCCATGGATTCAGGCTGTGTTCAAGTCGGTCTGAGGACAAGGTGCAACCGCCTGGTCTCATCAAACGTTACTTGGTGGATCGGGTCATCAACCTTGTCAACAACTCCTCCATCAAGCTAGAGAAGGCATACCCAACAGCATTTCAGATTTACAAAACGTTTAAAACAGGTGATTTTTGTGGTTGCACCTGGATGGAAGTGAGGAGGAAAGCAAGGGAGGGGGGATGGTGCGTGTGTGTGTGTGTGTGTAACATGTTCATTTTTTTTTTTCTTCCACATTTTGGTTTGTAGAGATAAACTATGATTTATTTTAGTTCCATTCTTGCTCTCTGTCTCTGTGTCTCTTGTTTGCCTCTGTCTGTCTGTGTTTGTCTCTCACTCTGTTCTCACTCACTTTCTTTCTCTCTCTGTCTCTGTCTGTCTGTCTCTCTCTCTCTCTTTTCTCTGTCTCTCTCTTTTTGCGTTCAGGTAATCCATATTACAGCATTTCAGTGTTGATTATGTTGTTGTGTTGTTGTTGTTGTACCCTGGCTTAAAGACTCCAGGGATCATCCGAACGGCCGAAGTACTTGAACACTATGGTACAAATGCATCAGCTGGGGATGAGAACATTACGTTTGTGACTGTTTTTGGTTACCCCACCACGTGGGCAGCCACACTCCGACTTTGGGGGATTTTTGAGACCGAAAATTTATGCTAGGAGCTTGTCACGGCTGAAGACAGTCCCCGCATAATTATGCAGAGCATAACAACATTTTGATGTAGCCTTGGTGTTCTAGCCTATGTCACTTGGCCTGATACAGCCTTAAGCCAAGGCGGGGATTATGTTGGATTTGTTTGGCATTCGGTGTTGGATTGCTGTAATAGTGTGTTTACATTAACATATGAGAGTGGCATACATACATGTGTATGGACACATAGTATTTGCTTTGGTGTGTAACATGTAGTCCAGGCAAAATAGCAGCTCTCTTTTATATTTATATATATATATATATAACTTTTATTGCATGTCATGTAGATTGGTGTGTGTGTGTGTGTGTGTGTGTGTGTACCCATGCATGTGTGTGTGTGTGTGTGTGTGTGTGTGTGTGTGAAATCAGCCTTTCCTGTCCTAGTCAGGACCTCTTTCCTTTCAAGGTACAGGGTCTTCACAAGCTCTCAGTTCCTGATGAAAGTTTTGAAGCAACTTTGTAGCACAGGGAGTGTCATACATTCTTCATCCTGGAGTTGGCACACTGTTATTATTTGATGGGGGGGAAGCTAATCGTAGGACTTTGTTATGTTGTCTCTATGTGGTGACAAAATAAATCAGCTGTAGAAAATTCAGCTTTTAAGTCTTGATAAGGTATGGAAAAGGACTTTGTTATCTTTTCCCTGTGTTGCGACAAAAATAAATCAGCTGTAGAAAATTCAGCCTTTAAGTCTTGATAAGGTATGGAAAAGGACATTGTTATCTTTTCTCTGTGTGGCGACAAAAATAAATCAGCTGTAGAAAATTCAGCTTTTAAGTCTTGATAAGGTATGGAAAAGGACTTTGTTATCTTTTCCCTGTGTGTGGCAACAAAAATAAATCAGCTGTAGAAAATTCAGCTTTTTAGTCTTGATAAGGTATGGAAAAGGATTTTGTTATCTTTTCCCTGTGTGGCAACAAAAATAAATCAGCTGTAGAAAATTCAGCTTTTTAGTCTTGGTAAGGTATGGAAAATGAGAGGTGTGTGAAATGGAGTCCTCATAAAGTATACAGTTTGACGCATGTGTCTCGTGTGTGTGTGTGTGTGTGTGTGTGTGTGTGTGTGTGTGTGTGTGTGTGTGTGTGTGTGTGTGTGCGCGCGCGTGCATGGTGTGATATATTTAAATACAACATAGTACAGTGCATGTTTTTGTGTATGCATTCTTGTGTTTTTGTGCAAATGTGTGTGTTTGATGTGAAAATGCCAATGGGACGGAAGAGGTTGATACATGTGTATGTTCATATGTATGTGTGTGTGGTGAGGGCGTGTGTGTGTGTGTGTGTGTGTGTGTGTGTGTGTGTGTGTGTGTGTGGGGCGTGTGTGTATGTGGGCATGTGTGTGTATGTGGGCATGTGTGTGTATGTGTGGGCATGTGTGTGTGTGTGTGGGGGCGTGTGTGTGTGTGTGTGTGTGTGTGTGTGTGTGTGTGTGTGTGTGTGTGCTTTCAGGTCTAAGTGGCTTTGTGCAAGATTCCAGAGAATACTATAAAGTGTCCACAGATGTGTGGTCAGGACGCAGTTTACGAGACTTGTCCAGAAAGCAGCTGGAAATTCTCAGACATGTAATTATACTGCAGTATCATTCAGTTTTTAATATATAGTGAACAACATTAAAAACACACCGCTTGCCAAAAAGACCCAGACAACGTTGGTAGTACAGAATTAGTTAATGAAAGTAAGCACATTTGATTACGCATCCATTTTTCAATTAAACAAAATGTCTGTTCTTGACAAGAACTGCCGAATTCATCTGAAATTAGCTGGTGACTTCACTAGGGTCCCTGTCAAAAAGTACACGACGACGAGCATGTCCGTCCGCGAGGTCTAATACTGAGTGTGTCTGCCATTTGCCTCAATGCACGCTTGGCAGCGCCTCTTCATGGAGTAGAAAAAGGTTGTGCAAAAACGCCTGTGGCACCATCCCACTCCTGGGTCAGTGCGCGCCTCATGTGATTGAGTGTCTGTTGACGTCTTCCACGGGCCACACAATGCCCCAGCTCATCCCAGACGTGTTCAGTGGGAGCCATGTCAGGGGACAGAGACGGCCCGGGCAACACGGCAATGTTGTTCGCCTGGAGAAACGCAGTGGTGGCTCTTGCGGTGTGGGGTTGTGCATTATCATGCTGGAAGAACTGCAGCTCTGGGTGCTGGCCAAACAGTGGGACGATATGGTTCTGCAGCACCTGCTGGTACGTGTTGGCATTCACACGGTTGTCAAAAAGTACAGCAGTGTCCGGTAGTCATGACTGAATGCCCCCCAAACCATCAGACTGCCCCCTCCACATCTATCGACTTCAGATATGCAGCAGTCGGCGCAGCGTTACCCAATACATCTCCAGACTCTCATTCTCCCTCAACATGAGATAACGCGAAGCGACTTTCGTCAGAGAACAGCACAGCTCTCCACTGACATCATGTCCATGGCAGATGCTGGTTGGCCGACTGCAGGCGTTGCTGACGGTGTCTACAGGTGAGGACTGGGCCAACATGAGGGCGTCTTGCATTGAGCCCTGATTCTTGCAAGCAACGTCGAATGGTTTGTCCAGACACTGGACCCCGTCGACCAACCACCTGCCGACATGTTTCTACTGCTGTAAGGAATCAATTATGAAGATGAAGCTGTCGAATGTATCAATCTTATGCTGGTGTGGCAACAGAGGTTGGCCCGTTTCAACACCGATCAGTGGTGGAACCAGTTGCTGCCAAACATTGTGATAGCCTTACAATTGTAGAGTGACTGCAGTTGAGTTGTCTGGCTGTCTTTCTCAATGACATACCGACCATCAACATTCCAATGGCTCGCTCGCGTTCTTGCATAGACAGTCGCGGCATTGTTTTCACACCACTTCGCCTGGTCGAATGACAACTGATACCGTTTTCCAGTTGGCATGACTTGAAACTCACCATTTGAGACAAAAAAAAAAAACAGATGTGCTACATTCAGTCTCGGCCCCAGTGGCAAAAAAGTGTTTTGGGCAAGTTGCACGTGGGCGTCACATGAACGTCGGCAAGCGCAGAGAAACCGAGGCAGTGTGAATCTGTGTCCCTTAAAAATTGTGTTAACATACCAAATACAAATACACATTTTTTCCAAATGGGAAATCGGCAAATTAAAATGGTGCATTTTTAATGTTGTTCAGTATAGATATCTGTATGTATAAGTCTCTTTCTGTCTATTTGATAGGCTGTAAATGTGCGCTTGGTATTGTCCATGTATGTGTCTGTAAAATGTTTTGATAATCTGTTTCATTGTAAACTGATTGTCCTCATGTTCTTTGACCTATGGGTGGGCTTTTACATTAGTCATCTGCTGTGGAATGCCTTCAGTCTTTTGTTGAGAAGAGTGTTCACAGGTCAGATTTGCTGTCTCTTCTGACAAAGTGGACAGTATGACGGATACTATTACTAGACTCTATATGTGATTGTAATTGCCCTTTTGGGCTTACTGCTCACTACTCCTGTCCTCATCCCCATCACTTAACCCCACACGCACTTTGGTTTGGGAGCTACTTGCTCTGAAGAAAGTAGCCTATGTGTGAAAACAAGATGTCTGCGCACAATTGAGTGCAATGATAAGTTTGCAATGGTACACATGGTTTCATCTGTTATGTACAAAATTCATTAGAGGAAACACTGTGAATTAAGGATAAGGTTATTTTAATAAATGTTGGCATGAAATAACATCAATTTAAGTCCAGGTAATTGAATGTAGCTTAATAATAAGTGCTGACTGTTGTGTCTGACTTGACGAAAAGTTGTTAGTACGAGATGTAGATTTGATTAGACATGTTTTGGTCATTTTCAAGAGCAATCAGACCAACGTCCATTGTTCGACACTAAAATGAATAACTGTATTCCGTAAATTTTAAACTGAGCATCAGTGTTTACGACATCCAAGTAAGTGGTGCAAACATTTCAAGATGTGTAATTTTCAAGCTTCAGCATTTGTGTTATTCAAAATGAAAAACAAGACAACCTTTGAGTGTTGGAAAGAAGCAATCAGAGGGAATGAAATTACAGAGACAATGAAAGGACCACAGAACAACTTCAACAAGTTAAAACTAATGTGTTAGTTGCAGTGTGTATGATATTGCTGTGACTTGAAACATGTCTGTTTCGTTAAAAAGAGTGAAGGTAATGATAGTTTTACCTTCAGAGTTTTTCTGTGTGGGGTACTTGTTTGTTTGTCTGTTATTGCTGTGGATTAGGTTGGAAATGAAGAATGTATATTCAAAATTGTAGGACAATGTGATTATTATGTTATGATTTGCAGAGATTTTTATCAGTGAAGAAAGCTGAGGATGCTTTTTTTTTCAGACAAAGAACTTGTTATGTTCATAGAGAATGCAATCTTTCATGTCGATCTCTTTTTGTTTTTGTGCCTATTTTCTGTCATGTATGACTCTCATTCATATGTTCTCATTTTACAGTTATCCATAGGATTTTTTATTTGCAAATTTATCTCAATTTTGTCATCCCTAAAATTGTACATTTTGTCATAGCATGAAAAAAAATGCAAGGGACCATCTTCTTTCTTTCCATTTTCAACATGTATGATTTGTCAACTTGAAATATACATTAACTTTTTGTGATGAGTTTCATTCATGAGCAGGGTTCCCCCTCAGGTTCTCAGCAGGTCAGTGTCATCATTCACATTTACACCTCTAGATATAGCTGCCAACCCTCCCAAATGTTTATGGAATTACCTCAATTTAGAAAATTTTCCTGAAAATCCCAAATTTAGAGGAGAAATATGAAATTCAGAATGTTGTTTGAGATTGTGTTTTGAAGTGTCATTTTGTTTTAATAGGAATGATAAAGTACTGCAGAGAAATGCTGAAATGAGATTATGTGGACATGGGCAGTTACAAGTATGGGAAATGCATTTTCTTTACATCCCCCACGTTTGTCATAAAGGGGTTAGAAATGCAAAAGAAAACAAACTGCAGCGTTACCGAAACACGACGACGAAAAGCAGAAAGAGCACACAAAACAAAGTGTGAAGTAACGCACTTTAATGAACGACACAAAACAAGACAAGAAATTTTCGGCAATAAGCCTTCCTCAACGACAAAACAATGAAAACAATGCAGACATTAACATGCACAATTCTCCCCTTGTGAAGCCAAAGTGGTGAATGAAGTAGAAAGAGGGGCAGTGGGAGAGAGGGTGAGTAGTGTTCGAGGAAGAGCACGAGGAAAGAGGGTAGAGTGAAGCGAGGAGGAGGAAAAGAGTGAGAGAGAGAGAGAGAGAGAGAGAGAGAGAATGAAAGTAGAGGAAGAGTGGAGAGAGAGAGAGAAGAGGACAGGGAGGGGAAGGAGAGTGAGGGGGGGGGGAGGGGTGTGTGATGTGTGTAGTGGGTGTGTTGCATATGAAAGAAATGAACAAGAGAGAACACAATAAATGAAATACAATATGCACCAAAAAGATCGTAAATGACAAGGGGATGGGGGGGAGAGAAGGGGGTCAGCCGCCTAAAGCACCCGACCCAAGTCTGACCCTAGGGTAGGTTGCCCAACCCAAGCACCAAGGGGTGAGAGGGAAAACGGGAGAACCCCGAAAAAAAACCCATAGCCAGACGCAGCTAGGAGCTGCATGGCTCGCCCCCCACACATAAAAAAAAACTTTTTGCGCGCAAGCACACACACACACACACACACACACACACACACACACACACACACACACACACACACACACACACACGCACACAAACCACACACACACATACCCATGCCAATACGCACACACACAACCACACAAGCACACTCGTACCTATAATTGAAGAAAAAAAAAAAAAAAAAAAAACCCCCTGGGGGGGTGGGGGGGGGGTACAATGGAGAGTAAATGTACAAACAAGGCATACATTAAAACATTTGGGTAAAGAATAGGGAGGTAGGTGGTGCTATGGTGGTGCAACAGAAAAAAGGCAAAAATAAGAGCATTAACGCAAAAGATAGAATGAGGTCATGATGAGAGGCGCTAACAACACTCCCAATGACCAAAAACAACAAACAAAAAAAAAAAAAAGGAGTGGGGGGGGGGGGGGGGGGGAGGATGGCGGGTGGGGTGGGGAGGGGAAGGGGGTGGGGAGGAGAAAGAAAGAAGAGACGAAAAGAGAGGACCTGTATGAGGGCCCTACAGGGAGATACCTTAGAGAAGTGCTACTGGGAGAAGGAGGAAGAGAAGCCTCAGGAGGTCCGATAGAAGGGTCCTACTAAGGGGGCGACAAGAACAAAAGGGGAGAGACAAGAAGTGCGGAGGGAAGTAAAGAGAAGGAACACACAAGAAGAAGGAGCCCTACGGAGGACGACTGAAAGGGAAAAAGGACAGAGGAGGGAAGAGAGCGGAGAGGGAAAGGGGGGAGAAAGGGGGGGAGAGGAGAGAAAAAAAAAAATTTAAAAAAAATAAAGGGGGGGGGGGGGGGGGGGGGAAGAGGGAAAGAAAGAGAAGAGGAGGGGAGGGGGGGCGGGGAAAGAGGAGGGGGGGGGGGGCTAAGGAGGGGAGGAAGGAGAGGGGATGAAAAAAAAAAAAAAAATTAATAATAATAAAAGGAAATAGAAAAAAAAAAAAACCAGAAAGACAGGAGACTGGGGAGCTAACCCTACTCAGAAACTCCTGGCAAAAGATATAGGCTCTCAAACGATCATCCCAGTAGGCGCTAGGCTCTATGGTCACGAAGAGGCCACTGATGCAGACCAACCATGCACAAAGGGAAAGGGAATAATAGACCATTGTCCACCTGAATTGGGCACGGAAAAAAAAAAAAAAAAAAAGAAAAAAAAAAAAAAAAAAAATTACAAAGAATTGCTACGCTTTTTCATTGATACCAGCTGGATTTCTAGTGCCAAGTTTTTGAATCAGGTGAGACTCCATATCCTTCCTGTCTCTAGAGTCACTAGTTTTCATGAGCCACAAGCCCTTCACTCTTGCATTGTGTGTCAGAATGGCTGGGGAGGTTGAAGTGCTTGGCTACTGGTTTGTCCCTGTTGTATTTAATGTCAGCGAGGTGTTCCTTGAATCTGACAGTCAGAGAGCGTCCAGTCTCACCAATGTAAAGTTTACAGCAAACGGTGCAGTGGATGATGTAGATCAAGTTAGTTGTTTGGCAGTTGAAGAATTTGGAGACAGTCATGCGTGAACTCGGTCCTTTCACTTCAGTGGCAGTACAGATGAAGGGGCAGATCTTACAGTTGGGTAGATTGCACGGGCTTGTGCCTACAGATTTGCGTCTGTGAGGCTGGAGACTGGAACGCACAAGCATGTCACGGATATTCTTGTCCTGTTTGTAGGCAACTAGAGGGGGCTGGGAAAAATTTTAGCCGAGTGAGCACAAGACTGAAGGATGTTCCAGTTGGTTTGGAGAATTTTGCGCACCTGGTGGACAGAAGGGTGGTAAGCAGGCTGACAACAGGTCTGTCTCTGGTTGATTCCTGGGGTTTCGGTTCCAGAGCTTGTGGGCGGGTGATGAGCTGGACTTTCTGGAGAGCACGATCAATGATGTCTTCAGGATAGTGGCGTTCAAGGAGAACTTGGCACTAGAAATCCAGCTGGTATCAATGAAAAAGCGTAGCAATTCTTTGTAATTTTTTTTTTCTTTTTTTTTTCTTTTCTTTTTTTTTTTTTTTTTTCCGTGCCAATTCAGGCCAATTCAGGTGGACAATGGTCTATTATTCCCTTTCCCCTTTGTGCATGGTTGGTCTGCATCAGTGGCCTCTTCGTGACCATAGAGCCTAGCGCCTACTGGGATGATCGTTTGAGAGCCTATATCTTTTGCCAGGAGTTTCTGAGTAGGGTAAGCTCCCCAGTCTCCTGTCTTTCTGGTTTTTTTTTCTATTTCCTTTTATTATCTCATTAATTTTTTTTTTTTTATCCCCTCTCCTTCCTCCCCTCCTTAGCCCCCCCCCCCCCCTCCTCTTTTCCCCCCCCCCCCTCCCCTCTCTTCTCTTTCTTTCCCTCTTCCCCCCCCCCCCCCCCTTTTTTTTTTTAAAATTTTTTTTTTTCTCCTCTCCCCCCTTTCTCCCCCCTTTCCCTCTCGCTCTCCCCCCTTTTTCCCCCTTTCCCCTTTCCCTCTCGCTTTCTTCTCTCCTCTGTCCTTTTTCCCTTCTCACTCTTTTTCTCCTCCTCCGCCCCCTTTTTCCCCCTCCCCCCCTCTTTCTTCTTGTCTCCTCTGTCCTTTTTTTCTTTCAG
This sequence comes from Conus betulinus, assembly GCA_016801955.1. Classification (NCBI taxonomy): domain Eukaryota; kingdom Metazoa; phylum Mollusca; class Gastropoda; order Neogastropoda; family Conidae; genus Conus; species Conus betulinus. The sequence goes on along the minus strand of JADBJO010000417.1, from coordinate 196,282 downwards.
TCCCTCTCCTCTGTGTGTTTCCTTCTCTTTACTTCCCTCCGCACTTCTTGTCTCTCCCCTTTTGTTCTTGTCGCCCCCTTAGTAGGACCCTTCTATCGGACCTCCTGAGGCTTCTCTTCCTCCTTCTCCCCCCCCCACTTCTCTAAGGTATCTCCCCTGTAGGGCCCTCATACAGGTCCTCTCTTTTCGTCTCTTCTTCTTTCTTTCTCCCCCCCCCCCCCCCCCCCCCCCCCCGCCGTCCCCCCCCCCCCCCCCCCCCCCCCCCCCCCTCCTTTTTTTTTTTTGTTGTTTGTTTTGGTCATTGGGAGTGTTGTTAGCGCCTCTCATCATGACCTCATATCTATCTTTTGCGTTAATGCTCTTATTTTTGCCTTTTTCTGTTGCACCACCATAGCACCACCTACCCTCCCTATTCTTTACCCAAATGTTTTAATGTATGCCTTGTTTGTACATTTACTCATTTACTCTCCATTGTACCCCCCCCACCCCCACCCCCCCAGGGTTTTTTTTTGTTTTTTGTTTTTTTTTTTTTTTTTTTTTTTAATTATAGGTACGAGTGTGCTTGTGTGGTTGTGTGTGTGCGTATTGGCATGGGTATGTGTGTGTGTGGTTTGTGTGTGTGTGTGTGTGTGTGTGTGTGTGTTGCGCGCAAAAAAAAGTTTTTTTCATGTGTGGGGGGGCGAGCCATGCAGCTCCTAGCTGCGTCTGGCTAGGGGTTTTTTTTTCTCGGGGTTCTCCCGTTTTCCCTCTCACCCCTTGGTGCTTGGGTAGGGCAACCTACCCTAGGGTCAGACTTGGGTCGGGTGCTTTAGGCGGCTGACCCCCTTCTCTCCCCCCCCCCAACCTTGTCATTTACGATGCTTTTTTGGTGCATATTGTATTTCATTTATTGTGTTTCTCTCTGTTCATTTCTTTCATATGCAACACACCCACTACACACACACACACACCCCCCCCCCCCCCCCCCCCCCCCCCTCCCCTCTCCTCTCCTTCCCCTCCCTGTCCTCTTCTCTCTCTCTCTCTCCACTCTTCCTCTACTTTCATTCTCTCTCTCTCTCTCTCTCTCTCTCTCTCTCTCTCTTTCTCTTCCCTCCTCCTCGCTTCACTCTACCCTCTTTCCTCGTGCTCTTCCTCGAACACTACTACACACCCTCTCTCCCCCTGCCCCTCTTTCAACTTCATTCACCACTTTGGCTTCAAAGGGGAGTATTGTGCATGTTAATGTTTGCATTGTTTTAATTGTTTTGTCGCTGAGGAAGGCTTATTGCCGAAAATTTCTTGTCTTGTTTTGTGTCGTTCATTAAAGTGCGTTACTTCACACTTTGTTTTGTGTGCTCTTTCTGCTTTTTCGTCGGGGTTAGAAATGCTTTCGGTCAAAATCTGAACTGCCCCCTTTTCACTCTGCACATCCCTTTCATCCCTGGTCCCTGAATATTGACACCAGAATGTTGGCTGCTATGTTCACAGTCAGGCAGTGGGTGTGACAGATCATCAACTTCATGAGTCCTGTGTGTGTCAGGTGCCCAAGGACTTTGTGAAGATCATCCCTGTTCTTCTGGTCAGCCTGGTGCCTGGAGGATCGGGGGCCTTTCCCATAGCGTGAGTGTTTTTGGCCTTCCTGGGTTCTGTGGTCCGTGTGTGCTGGCAATGTCTGTCTTCCTATCTCCTGTGTGTTTAACCATGAACATTTCTGTGATACGAGTGCAGTGTTTCTATGTGTTTAACCATGAATACAACGCTGATATAAGGGTAAGCTCAACACTCTATTTGTGTGTTCATGAACACATAGAAAATAAGTGATCATTCCCTGTTGCTCTAAAGGTGTGTGTGGTTTTTTTTTTTCAAATGCAGTAAAATGTAGACTGGCAGGCAGAATGATGTTTTTTTTTTTCTCTTCATATCTGCCTGTTCAAACAAGTGCCCTTATCCTTGCTTGGTGAGAACATCACTCTAGCTGTTGAGGATGCCCCTTAAAAACGTTGTGCAAAAAGAGCTAAATCTGTCCCTCAATATTGACAATATAATATCAAGACTTTGAGAGTGCTTCCCTTGACTGATGTCATAACTGTCAAGTGGACTTCTTCTTCTGCGTATGCAGGCTGATACTCCTGCGGACACTCCGCAGTATGGACAAGCAAGTATTAATCCCATCAACCCTACAAAGGGGTGTTGTTTTTTGTGCATGACCGTTTTTTATCCCGCGGTTAAGGAAGCCATACTCCATCTTCGGGGAAAATTAGACTATAGGCTTGCTTCCTTTCCTTGGCAAAGGAAGATGCTCTTGGCTGTTCATTTCAAATTTGACTTTGCATGGTTTAATGAAGTCTCTTAGATTCTGTTATAATTCTTTTACATGAACAAGGTTCAGAGTGTAGCTTTGAAAAACAGACTGGAAACATTCCGTTTGTCATATTCTCACCTCTGTAATTATGACATGATTATGTTATATTTTCACTTTTGTAATTATGTTCTGAAGTTGTTATATTTTCAGTTCTGTTACTGATGATGATACTATGTCAGTGCCTGTATTTATGTTCCAGTTGATCTTGTCTGGCCTCATCCTTGATTGATAGTTTTTTTATGTTGGTATTTTGTCACATCAGCAATATGCATATATGTATATGTAAAATATGAGTGAGTCGCTTGATGAAAGAAAGGTTTACATGATTTATCTGTGTGTCTGTATTTATGTAACTTTTGTGTGCCTGGCTGTATATCTTGGTATTCTCTCTCTCTTTCTCTTTCTCCCTCTTCTCACTATCTCTTTCTCTCTCTCACTTTCTCTCCCTGTCTCTCTCACATGCATGCACGCACGCATGCACACACGCCTGCCCCTCTCTCTGAAATGAAGTATATCTAAACTGGAAAGTGAAACAACCTTGATGAAGCCTCTGAGGTTGGGCTGAAAATGGCTTGACCTCTGAAGCGGGAATAAAAGTGAAAACTTCCAGGGCACACGTTTGAAGATGCTGTGCCCAGCACTTCAGAGTTCCTGACCCTTTGCATAGTACGGTCCCCCTTCAGCAAATCATCAAAAGCCAGATTTGAAAATACATCGTATCCAGCAATTTTTTTAATTCAGCATTTTGCTGTCAGGTTTGATCTTGATGTGAGTGTTTGCCCATGTGTTGTGACAGGTATGTGTTCCCACGACTGTTGCTGTCCCACCATTTCTGGACGCAGCAGCAGCGCCAAGAGTTTTGGCAGCATGAGTTGAAGCACCGTCTGGAGAGCACCTCCTGCCCATCCTGGACCACATGCATCTCATGTCCCGGCACATCGAAGACAGCGCCATGGAGAACAGGATCGTGAACATAGTCAAAGGTAGGCTCTGATATAGTGCACCCTGTGGCTGAAGAGAGCAGGCAGGCAGATTATCTGAAAAACTGGCTGCTGGGTTGTCTTGGTGGAGAGGGTTCTTGGGTTCCACTTTTTTTTTTCTTTTTTTTTTTTTTTTTTTTTTTTAGGTTTGACAGGGACAAACTTTTGGGGAAGTGTTTTCGTCAGACGCAGTAATGCATTGAATTTCTCTGTGTGTGTGTGTGTGTGTGTGTGTGTGGGGGGGGGGGGGGGGGGGTGTTTGTGTAAGTGTACATATGTGTGTACATGTGTGTGTGTGTGTGTGTGTGTGTGTGTGTGTGTGAGTGAGCCACAAGTAGATTTTTTATGGCAAGTCTTTGGGAGATATGAAAAAAATGGCTACATTTTTGTTTTATCATTTTAATGTAACTTTGTTTGTGATGTCGCTTTAGATGAAGATGGACAAATTTGCTCCATAAATCTGCATAATGTAGGGTGAAGTTATTGACTGGAATTACTGTTTAGCTGACTAAAAATGATTCTGTTTATCATGGTTATTCTTAATATTATTCTTATCTTAAAACTTGCAGTCACAGATTTTAACACACCCAGAAAGTCTGTTTTGAATGCGTCAGACTGAAAGAATTCCTTCACAAAACAGATGTTAACAGAGCAATAAGCTTAACCCACACAGACTAGGTGTTTGTCTACTAATGAAGCAAAATTCTCAAAATATCAAATAAAACAATAGACATTTCACATTGCAAGTACAGTTGCAGTGCAGTCTCAGATTCTTTTGTGTATTACTGCATAACAAGCTTTGCTTGTTAGTTTTTGATCATGGTACATCATCAAATCATTGACATGTTAAAGATAATATCTGCACATATGGAAATCAGAAGAAAGTGTTGTGACAGTGATGTCTGTACATACAGACATTGGCATGGAGTGAGGATCTGTCTAGAGTACTCTTACAAAGCACTGGAGCAAAGTATGTATGCGTTTGTCATACTGTCCCAGTGGCTGTTTGTGTGTGTTTCAGCTGAATCATTCGGTGCACCCCACTGTGACTGAAGTTCTGGCCGTCAAGCCTCTCTTTGAGGCCTACCCCTACAACCTGGATCGACTGTCTATTGCCTATGTGGTCAGTGGCCTGCATACAGTTAATCTCCTGGTTAGGTAGTGTTCCCCAGTGAAATCTTTCTGAGCCAGAGCCAGGTCACGGAATGGTAGTTCACAGAGGGATAGGACTGTATCTTGTCACTGACACACTGCTCTTGTGGAATCGGTGGGAGCTGGAGATATGTCGAAAACAAAATGTAAAGAAGAAAGCTTAGGATACTGAAAACAACAGCCCAACAGCAGTTTATCTGTTTATTCTGCAACTGAAAAGTGAACCAGGCATGTCACTGCTGAGGTGTTGTTAGTGTTGCTGGAAGTCTGCTGTATAGTACTCTGTTGCTACTGCTGTTTTCCAGTGACAGCTATCTTGGGAGCTGTTGCTTTATGTCTTCTTTATGTTTGTTACCTGTGATGTCTGAAGAAGACATCTTCATCAGAAAACACCAGTGCTTGATTGTTTTGGAAAGTTTAGGAATAGTTGATAGTCATCTGAGTGATATTTTCATTTAAACTGAGGCAGCTTGGTAACTCTTTCTTTTTCATTAGAAGTTAACAGTCAGGAGTCAGAAACTTTATTTTTGCAAGACTTTGCTTTAATACATGATTTTGTAGAGTTAAAAAGAGTGTCTATTTTTAAAGTTAATTAACATGTGTTCTTGTCCAGAGAAGTATTCAAGCACTGGACATTCATTCCATGTTGGCGTTGTTTTTCTGTTTAGTACCTCTCTTGTGAAGTGAATGTGTAGATGTTATGCTGAAAATGAAAGTTTGACATTGAAATTTGCCTGACCTTATTTTCGATGTGAACGCTGCAACAAGTCCACATCTGCTGCGTCCAAGCTTTCAGTAGATAAAGACCGAAAAAGCTAAAAGCACAGATCAGACATTTTCATCTTTTCAAGAATATGTGAACATTGTATCTGAAATGGACCAAGTGGGATACAAGTTGGTTGTTAAATGAGTTTGGTTGTGTGTGTGTGTGTGTGTGTGTGTGTGTGTGTGTGTTTTTCAACTATACACCATAGTTTCTGTGTGTTTGCCTTATTATGATCAATGGGTGCAGGACTGATGTTAAAAGAGTTAAAAGCTTAATGTGAATAACAAACCAAAGAGACTGAAAACAACAGGCTGACAGCAGTTTAGCAGGTTAAATTGCAGCTGAAAGGTCAGCCAGGCATGTCCTTGTCAAGATTACCAGAATTATGCCATGTAATCCCATTTAATACCAAAACAATTCATGCATTACCAGAAATCATGCCATGTAATCCCATTTTATGCCAGACTTCCATTTTTACCATTTTAGCCCCCTTTTTTTTGTTGTTGTTCAGTATGTTTTGAGGATCAAAAATTACTGTTTACAATCAGTTTGTGTGTGTGTGTGTGTGTGTGTGTGTGTGTGTGTGTATAGAAGGCAGACAGCAGGGATAGGGGAGAAAGGGCTGTTTTTTGTTTGTGCATGTGTGTAGGGGCAGGCAGAAGGTGTAGAGAAGGCGGGAAGGGGGCGAGGGAAGAGAGGGAGGAGGTTTGCTGAAGGCGATGAGTCAGAAGGAGGATCCCATTGACCAGAACTATGTGAAACAAGTGACTGAGAATTTAACGTATTCATTGCTGTCGCATGGTTGCAGCGGCACTTGGGCAAACTGATGAAGATGTCATTACGACGACGCTGGCTGCGACATGACGCCATGTTGCTCCATTACATGGACATGGCTATGCTGCGCGAGGGCGTTGAAAACATGTCGGACTTTGAGCTGGAACGGGTAACTGTCTTCACATCAGTGTTTGCTAGTTATAAGGTTGACAGTGGCCTAGACAGGCAAGAGGTCAGGGGGTGAAAGGATGGAGATGGGGTGTCAGTCAGGATGCCCTCAACATGCAAATTTGAATTTTTCTTTGGGATGTTTTCGTGAATATTCTTTGCTTATTGTGTGGTCTGCTGTTCTCATGGATGTTCCTTGTTCATGCTGAGGTCGGATGTTGATAGTGATGTTCTTTGTTCATGTTGACATCTACTGTTTTCATTGATGTCAGTTGTTCATAATCAGGTTTGTTATTTTCTGTTGATGTTCCTTGTTCATGTTGAGGTCTGTTTTCACTGATGTTCCATGTTCATGTTGAGGTCTGATGTTTTCACTGATGTTCATTGTTCATGTTGAGGTCTGATGTTTACACTGATGTTCCTTGTTCATGTTGAGGTCTGATGTTTTCACTGATGTTCATGTTGAGGTCTGATGTTTTCACTGATGTTCATTGTTCATGTTGAGGTCTGATGTTTTCACTGATGTTCATTGTTCATGTTGAGGTCTGATGTTTTCACCGATGTTCATGTTGAGGTCTGATGTTTTCATTGATGTTCATTGTTCATGTTGAGGTCTGATGTTTTCATTGATGTTCCTTGTTCATGTTGAGGTCTGATGTTTTCATTAATGTTCCTTGTTCATGTTGAGGTCTGTTGTTTTCATTGATGTTCCTTGTTCATGTTGAGGTCTGATGTTTTCACTGATGTTCATTGTTCATGTTGAGGTCTGATGTTTTCATTGATGTTCCTTGTTCATGTTGAGGTCTGATGTTTTCACTGATGTTCATTGTTCATGTTGAGGTCTGATGTTTCACTGATGTTCCTTGTTCATGTTGAGGTCTGATGTTTTCACTGATGTTCCTTGTTCATGTTGAGGTCTGATGTTTTCATTGATGTTCATTGTTCATGTTAAGGTCTGCTGTTTTCATTGATTTAAAATAATAATAATAATAATGATTATTCATGGCACTTAATCTGACATCACAAGCCCTAAGCACTTACAAATACAGAAAAGGTTTAAAAAAAAAAAAAAACATAAATGAAACCAGTAAGATGAAACTGCAACTACCATACACCCTACCAGCAAGGGTGCATATCGACACCCACCCACGCACACACACACACACACACACACACACACACACACACACACACACACACACACTCACACTCAACATGTAATTCCGCACACTGTCTCACATAAACGGGCACAACAGTACACACACACACACACACACACACACACACACACACACACACTTTTTTGTTCCTGAGATGACTTGTAAGTTGATTTTAATGTGGTGACAGCCCTGATATGGCCTTTGCGGTCGGCTGGGCGATAAGCAACATTATCTTACCTTACACACACACACACACACACACACACACACACACACATCTCAGATCAATTTGATGGGCAAGGGAAAGGGAAGAATTTCAGTTAATCATGATCAGATCTGCTATTTTCATTGATGTCCATTGTTCATGTTGAGGTCTGCTATTTTCTTTGATGTTCATTGTTCATATTGAGGTCTGCTGTTTTCTTTGATGTTCCTTGTTCATGTTGAGGTCTGATGTTTTCTTTGATGTTCCTTGTTCATGTTGAGAGGTCTGATGTTTTCTTTGATGTTCTCTGTTCATGTTGAGGTCTGCTGTTTTCACTGATGTTTCCATGTTCATGTTGAGGTCTGCTGTTTTCTTTGATGTTCCTTGTTCATGTTGAGGTCTGATGTTTTCTTTGATGTTCCTTGTTCATGTTGAGGTCTGATGTTTTCTTTGATGTTCCTTGTTCATGTTGAAGTCTGATGTTTTCTTTGATGTTCCTTGTTCATGTTGAGGTCTGATGTTTTCTTTGATGTTCCTTGTTCATGTTGAGGTCTGATGTTTTCTTTGATGTTCTCTGTTCATGTTGAGGTCTGCTGTTTTCACTGATGTTCCATGTTCATGTTGAGGTCTGATGTTTTCTTTGATGTTCATTGTTCATGTTGAAGTCTGATGTTTTCTTTGATGTTCTCTGTTCATGTTGAGGTCTGCTGTTTTCACTGATGTTCCATGTTCATGTTGAGGTCTGATGTTTTGTTTGATGTTCCTTGTTCATGTTGAGATCTGCTGTTTTTATTGGTGTTGTTTATTCACGTTCAGGCCAGATGTTTGAACTGGCTGTTGTTCTTCATTAGGCCTGCTTTTGGAGAGGGGGTGAACCCGGTGGGACTTCAGCGACATGAAAGAATCACCTACCTCCGCCATTGGTCAGAAATCAGCCAGAATGTTGATGGTATGTGGTTTGTATTGTTAGGGATTAATTAATGTAATGATACATGGTTTGTTTTTTTAGGATTAATTGATGTAATGGTACATGGTTTGTATTGTTTAGGGTTAATTAGTGTAATGGTACTTGATTTGTATTGTTTAGGTTTGATTGATGTAATGGTACATGGTTTGTATTGTTTAGGATTGATTGATGTAATGGTACATGGTTTGTATTGTTTAGGATTGATTGATGTAATGGTATATGGTTTGTATTGTGTAGGATTGATTGATGTAATGGTACATTTGTATTGGGTAGGATTGATTGAAGTAATGGTACATGGTTTGTGTTGTGTAGGATTGATTGATGTAATGGTACATGGTTTGTATTGTGTAGGATTGACTGATGTAATGGTACACAGTTTGTATTGTGTAGGATTGACTGATGTAATGGTACATGGTTTGTGTTGTGTAGGATTGACTGATGTAATGGTACATGGTTTGTGTTGTGTAGGATTGACTGATGTAATGGTACATGGTTTGTGTTGTGTAGGATTGACTGATGTAATGGTACATGGTTGTGTGTGTGTAGGATTGACTGATGTAATGGTACATGGTTTGTGTTGTGTAGGATTGACTGATGTAATGGTACATGGTTTGTGTTGTGTAGGATTGACTGATGTAATGGTACACGGTTTGTAGTGTTTAGGTTTGATTGATTGATGTAATGGTACATGGTTTGTATTATGTAGTATTGATTGATGTAATGGTACGTGGTTTGTATTGTGTAGGATTGTCTGATGTAATGGTACGTGGTTTGTATTGTGTAGGATTGACTGATATAATGGTACACGGTTTGTATTGTTTAGGTTTGATTGATGAAATGGTATATGGTTTGTATTGTTTAGGATTAATTAGTGTAATGGTACTTGATTTGTATTGTTTAGGATTGATTGATGTATTGTACATGGTTTGTATTGTTTAGGGTTGATTGATGTTACGGTACATGGTTTGAATTGTTTAGGATTGCTTGATGTAATGGTACATGGTTTGTGTTGTTTATGATTGATTGATGTAATGGTACATGGTTTGTGTTGTTTAGGATTGATTGATGTAATGGTACATGGTTTGTATTGTTTAGGATTGCTTGATGATGATGGCTTTGTTTTTGTTTACAATCGATCTGTACCAGGTGATTGTATCTGTTACAAATTGTTTAGAATTGATTGATGATGACAGTATATGCTGACATTGGATAAATTTTAGGTGATGGTATGTGTCTTGTATTGTTAAGGGTTTAGGTGAGGTGTATGAAATTTGACAGGTGTGACAGAACAATGTTGACAGGAGCCGAAGGAACACTGTTAACAGGTATGACAGAACAGTGTTGACAGGTGGGAAGGAACAGGTTGACATGTCTTAGGGAATGTTGTTGACAGTTGTGACATAGCAAAGTTGACAGATGTTAGTGAGCAATGTTGTCCACTGTGACAGAGAAATATTGACAGGTGTGGCATAACAATTTTGGCAGGTGTGACAGAACAATGTTGACAGATGTGACAGGACAGTGTGTACAGGTGTGAGAGAGCAGTTTTTACAGGTATGCAGTACAATGTTGGCAGGTATGATGCAGTAATGATGACAGGTATGACTGAACATTATTGACAGATATGACAGCAATGTTGACAGTTGTAATGAAAAATATTGATGGGTGTGACAGAGCAATGTTGACTGATCAGAGGGATTAATGTTGACAGAATAACTAAGACTTTTTTTTTTTTTTTTAAGATAGGTTAGTTTGAGGTATGGCAACATGGAGTTAAGTAGAATTCTTTGAGTTCATGTTAAATTTGGATTGAATAGTTAGCCTGGCTAATCCAGATACAATTATTGGCATAAAAGTTCTTTTATTGAAAGCAACCAGCCTGGCTAATCCAGATACAATTATTGGCATAAAAGTTCTTTTATTGAAAGCAAACATATCTTTTAAGGACAGAGCTCCAACTTGAATATAATCCGATTCTTTAAGGCTTGAGGACTTCAGGAGAACTGCTTTAAGCCACAGAGCAATGTCCACAGGTGTGGGAGCGCAGTACTGACAGGTATGACAGAACAGTGTGGACAGGTGTGAGGAGGCATACTGACAAATGTGACAGAACAGAATAGACAGGCGTGAGGCAGCAATGCTAACAGGTGCAACAGAGTTGCAATAAAGCATTGCTGACAGGCAATATTGACAGGTGTGATGGAGCAGTGCTGACAGTGTGATGGAACAATGTTGACAGGTGTGAGGGAGCAATGCTGACAGGTACGACAGAACAATGTTGACAGATGTGAGGAGCAGTGCATGTAAGTGTGACAGAAGAGAGTTGACAGGTACTAGGTAGCAATGCTAGTGTTGACAGGTTTGACAGAACAGTGTTTACAGATGCGAACTACCAATATTGAAAATGGTGACAGAACAATGTTGACAGGTGTTAAGGAGTAGTAATGACGGGTGTGACAGAACAGTTTTTAGAGGTGTTAGGAAGCAATGTTGAGGTGTGTGAGGGAGCAATGTTGACAGGTGTGACAGAACAGAGTTGACAGGCATTAGGGAAGTGTTGACAGGTATGAGGGAGCGGTGTTGACAGGTGTGACAGAACATTGTTGATAGGTGTTAGGAGCAGTACTGACAGGTGTGACGTGGTCATGTTGACAGGTGTGACGTGGTCATGTTGACAGGTGTGAGGGAGTGGTAATGTTGCTGCTGTCTGTGTGCAGAGGACAGTGTGTCCCTGTTGCTGCACCTTCCACTGCTCTTCTCCTACTGCCATCCAACCAACCGGAACTGATGGGTGGCTGGAGGTACCGCTTCCGCATCCACCGTCCCCGAGGTCATCGTCATGACCTCTTCCCTAGGTCACTGTGCCTGGCTGTGCTGTCTTGTCTGTGATGGGTACAGTCTTTCATGACCAAAGGAAAGATAAAAAGATCTGTGGCTGTTTTTGTGATAAAATGGACACTTTTTCTTTGTATATCGTCAGTTTTATTTCTGGTTTGAGTGTGTGCTTGTGCACATGCCCACATGTGTGTTTGCTTGAGTCTGTGTTCGCACGCATGTGTGTTGTGTATGCGTTCATATGGCATGCATGTGTGTGTGTGTGTGTGTGTGTGTGTGTGTGTGTGCATGGGTGACTCTATTGACTGAGATGCTCAAATGTTCAGTTGTGTGCTATTGGGTATTTTCATGAAATGGGGAACAAGTTTGCTGAGTTTTTGCTTGTTTGCGAAAAGTCATGGTGTTTTCAGATTACTCAATGCACCTTCACTTCATGCATGTATCTATGTACGTAGGTGCAATCTGTGACATGTTATGTGTCTGATCCTGTGTCTCTAGCATTGCTGAAGGCAGTTTGTTTAAATTTGCCCCTTTTTTTTCACATTAAAAAATTTCAAGGGAGAGCCCTAAAGACTTTAGCGCTGCAGGGTATGTTTTTTTTAGTTACTTTGATTTTATGAAAAATCATTTGACACATGATTTTGATGGTAATTTTGATTAACATTATACTATTCTGGTCATCAATAGCCTCTTCAAAGAGTCTGATGAAATTTGAAATTCATACCTGTAGTATTTTACTTGTAATACAGCTTCAAACTTCAGGAACAACACTAGAAAACCAAATTGATGTGCAAGGGCCCTATCTCAGTGAATACTTCCTCAGTTCTGTTCAGTTCAAATGCAGCATGTCTTGATGAATAAAGTTTCTGAGTCAGAACCTTCAACAATTTGCATTTCAATTGTCATTTCAGGGTGACCACAGTTCTATGAAATTTTATTCCATCTGCAAATTCAGGAATGTCCTTTTTTAGAATTATATTTGGATTTGATTCGAAAGAGCTTCGGGATAGCTTTTGAGCCATCCTGATTTTGAAAGTTGTAGTACAGTGATAAACCTAGATCTCTGGTTGTTTCTGTCTCCATGGATCAGACTTCTGATACAGATACAGGTATTAGTCGGAAGGCAGTCTGCTGATTTTTATAGAAGATAAAGCATGTTTTTCAATGGCTTTAAAGGTGTAAAGAGTAACATTACATTCATAATACAGGTATTTGATGCATGTACTGGTGTGTAAATCTCACTTTCATTCATTGGAAAAATAAAGCTTGCTGCTCAGTGGTTATAAGAGTATAAAGTGAAACATCAGGCCTATAAATGAGGTGTTTGATGCATGTGTAGTAGTGCTTACACTTCAGTTTCATTCATTGGAGTGTTAAAAGGGGTGTGCAAATAAGCTAGATTTTCATGTTCATTGTCATCTGTCTTTGCAGATGTTTTAATTTTGAAAATGTACGAATTTTGATAGCTTTGCTGAGGAAACCAAACTGATTTGAAATGTTTGCAAAACATCCGTCTTATTCGGGTTTATTTGTCGGGTGGACTTGGCAAATAATGGGCATTTTCTGCTGGACGAGTTCAGTCTGGTTGTTTTACAGTTGTTCCTCGGAAGCTATGTGAAAAAGTGATTGGTAGTGATCACCATTTTTTTACTCAGTGAGTGAAACTTGTTTGGTGCTTTCAAAGTGGTCGAATTGGTGGATATGCATGTGTATGGTTATATGTAAGTGGTGTTTATATGTGCCTGTGTGCACAAAGTTTGTGTTTCCCATAAGACTAACATCAAGTTGTACTGTTGACCTTTTTTTTCAGGATAGATTCTTGACTTTTTCACACCACTTTGATGGCATTGTATTTGATTTCCTCTCCATAAGGAGTGTAGATGTTTTATATGGTAAAAATTGTATGCACTGCATAACATCTGAGTAGACCTGGGGGATTGTGGATAAGGCATTTTACATAGCAGACAAAAAATCCTCACTTCTGTGGTTTGTGCTGTGTTAAGTCAGTTTGGTTTTTTCTCCCACTCTTCAATAGCTCTTAACATTTTCCCCAATGACTTAGTGGCTGATTCACGCAAACGGGTCCCTGGAAAAATCTTAAAAAGTGTTAGCAATAATTCTGTCAAACAACATGGACGAATGAATCACAAGACAGAGTACGATGTGTTTCGACCTCTTAGGTCTTCTTCAGGCTAGATAAACAACACTCAGGACAACGAAAATGCAGAACGAGCAAGCACTTGTCAAATTCGGTGCAAGATGGGCCTTGACCAGCCAGGCATAAAACGTCAGTGAACCTATGTGATGGTGATGAAGTAGCAGGGACATAGGTGTGGTGAAAATTTTTTGAAAAATTCTCCCTTTTTATCAGTCTTATGATCAGAGGAGAGGAACCACATTAAATACTCAGTATAAAGTCCAAGCTGATTTGTAAGCATTAGTTTTCTTGTTGTACAGACGACCTTTTTTTACCTGAACAGACCTAGAACTAGGCAATCCAGCGTGCATTATGAATTGCTGCCTGTGGCATGTATGAAATGCCTTGTTTCGGTATCTCATGAGGAATGGAGGTGGAGGTGGATGCTCTTTTGATATAAGTTGTACCCTCATCTGTATTCTGTGCTAGTAAGCTGTCCTTTTCTGTGACTCACCTTCTTTGTTCTTTCCCGTTTTTTCATGTCTATTCACTATTATCCACAGTTTCCCACATTGCGGTCATTTCCTTCATGTCTTTTTTGCTCTAGAAGTTTTCATACTGTTTGTTGCCTTGTCTTACAGTTTATACCATGCATGCTTTTTTGTGGTAATCTTGAAAACTATTCGTCTGTTCCGCAGTGACTGTTTGTCTATGGCCATTAGTCTTTACTTCGGAGAACTATTATGTTGATTATTAACTTTTTATTTAATTTGATGAATTGGGAAGGGGGAGAGGAGGATGCATAGTTGGAATGTGGGTTGTGATCGGTTGGGGGTTGAATTTTAATAAAGCTGATCCTTAAATGGAAATTTTTTTTATTTCAAACCTGTAACATTGTGGTGTCTCTTGATTTTTCTCTTCATCTTTTTTTTTTTTTTTTTTTTAAATCCATGGTAGGAAATGCATGACCAGTGTGTGCCAAGAAGTCCGTGGATATTGATGATGATGGCGATGATGATGGCTTGTAGGGTGACTTGTAGGGCACCGATATTAAAAGAAATCCATGCTTGGTGTGCACAAGGACAAGGAATAAATAGACGTCCAAAATGTTAAAAAAAAGAAATGCAGTTTGTTGTTCATGTGCTGTGAGCACTGTGATTTGACCTTCATGCTGGTTTGAAAAGCATTTAGGAAGTGGGTCTTGATGTAATATTAACAGGTGTGAGAAGGAGCTGGCAGTATGTACAGGAGTATCAGAGGTCAGACACATTAATGTCTTGTTTTTGTCCTGCTTCCAGGCTTGTGAGCAGTAATGACTTAGTGTTGTTTTTTTTTTTTTTTTTTTTTGGGGGGGGGGGGGGGGATTACAATATATTGCATCAATGCTGCCTTTTTCTTTCCTAGATGAGAAAACCAATTTCAAAATGAGATTGGAAGTGATTAATTTCCCATAAAGTATGCATTGTTGTGTGTGCAAATAATGGTAAGGATGATTGTGCGCATTTGATGAGAAAAAAATGTTATCATTGGTTTGAAATAAAGTGAGATGTGCGAACTCATTCATAACCACTTGATTTGAACACAATTATATGCAAAATGTAGGTTTGCTCATTTCCTTTGTTTGCTTAGAGTTTTTTTGTTTTGTTTGAGGCCTGATGATAATGTATGTGCATTTGAAATTGTTGACTTTGCTTTAAATTTTCTGTTGAGAATAATACAACTGCTTGCATATCAAACACTTCTTTGCCTTGTGCTTGCTTTTCTTATGCATTTTTAATTCTCCTTCTTTGTTGTTTTTTTTTTTTTTCTTTTTCTTTCTGGGATATTTGAACTGCCTGTCTTTAGTGTAAATCAGAGCTCACACTACATGTTTTGTTGGCCATTCTTTGAGCAGAGCATGATTGGAGTGACATCTTTTTTTCATTTTGTACTCCCATTCTTATAGAACAGGGAGTACTTTAGAATGGAAATGAAGAAATGCTGTGTGTGTGTGTGTGTGTGTGTGTGTGTGTGTGTGCCAGTGTGTGTGTGTGTGCGTGTGTGTCCGTCTGTCCATGGTCAAAATGTGTCCACTCGTTCGAGACAAAACTACTGGGCCGATCTTTCTGAAAATTTGTAGGTATGTTTATTACAAGTCACGGATGACGCCTGATGTTTTAGTTTACTGCTAAAGCCGTTACTAATGGCTGTAACAGCCTGTAACAGTTTTTCTTCTTTATGGAATATCTCAGAAAGTACTTGGCCGATCTTTGTGAAAATTAGCAGGTATGTTCATTATGGGTCACGAATGATGCCCAGTGTTTTAGTTTACCCCGTTATAGCAGTTACTAACGGCTGTAATGGCCTGTAACGGTTTTTTTTTCTTTATGGAATATCTCAGTAAGTACTGGGCCGATCTCTCTGAAAGTTTGTAGGTATGTTCATTATGGGTTACGAATAATGCACACAATGTTTTAGTTTACCATTATAGCTATTACTAATGGCTGTAACGCTCTGTAGCGGTTTTTCTTCTTCTTTCTGGAATATCTGAGAAAGCACTTGGCTGATCTTTGTGAAAATTTCCAGGTATGTTCATTATGGGTCACGGATGATGCCTGACGTTTAAGTTTACCCCGTTATAGCTGTTACTAACGGCTGTAATGGTCTGTAACGGTTTTTTTTCTTCTTCACGAAATATCTCAGAAAGTACTTGGCCGATCTTTGTGAAAATTAGCAGGTATGTTCATTATGTTGAAATACATAATGAACATACCTGCTAATTTTCATAAAGCCATTTGAGTCAGACAAGCGTGCCTACTATTTCCAGTCCTTTTCAACATCTTACTGGAGATAATCATGCAAGAGACCCCTAGAACACCACACCTCCATCAGCATTGGCGGCAGGCCGGTCTGCAACCTTCGTTTCACAGACGATATCAACCTCATGGGGGGCAGCAACACCGAGCTCCAGGATCTCACAAACAGACTTGTCACATGAGCAAGTGCCTATGGCATGGAGGTCAGCACAGAGAATTCAAAGGTCATGGTCAACAGCATGACTAACAGCAGTGTCAACATAACCATGAATGGTGAGCCCCTGGAAGAAGTGACCAGCTTCAGGTACTTGGGAGCAACTCTGTCCAAAGATGGCACCTGCACAGCAGAAATCCAAATCAGGATCAACTCCGCATCAGCAGCGATGGCCAGACTGAGCAGCAGTGTGTGGAAGAGCAACATCAAATTCCATACAAAATGCCCTAGTGGTCTCGATCCTCTTATATGTTTGCGAGACATGGATGCTGATGGTGGAAACAGAAAGAAGAATCCAGGCATTTGAGACCAGGTGCCTGAGGAAACTACTCCGCATCTCCTGTAAAGAACACAAGACCAATGATTATGTGCGGAACCTGGTCACTAACCTAGTTGGGCCCCACGAACCACTTCTGGCAACCGTCGAACGACGGAAGATGGCATGGTTTGGCAACGTCATTTGTCACAACACCCTCTCCAAAACCATCCTTCAAGGTACCGTTGAAGGAGGGTGCAGACGAGGACGGCAAAGAGCTGGTCTGACAATATAAAGGACTGGACCAAAATGCCAGATCTCCTCAAGACGGCCACCAACAGGAGCCTGGAAAGGAACGGTGGCTCCTCATCACGTCCCCCCAAACGACAGCATGTATGTTTATATGGGCAACGGATGATGCCTGATGTTTTAAGTTACTGTTATAGCTGTTACAAACGGCTGTAACGGCCTGTAACGGTTTTTCTTCTTTTTATGGAATACAGAAAGTACTTGGCCAATCTTTCTGAAAATTTGTCGGCATGTTCATTATGGGCAACGGATGATGCCTGACGTTTTAGTTTACCGTTGTAGCTGTTACTAACAGCTGTAACAGCCCATGATGTTTCTTCTTCTTTATGGAATGTCTTAGAAAGTACATGGCCGATCTTTCTGAAAATTTGTAGGTATGTTCATTATGGGTCATGGATCATGCCCGATATTTTAGTTTACCATTATGGCCGTTACTAACGGCTATAACGACACATAATGGGTTTTCTTTTTTATGGAGTATCTCAGAAAGTATGTGGCCGATCTTTCTGAAAATTTGTAGATAAGTTCATTATTGGTCATGGATGATGCCCGATGTTCAAGTTTACCGTTATAGCTGTTACTTACAGCCCATAATGGTTTCCTTCTTGATGGAAAATCTCAGAAAGTTCTTGGCTGGTATTTCTGAAAATTTGTAAGCAATGTTCATTGTAGGTCACAGATGGTGGCCGATGTTTACCAGAATAGCCATTGCTAATGGCTACACCAGCCCAAGATGGTTTTTCCTCTATATGAACTATATCACACGTATTCAGGATAAATGGGGAGTATGTTTATATGCTTTGCATCTTGTTTTTTTTAATGCTTTTGTTTTTTTCTTGTCTTACCTTCTGTGCCACTTCAGGGTTTTTGTTTTTTTTCGTTGTCACCTTCTTAGCCACTTCAGCGCCACTACCATAAGCTGCTCATTCCAGCTTTCCATCTCAGCCATTCACAGCCATATCCTGCTACAGGTCTGGTACCAGCAATCCACAGGGAATAGTCAATGTCTAGTCCTCTTGAGGCAAAACATGATTGTTATCAACCAGAATGCTAGGGCTGTGAGATCCAGTGAGCACTAGTTGAGCAATTTGCGTGAAATGTTTAGAATTTAATTCAGTGTGACTTGCACCTCCACATCTCACTTTTCCATCAATCTAACTCGTTTCACACACACACACACACACTCTTCCACTTTACAGTGTCTCTGATCCACATGAAATGTTTAGCGTTTTTATTCATTGTGGACCCCCCCCCCCCCCCCAATACACAAATATACCGCGCAGTTTACACACTCTTCCACAGTACACTGAAACACACAAGTGTTTCACTATTAACTTGACTGTCTGATTTATTGCACAACATCATATACATGGGCAGAATTTCCATATTCACAGTACAGACATCTAACAAGTAAAAGCTCAAAGATACTGGTAAACCATTTTCCTTCTCTATAAGATAAAATAGTTTCACTTTTCGTCATAAATTATTAAGTTGCTGAAATGTGCAGTGATACAGCCTTCCTAATATTCACACCCCTTACTTGTGAAATAAAGGGAGCGATTTGCATGCAGCTGTGTTTGATATTGTACGATAGAGAAAAATGGGGAAAGGGGTGGGGTGGTGGGCGGGATGAGGAAAAGGGAAAATGGTGACGGGGTTTGTGGGGGAGAAAGCTTAGTAGACCTAAGATGAACTGAAACACTCTCTCTATACAAGTTGAGGGCAGGACATAAGATATAAATGAGTATGAAAATGCATAAATGAAAATCATGTTCACAAGTTAATGCTGCTATGTTGCTGAATTATTACCCATCTGTGGAAGGACAAAGGCCAACTTCCATACGACATGAAGATCACATGAAGAGCATTTGTGATCATCTGCTCCATGTGATTAGCTGACTACAGTTATATGAACATATGGTCTATAACACTGATGGCGGAAGAAAAAAAAAAAAGATTGCTGATCTTGACATGGTTTACTGTGTGTAACCCATTTCATCCCACTCACAAGATAATTCATACCATTTGTGGTGTTGAGGAAAGAAAACGCACACAGTAAAACGTGATTCTTCAACTATCACGATTACGTGCTCATATATTTTCTGTTCTCCCTCCCCCTCCCCCCACCAAATGAAACAACTCAAATATAAGACTAGCATTAAGAAGAATTCACTCTTTCTTCCATGAAAAGAATACTTTAAATCAAGAGTCTACTTAAAATTGCTAACTCTCACCTGCCTTCATAAATGGATTGAAAGGCAGTGCAGCAAAACAGATCAGCCGTTTCTGATTCATATACAATAGAAGATGCGAGAATGCACAGTAGTCAAATCATAATCCCTGACTGATCACTGTGAAATAATAATGTTTCAAAATAAAAACTTTTTCAGTGATCACTGGAAAAGCAGTGCATCAAGCGCCAACGGTTTTCTTTCCTTCTTTTTTTCTTTTTTTGTTAATAATGACTGTAAAGAGGAATAAAGGATAGCAGGACACGAATATATATCGCAGATGACTGCTGCTGAACTAGAACCCTTTTTCCTTGCCCATAAGCCAAATATGTGGGCCTCCTTCCTTTCTCTAAATTATTCTTGTACATACAGACCGACTTGGTAGACTGTCTAATTTCTGCCCCATTCATTTCCTTGTTTTCTTTTTGTTTTTTTCGCTGTCCACCTCTCTTCAGATGCACAGACCCCACGGAACATAGAAGTATCTGTTTTTTACACACCCTTCATTGCCTTTATCTCTGAATTTATGAGAGACGTTTGATGAAAGAACATTCTGATTAAAAATCAGAGACCAAAACAACATCCACAAAATAAGCCAAGCATCATTAAAGAAAAGAAAAGAAAAAAAAAAACTAAAAAAAAAAAACCCAGGAAAATATAAACACTTGTTGAAAACTACAGCAGCTCCTAGCACCAAAAAGCAATTACACAAAGTATAAACTCCTATTCAGTAACAATTCATCCAAAAGAATGAAAAGTATCTTTATGAAAGGTTCCATAAAACAATGAATTATATACATGGATTCGGGTGATGGGCAAGAACTATCATGTGCTGTCATTTTTTGACAAGAAGACACAAAAACACACAGAATGCACCACTAACTTTTCTCTTAGGAAAATTATGTTTCATCCCTAACTACAGTGCTTCAATTTCACTGCCCAAAAAACCTGCAGCAGTTTGCAGAACATGCCTAATGTTACTGTGTCCTTACCCGAGCACATACAATCTGAAGGTGCCATGGTTTGTGTGCTGGGACTGTTGTGCACACTGGATGATTAATGCTTTGAACTGTGTAGACCCTGACTGCGCATGTGTACTTGACCAACATAACTGGGTGCAGCAATGTATTGGTCACTTTAGAATTCCAGAAGCTCTTGTCAGACTTTGAGAAAAAGGAACGGCCTTTAGTTATAGTCTTCAACTCACAAAATGTCAGCAAAGGATACATCATCAAGCCCATCTTACCTAACCATTATATCCCCCCCCCCCCCCCCCCCCCCCCCCCCCCCCCCCCCCACATTGTTTTTTTTTTACACAATGGTGACAGTGCAATCTGCCCAACAGTACATCCTGACTTGTATCAGATTTGGCAAAGTGAGATTTCTGAATCTTGAGATTTCCATGCAGGACACAGCACACGGACACAAAGCAAGTGGTACAATAAGAAAAATATGAGAATGTCACCGAGCTAGATGTCCTATCTATCTCTCCTGCTACTTTCATCACTCACACTTTGGTTTTCAGAAGAGAGAAAGCACTGCACTACAGTTTATCCTCATTCATTACTCGGAGTGGAAAACTGTAAGCCTGTGCACTCTGTGCTTTTTCTCACCATGCACTGTTCCCCTTTCCCTGTCTGCAGTGGATGGACAGCGAAAGGCCACCATGGCAGAAAGAGAAACAAGTTGTATCTGAATGGAAAGAAAGTATTCTCTTGCAGTCTGTTCTTATTGGTCTGTCTATCTATAATCTCCATCATAGAATCTCCTCAACCAGCTCATATATTTCTAGGTACAGAAGGAAACTGATAGTTGTATTTCGAGGATGTATAGTGGGAAAAGAAGGGGTAAACTGTTTCACATTAACTCCTCATCTTACCTTATATCTGCCCCAATCCCCTTCTTCTCACTCTTTTTCTCCCCTCTTCATTTTGACATTTAAATCTCTGAGCAACCTGAAATTATGACACGGAGTTGACAGCAAGCGAGAATGTGAGGATTCTCCTAGTCTGTTTCTCATCTTTGAAACTGCTATGTACATAGCAAACGTCTTCCTACTGATATCATCATTTCTTTTTCTTGATGTGTATTTTACACACATTATAATGAGGGGAGGATATAAAGAAAGGGCCAATGCTTCCAAGCACTACGCTGTGTCAGAAACAAACAAACAAAAAAAAATGAATGATCGCAATAGCCTGTGATGCACATTACAAAGTTCTGTTGTCACTATTTAAAGGAATTAAATAATCGAATGTGTATTAACATTTACTATTAAAAAAAAAAAAAAAAAAACCAACCAAAAATGAAATACAGCAGAGCGTGGAAAATGTCTACTGTAACTGCTGTGAAAGAACATCATAACAGATCACAACAGACAGCTTTTTTTCCGTTCTTTTTTTTCATACAGGTGCCCCATACTTCGGACCTTCGTCCTGCACAAAACTGTCAGTCACTGCATGTCAACAGTTCATCAAACCTGACATTTTCCATTCTAAACCATGATCCCATGATCTTAAGTGAGCCACTTTCCCTCATAAACCACAACCCCATGATCCTTAGTGAAATATTAATCACTTTTTGTTTCCCTAAAGTGACTTTACGCCAACCACTTTTCTTTCCAACTATGACCTCAAGAGAACCTCCTTTCTTTGTGAACTATAACCCGAAGAAAACCACCTTTCTTTCTGAACTATGACCCCAGGAGAACTTCCTTTCTTTTTGAACTATGACCTTGGAGAACCACCTTTCTTTCTTTACTATGACCTTAAAGGAACGACTTTTCTTTCCGAACTTTGATCTAAGTAAATCACTTTTTAATCTGAACTGTGACCTTACAAAAAGTACTCTTCCCCACTATGACCCTGAGAGAAACACTTATCCTTCCAAAACTTTAAACCCTTAAAGATTCACTTTTCAATCCAAACTATGACAAGAAGAGAAACAGTTTTTTGTTTCCAAAATATTAACCCTTCCCCCAAATAAAAACCACTCATTTTTCTTTCCGAAATAAAACTCAGAAAACCATTTTTTTTTTCCTGACTATGACCCTAAGAAAACCACTTACCTTTCCAACAGTGACCTTACAAAGAACCTCTTTTCTTTCCAAACCATAACTTGAAGACAACCACTTTTTCCTTTCAACAAAACTATGACTCTTGAGTGAACTGCTTCAAACACCATGATACTAAGTGAAAAATGTTCCTGTCCAAAATATGATTTAAGTGATTTAGTTTAGTTTCACTGTAATATCCCAGTCATCCTTGAAACCAGTTTTTTTTTTATCATCTTAATTGAAGTATTTTCCCTTCCTAACCCTATTCTTGTGGAACACTTTCCCTTCCAAACCACAATCCTGAGTGGAGTGAAACACTCTCCCTTCCATAGCCTTACATGAAACAAAAACATTTCCCCTTCCAAACCACTTTCCTAATGAAACCTTTTCCCTTCCAAAGCACATTTCTAAGTGAAGCACTTTTCTCTTCCAAAGCATACACCAACTGCACAACCTTCCCATAGCTACCATCTGACTGGTATCGGGCCTTCCAAACTGGAAATCCATAGAGCCAGGCCAATGTTTTCATTTAGCAGACTGTATCATTAACAACCGTGCATGTCCTTCAATTCAACTTGTACATACAACAGCTTGTGTCTCTGTGCAAGTTCAATATCCAGACATTTGTTTGGTTTGTTTTCAGAAACATCCAGACGGACAAGGAAACTGAAAATGGGGCAGGTACACAGTAATCAAACCAAAATGCCATGGTGAAAGGGGAAAAAAAAAAAAAAAAAAAAAGTAACAGGCAATAAATCAAGATTCAACGTACCAGTTGTATCACAAGACAAATCCAAACATGCAGTACTGTTTCTATTCTACATTTATATGGGTACCTGGTAGTCGTGTACATTTTTATATACGGCAAAAGACAACCACCACAAACGCCTACCTCTACTGTTAAAATATACAGGGTTACATGAATACAAGTTGGTTTAACCACTTCAGTGTAAGCATACAACATCAAACCAGCTCAGTACAGGATACATGACAGTATTGACAATGAGTGCATAACCACCAGAATGACATGCATCAGTGATATCTTGGTTCTGAAGAGAACGGCTAACCAACAGTATTCAAGCTAGCACAAATATAGAGCGCGCTTACAGTGGTACAGAACACAACAATATATCATACAATTCAAAAATTTGTTAACAAACATTTTAAGTTTTCAGGGCAGATTACACAGGAAAAATGTTTGAGTGATCAAAGATGGGTAAATAAGAAAAAATAAGTTCATGAAGAACCCAAAATGAATTAAAGGTTACTGCTGATTCCAACACACACACACACACACACACACACACACACACACTCTCTCTCTCTCTCTCTCTCTCTCACACACACTTGCAAGTAGACAGCTGTTTCTGCTTATACCCAGAAAGAGTTTTCTTCTATGGGTTCCAGAGTTGTGACTAGTAAGCATCAGTTATCACAGTCCACACTGGCAGCACAACTCTGTCCTGCCATCAATGACAGAAACTCGAATCATGTGCTCATGTCCATCAAATAACCATGCAGCAAAACAAATATAACCGTACCCCTAGAAACAATTCTGATGCATTTCTTTATGAACACATCAAACCCAATGCCATTTCTATAATTGAATAAAACCCATATAATAGTTCTAACTGAATCAAATTCAGTCAAACTTTTCCTTCCGAGTCCCAGTCTGATGAGCCGATTCCCCAACTGCTCCCCATGCTGTTGTTGGATCACAGGCTGTGCTGAATGTGACCACTGTCCCTGAAGGAGCCATGAACGTGCTGATTCTTCCACAGGTAGTTTTCCCACCAGCAACGTCAACCCCTGCTACCAATTTCTTCTAAGTGGCGTCATAGTGTGCTGACTAGTTCATATTATACATGTAATTATGCTGCACCAATTCCAGTTACACACAAAGCAAGCAAATGTACACCAGGGGAAAAGGATTCAAAAAAGAAATGAAATTAAAAAAAAAAATTAAAAAAAAAAAAAAAATCGAACAAAACAAAGCAAAGGGAACACAAAAGATTCCAAGAAACACACTAGAAATGTGTGAGGTGACAGACATTTCACGGGGTGGTGGGAAAGACTTGACCCATAGACATTCTGGCAGTGGGTTTCAGAGTTGATCAGGCTCTTGCACTTTCAGAATACTGGTAAAAACCCAGTTTATATGACTGACAAGAGACCTTTATAAACCTGATGCATCAAACTTAAGGATCAAGGTATCTGATTTAAAAAAAAATGCTGGTGATGGATCTGTACAATTCCACATTGGATCTGTACAATTCCATATGCATAAGCATGCACGCACATGCTCACCCAATGCTGTTATCTTCCTATCCTGCAAACAATGTACAACTTTCAAAACAAGAACAGAAAAAAAGATATTCCACCAGAATATCAACATACATATATGACAAGTACTTATGTCAATATAAATATAGCAATTAAATAATACCACTGATGGTTCAAATCATAGAATTACACACACACACAAAAAGATGACAAGCCATACAAACAATCTTACTTTTCAGATCTTCAACACTTACTTGAACACTGAATGGTTATAATTCACCATGTCTATAATTTTGCATCATTATCAAACTTTGAAGCTAAACTGATAAACAGTGCTTTTATTGAGAGAAGCACTTGGACTCCAAGAGTGTCCTCTGAAACCTGCACAGTCAAAGCCACAGACAAATGAACCTACGTCACACCCTCTAATCGTCACTGCCTTATAATGCCAGTTCCCATGCAGCCTAGTAAAAAAAACGAAAAAACAAACACAAAAAACAAAAAAAAAAAACATGATCATGTCTATATCTGAGTACCAGCTGACGCTAGGAGACACCTTCATCTCTGCTTCATTTGTACAGATTGCTCTATGACTCATTTTCAGAATCTACTGCCTGTGGCTACTTTGCAATGTTTGTCAAGTTTTGTTTACAGCTTAGCCAACTATGGAGGCCTAATCAGAGCTGAAAACCAGAACTCAAGACCATCATTTGGATTATCATCTGTATTTGTCCTTTGACTGATAATCATTATTTGTTAATAGTTGGTTGGGTATGTTTGTCCAGTGGCTATTTTGTTGAGTTGGTCTGTAGTATGTAACTAACGGCGCTCCTGTTAATTGAAAACACTTTGTGGATAAAGAATGACATCTCCAGTAGAGTGCAAAATCTCTGTTACTAATATCATGTCCCTTTGAATCGATCTTCATAGCAGAAGTAGTGGAAATAAGTCTGAAGTTACTGCCAGCGGAAAATGCATGTTAAATTTGCATATGACCTTTAAAACAAGAAATGTGATGGTCAACCTTCAAAATTCAGAAATCACTCATTCAGTCACTCCTGATGACTTTGGGGATAACTTGTAATAAGAGAGCCACAACACTAGCTAAGTTATAACTTGCAATAGCCAGTGGTGCGGTCCAAATGCTTGGACAAGTGCGATTTTGTTTCGTTTTGTGTGCGTTTTGATTTCTTTTTGATAAAACCATCTTTCTGTGCATATCTCCATAGCACAACCTCCTTCAGAACTTCAGTGTGTGTCATCACTACACAAGAAATTTGGGATCGTCATTTTTACTAGGTTCTTCCATCTCAAGGCAGCTGATGCTAAAGGACTGAGTTTGTTTTGGCATGTGAATCCACAATGGGCTAAAAGAATAAACAAAAAATCTCCCTTCTACATAATTTTTTTCTTTTATCATCAGAACCATGAAATGGCTTAATTTGTTAAAATGCATAGTAAAATGCATTTCAACTTTCAACTTGGGTACATGGCTTTGTGATATTTTGTCACTGATGTCAATTAGCAGTCTTTGTCATTTACAATGTTTTGTTACTTGGCCCGTTTACAGTGTTTTCTCATTTGGTTCACTTACAGTTTTTTTTTTTTTTTTTTTTTTTTTTTTTTTTTTACATCTGCCACGTTTGCAGTGTTCTATCATTTGGCTAATTTGTGACCTTTGTCCTCTAGCTAGTTTTCAGTCTTTGTCATCTGACAAATGTCAATCTGTCTGGAATCTGTAAACTCGAACCAAAAGGGAACCACAATATGACAGCAAACTTGGCACTCATCTTAAAATCTGTCCCGATATGACCTGAAAGAACAACCCAACACTTGTTTACAAATAATAACTATCAACAGAAAACTGGCAGAAATGAGAATACAATAAAGAACAAAAACTACCATATCTATATATACATGAGATAAAGAAAACTAGAACCTTAAATCCATTAAGTGCCAAATATGACAGAGAAAATTAGAATTCATCTTTTTGGAGCATTTTCTAACTTTCTGAAGAGGACGTCAGTGTACATCATACCATGCAAGTTCCTTCCATCTAAAATTTTCAAAATATCTACCAAACTCATGGTTGCTTGCAGTCTTCCTTTTTCTAACTGTGATTTTTGTCTTCTGCCTTTTAATATTAATCTAATACTGTACTACTTTACTGAAAAGGAGTCTTGGTGAGGACAAAAAGTGTACACAAAAAGTTTACAAGAATACCATCTATGTGCTCAGAACCAGTTCTCATTTGTGGCATGGAGCTGCATTGCATATTCTAGGGCCTGACATCCTCAGTGTCACAAAGTGAAACATGTGGGAAAGGTTTGTTGAGAACTATTCCTCACCTGCCATCCACAAATGATGCATGCCACACCCTAATCAACCTTCAAAGAGGTAAAGCTATTTTCAACAATACAAAGGACGAAAAAAAAAAAAGTTTTGCCAGTGTGATACCATGTAACAACCTGTTTAATACATGACCTCCCTGGGAAAAGTCCAGCTATAATGCATTCCATACAAAGGAAAAGGTGTATTTTTTCTGCTATGTCTAGCAAAAATAAAAGTATGACCTCCTTTCTGGCTAAGCAAGCACAGCTGTTGTGCTCTGTGGTTTGTTTTAGATTTTATGTCTTTGTTTTCCATGAGGTTTTGACAGGCTCCGATTGTGTGACAACAGCCTGAAATGTTGCTACAGGACATGCTGGTGCAAGTATCTCTCATAATGTGATGGTGGACTGAATCTTTTTTTTCACTTTGATTTTTAGCCTTTGGACAAGCAAATATCTCTGACAGTGTGCTGAAGGACTGAAGCTTTATTTTTCCTGTGATTATGAGCTACTGGACACACAAGAATTTCTGAGAGTGTGATGTCGGACTGAGGCTTTGTTTTCCCTGGGATTTTGAGCTATGTGACAAGCAAATATCTGCGATTGTGTGATGACAAAGGCTTTGTTTAAAATGCCTCCATCTGACTAAAAATGTTTCAAACAACTTGCAAGACAGTCAGAGGCATTCTGCCATAAGCACTACTACTGGAATTTAATTACTTTTAAAATAGGAACAGCATAGCATTAGCATGACCTGTTCATCAAGCTTACATGAAGAATCTCTATTTTCATTTTTTTTTTTTTAAAGGCTGTCTGTCATTACAAACACAACTACACTGTAAACAGTTACATACCTGTATGCAAGCAATACTGATGCTTGAATGTACATGAAACTAGAAACACTGGCAGTCACCATATTTTTCTGCATGAAAAAACAATAGGACTGGTTCTACATCACTATGCTGCAACTCTGGAACTCATAAATGAATGTGCACAACAAAAACACCTGGATATGTTTGTCACTTCTGCCTTTTCATACCTTGAAATTAAAAATATATCACATCATGGCCTAGCACTTTTTGCAAAAGTTAAACCATGGCCAAACACTAGACCTAGAAACTGAACTTACAAGACAGATCTATGCAAGGTCTTCCAACAGTCCATTTCAAAACCCACAGACACTCAGTAACAAGGGGAAAAAAAGGGGGATCTGATCAGACAACTTGCATGTTGATATAGCCGTAGGAGGGACATATTAGGGCTCTCTTAATCTTACATGTCAAAATCAAGTCCATGCAAGCACACCAAAGCTAGTTTATTTGAAACATGTTTTAAAAAAAAAAAAAAAAAAAAAAAAAAAAAAAAAAAAAAAAACCGATCTACTTTACTAAAGCTCTAGAGAAAAACATATATATATATATATATATATATATGTGTGTGTGTGTGTGTGTGTGTGTGTGTGTGTGTGTGTGTGTGTGTGTGTTTTTGTTTGTTTGTTTCAAAGACTCAAAAAATCTTGTCTACTGAATACTAGAACATCTTTGAACAAAGGCCTTCTATGGAGTCTGTTGTTCACTGCTTATCTTTAACCTCGTTCAAATCCTAACAATCCATTAAAGACATGTCTCATAGTAAATGGCCTATTAGTTCTTATCAAAAGAGGAGAGATCAAAGCCAAACTCCAGGTTTAAAGAGGTCCATGATTGTTTGTCAGGAAATCAAGATAGATCACAAACAACTCCAAGCTAAATATCAGCATCTGATCAATATGGAAAAATATAGGTGGAATAAAACTGTTCTTCTTCACATTCTTTTCTTAAAATTCTGGGCGAAAAAAAAAAAAATGGTCACAACAATGGTTCTAAAATTCAGACAACAGGTTCAAAGAACTGGGTGGGTATAGGACACCCCAGGACCGAGTTGAAACCCTTGTTGGTGTATGGGACTGCCACCAGGTGGTCTCGCAAAGCAGTAAGTGGCACAGCTGTAGACATGTTTACAACACATTTAAACCCTGAAAGATGCAACTCAGAAGCAAAGTTTTCTTGTCAGCTCTCCAAAAAAGAAGACTTTGGATTAGAGTATCTTCTTCTCCCTGAATTCAATGCAGTGTGAATGGGGCGTCTGCTGATGAACTGTTCAGCAAGTTCCCCAGCTGTCAATTCTGTACCAAGGCCTGGGTCTCTGCTAATGGTTTCCTTCTTGGCCGTCCATGGTTTCTCTGACTCTCTCTCTACCTCCTCTCTTCAATAGTTCCTTGAAGAACTGTTTAAACAGCCACTGGATCTTATTACATGGCAATAACAAAGTAGTTTTCTTTTCACAACTGACATCATCAGATGTTCATGTAGTTTGATGTGACGCATGACTGGTTTGCATACATGATCAGCTTATCTGATATTTACCTCTTTGTAACAATACTTAAAAATGTTAGATTTTTCTTTTCAGATCTGCACACAGGGTCCATGTCTTGCAAGGATACACAAAGATGCACACACAGGACAGGCACTGAGATCGATAGGGCTGAAAAACAAGGACTTGTCGGTGAGTAATTAAAGTCTGTTCCTCTAATGGCAGTTGGCTGTGGTGGTTTGAAAGCACACTATCCCTGGAAAGTGTAAAGTCTTAAAGAGTCTGCACTGCCCCCCCCCCCCCCCCCCCCCCCCCCCCCCCCCCCCCCCCCCCCTTGAGAACTTCAACCACTATCTTAGAGTCTTCATAAAGAAGTTGTAGCTCCTTGAATATTCTAGTGAAATAAGAGTTGAATCCAAAGCGATAAAAATGTGAGAAAACTTAATCCATCCTCATTTCCAAACTTCATCTGATGATTGACCAAATGGAGATTTATTATCCCCCTTTTTATGCATCAGAAAGTTGCTTTTCCTGGCCTTCACTGAAGTTTTAACTGTAGAGGCTTCAGAGTTCGATGGAGGTTTGCCCAGCTGTTTTGCCTAGACTCTGTGTTACTTTTTCCAGAGATGATCCTAAAAGACACATTCTGAGGGCCTCCACACCCCTTTGAGCAACACCACACTTCTTTGGCCATACCACACTTCTTCAACTTCCTGTGCCCTTCCCCACTGCACCTAGCAGACTAACCTGGGGGACTGACTTCTCAGTCTGTCTGGCAGCAACAGTATTTTTCTCCTGACCAGACTGAGAGGCTCTTAGGAGGCAAAACAACTTTCAGAGAATAAAAATAACCCAATTTTACACACCTAACTTTACAACCTGCGGCCATAACCAAACGTTAAAATCCCTGATTTTTTTTCTTTTTTTACTAATGAAAGGGCATATGGCATAACTAATCACTCCAGTATGCACGGATACTGATTACTTACTCACACACACTCTCTCTCTCTCTCTCACACACACACACATATGTGCAAAGGGAAAAAAAAAAAAGGTGAAAAAAGTGAAACAGTGTTAAGGTGCAGGCTTTAAAGACAACAGCACTGTCACTCTGAATCTGGCATTATGTACAGAAACATGTATGTACACATCACGCAAAAAAAGAAGAAAAGGGAGGAGAGGGTGGGTGGGGGAATGGGAAGAAAACTGTTCCAGTCAATGGTATTTGTACAAGAACATGTCACTACAAACAGCGCTGACAACACAAGTTCAACAATGCTTGTTTCGTTTACATTCAGTGAGGTCTCCCAAATAGATTCAAGAGCTGGTTTCCCATTCGTTTTCAGCACAATGTCCGGGGTATGACATCAGGATATTTGATCATGACTTGAAATCATGACTTGGTGTTCTGCTCATCCCCAAACACTTTAAAAAAGGAAACTTTAAAAAAAAAAAAAAAAAAAGTAAATGATAGCCATAATAGTAGCAACAACTACATGTGTTAACTGTGATAAGGTAGCATGATGTGGACATCATCCCTTTCGCCTTTTTTAGGGTGACTCAAGTGTGCTCCACTTTACTGCCAATGTTTATGTTGCCATCAACACCAAAAGTCTTTTCACATAAACTGCACCATGAATCTCAACATTTCTGCTTGAACTTCTTGGTTTTCAAACAGATTGAAGCAGAACCTCCAGTAACATTCCTCCCTTCGACTTCACCTTAGCAATGACTTAACACTTTTGATAGGGATGTGTCCGTTACCACAAATATCTTGTGAAACGTACTCTCCCTATCATGACTAGCAATGGCTTATTTAAATTAAAAATGGACAATTCATAGTTCAATTTCTAATTTTGAATACTGATTTTCTAATCATGTCATATACAGAAATTCATAAAGGCCCACTGAAAAGAGTCCTCCTAGCGAGCTTTGATGTTACAGCACTTGTAGCTGTCACTGTTATTGTATCATATAAAATTTCACAAGCCTAACAAATATTGCATTTCACCTGAGCACCAAAAATCTTGCACTAAACTGCACTAGGAATCCTAAAATCTTACATTAAGTTCACAAGACCTTCAAAAAGCATGCCTGAAATTTTCCAAGACCTCACATAATGTGGCATGAACTTTCATAAGCCCCTAAAACACAAAAATATTGAATTGCATTTGTGGTGTGCTCCATTAGCTCATAGCATTCCTCTTCTTGTGTCTTTCTCCGCTGAGCATTGATTTTCAACATCTATCCTGCCACTGCTGTGCATTTCATACAGACATTTCCTGTCATGATCTGGTCAAGTTACTAAGGCCCCTACGTCAATAGCATTCCATTTTTTGAACAGCAATCCCAAGAAAAAACTTTGCAATGAAGAATGCTTTATCAAATCATTATGCGCCTGTTGCTTTAATCTGGCAGAATCAAGTTATCTGACAGAGTACTGGTACCCAGCCAGCACCCAATCAAGGCAATATGACACAACGCGAAACCATACAAGATATTAGTTCCTAGTGCTGTGGTTTTTGTGGAACATCAAAACAAAAAATGACACATAAGATACAGAACTATATACAATCAGTGTGTGGGTTTGCTACACTCTTAAATGTTCGAAGTATGTATCATATCATCTGCAAGGAATACCTGGATAGATGAACCGTACGTTTTGGAGCCTTCACTGATACTTATGACAATATGTCAACAAGGATTGGAGGCATGAAATTTAAGTTCATCTTTTAGCCTTATTTTACTATGCAAACTACATCAGCTGGAAAAACGAAGTTGTTCGCACATTTTTTGTTTTTCTAGTGACAACCGGAATGGCAGAGACAGACAGAAAACCAAGCAAATGGTCTCTGGACGAAAATGCGTACGAGTCAATCTCTTCCTCTTGGATTCATTATGCACCCAGTTCTTGTCCCTACACTAAAAAATCCAACACCTTGGGAAAAATCACTGACGTTTTAATCAATAAAGGTAACAAACACCTGACAAGACACAAATCTTCTGTTACTGTCTGTACTTCTAAAGACACAAAAATTTAACAACCAAGAATTTGGCAAAAATTATCAGGAAAGTTTTAGGTACCTTTGCAGTAGTGAATATTGGACTCTTGCATCGTGGAAAATTTAAACACATATAAAGAGAACACTAATTTTTCATTTGTGATCTTGTGATCTTGATAAATGCATAATTATACCCACTTCTGCCATGACAGAATGACAGTGGTGGACCTGTAAATAATGTTGCGATATCTGGGTTGACAATTTGTCAACACAAAAAAAATATGATACTGTGGTAACTTTTTATGTAAGTTTGTCAGGTTGGGGGCTGTGCATAAAACAGTTTTCAGTCGGGCAGTTCATGGCTGCCTGATGTCAAGTGCCATCGTTTACTACCTTTAATTTTATACAGCCGAGTTCACATTGTTTATTTTTAGTTGCAGACACATATGTCATTTGATGGACAACATGTCAGCGGTGTCATGCATCAATCCAATGAGTGCCAATAACTCAGAGGCATGCAACAATATAACACACACTACTACGGGCATGGTGCATCAATGACAGTCTTGACCTTCTTGGGTCCTGAGCTAATGTCTAACATGACGCAGTGTGGATGGATACAAGACAGCAAAATCCTAAAGCAAGCATCTGATACTGTAGAGGCAAAGGTTGACACCTGACCTCTCTGCTGCCAGCTTACACAGGCAGCTGTTGCCTTTAGTTGTAGACCAGCCTTATCAAGAGGCACTTACTGTTGATGTTTTTTGTTCTCTTAGGTTCGCTTTTAACATTACATCTTTCAACTTCTCAGCATTATTCCTCACAAGTTCAGCTGTCTCACTAATGAACATAAATGCTTTCTAAATTACCACTGAAATCAACGTTCATCTTCAACAGATATTTCAAGATCTTGTGGCCATGCTTTCTAAATTACCACTGAAATCAACTTTCATCTTCAACAGATATTTCAAGATCTTGTGGCCTTCTTTTTTTTGAGCAAGTTGTCTGTAGAAGTAAAAGCCATCTCAGAAAGGAGTGCACCATCACCATTATTATTATATTCATTATATGAAAGAAAATCACCAGGTTTCCATCCAACTGTATGACATTTGCTTATGGAATTTTTTTGTAAAGAAGCGACAGCACTTTCAAAATATCATGATGGCAGAATGTTACTGCAAATTTTGGATCACCTGGATTCTCTTCTTGAATT
Organism: Conus betulinus; assembly: GCA_016801955.1. Taxonomy (NCBI): domain Eukaryota; kingdom Metazoa; phylum Mollusca; class Gastropoda; order Neogastropoda; family Conidae; genus Conus; species Conus betulinus. The sequence continues at coordinate 162,757 of JADBJO010000417.1, read as the reverse complement.
GCTTAAGACATCTTTGAAAGATCTTGCCCTATGTGCTTGCTGCTGGCTTTGTTGATCAGAAAAAGAGAACAGGCTTTGCTTAAAGAAAGAAAAATGTTTTTACCTGCATGCAGACTAAATATTTATATTCTTTATGAGGAAAGGCAGTCATGGCTAGGGTTTCATACAGAATCTGCGGACAGTTCAATGTCTAACTTAAACTCAGATTTAGACTTAGGGGGAAAAAAAAACCAGGTGTGCATGATTAAAAATGAATAACTATACTATAAGCTTATGTTAAAGGAACTAAGAAATTGATGAACACCAGTCAGATTCTTATTTAAAATTACATGTGCCTGTGTCAAGACCAACACTGTCCTGCTGGGTCTATGCTGTTCTGGACAAGGGTGGGATAGACAACTGACACATGTATACTAGCCACAACACACAGGCTCCAAGCTGTTCAGCCGATGATGATGACAGACCTGGTGTGACCCTCATCACAATAGTGAAGGCTGGCAGGGATCCAGTGAAATTACATTCACCAAGATACATATGCAATTTAAAATGTTGGACAGACAGTTCACTGACCAACAACTTTGCTTTTAGTTTTATGAAGAAATAATTCGGCCAGATTGTATATATCAAGAATTACACAACTGTGTTTTTCTGTTTACCTTACGAAGGCAATGGGTCAGCTATGTATGAATAACGTTATTTCTAAGATGCTCTTTTTAACATGAATGTTTACTGTGTGCCAACCACACAGTCTGAATTCTCAAGTCCCATCAGGTGACTCCTCCAGATTAAAGCAACAAGCGAATAATAATCACACAATTAACAAGCCTTATTTCAGGAATGAGATGATGTGGGAAGAGGTAGGATGTACCAACTCTGATATGGTTTAGTGATGTAGCTTCATTCAACAGACCATCCTTTTTATTTAATCATAATGTAGTCACTCACTGCCATTTAAATAATGCTACATCATGATCACCTATTATGATCATCCTTGTAAACTCCTATTTTTTTATTTGCTAAACTTGCCTAAATTCCATGTTAAATAAATCTAGTTCCACAAATTAACCTTCGCTGAGATCTTTTCACAGTAAAAATTCCAACAATTTCATTTTCAAAACATTTTTCTGACAACACTGTGATTGCCATATTGCTGAGTTATTTTTCCACACATGAGACTTCCTGCATTTCCGTACATTCTATCATAACCCTTGACTGGTGGATCAGACCAGATCTGTCCGCTCCTCCAGAACAATCTCACTACAAAACAAGCTGTTCCATACAACATTTTCCAAGACTGTTTTATGGAGTTTTTCCAGTCATTTGAGCAAACCAAAGCTGACATTCCTTTCTTTTAGAATCTAGACTCTTCTAACATCCACAGGTACCTGCTGGGCTTACCTATCAGGCTGAAACTGTCTCCACAATAGAGGTTTTAATGATTTCCCCAAAGTTCTGAGACACACTCTCCTCAGTGGACTGCTGCTGCGGTGCGGTGAAGGAGCTGGAGGAGGAGGAGGAGGAAGATGAGGAGGTGGAAGATGAGGCAGCAGACCGACCTTCAGGTTGCCTTTCAGAGTCAGTACTGCTGACAGGCTGGCTACATGTGTTTGTGAGGGAGGAACTACAATGCTTCTGTGGGGAGCCATTGCTCTGATTTGGCGCCGGTTCCAAGGGACCACATATGGTGGTGGCCGGCTCCAGAGGACACAGGTCCTGGGAGTGGAAACTGTCCTGAGAACTCTGAGGACTGGTAGATCCTGGTGGGGCATCCAATGGCAAGCAGCTCTGAAGTGGCTCAGCGGTCTCCAGGCTACCTGCACATGAGGAAAACTCAGAAAAAGAGTTCAGGGCAAAGTGCTGCTTGTCTTTCAAATCCACAGAAGGGTCTGCAGGGTCTTCACACCCAACTGCAAATGCAAAATCGGTTTTAGGGTGAGGTTTAGCATAGGGCATGCTGGCATCATCTTGGCGACTCTGCATGTGAGAAGAAATCGCTGGACACTTTTCTTTCAGCTGGTCTTGCGTAGTGTTGGTCATGACGGCGTAGGTAGAAGGGGAGGCCAATAAACTGTAGGTGGTGGCCTCTCTTTTTCTTTCCATTTCCCCACTGACCTTCACGCTGCTGGCAAGAGAGGTGGAGACGGCAACATCAGCTGGAGAAAGAGATGAAGACCAAGTCTGTGAAGAATGGGATGATGCAGTGTGTGAAGGCGTGCCTCCCAAGGATTCCTGGCTGCTCACGTAGGAGGACAGAGACTGGATAGGGCTCAGCATTTCTGAGATGGGCTCCAGTTTGAAAGAGTGAGGTCCTGAAGAAGACAGAGTCAGGTACTTGCTCTTGTCAGAGGCATCAGCGCTGGGCGAGTGTCGCACATTTACCACAGATGACAAAGGATGCTGAGAAGAGGTCAGGCCACCACAACTGTTCGGGATGAGAGAGGGAGAGAGGGGAAGGACACCAGGTTCTGATAGGACTTGGAGTAGCCCCCTGTCCTGTTGTATCCTCCCTGGCCTGGAGTCAAACTCTCCCCACAGCTCTCTCCCAGGTCAGTGTACGTGTTTTCTTCACTGTCAAAGTGGTAGAGGCTGCCAGAGTGGTCAGTATTGTACACTTCTTCCTCAGAATCATTGAACAGCAACACACGGGGCATGGCTGGTGGGGGTGGATGCTGGTGAGGGGGAGGAGGGTGGATTGGGGGAGAGCCCAGGTAACGCTGGTTGTGTTCAGCTGCCGCCAAGTGGGCATGCTGCACGTCTTGCATCATCACATTACACACTTCCGTGTTCTGACAGTCGCGACAACTGCCTCTTTCGTTACTGTTAAAATGGCTCCAGTCTTCCATTTCCTCCTTCCCCTTGCCCATCAACCCTGTCCCTGATAGGTGCTGTGTGGTGCCACCACAGCTCCCAGACCCACCTCCCCCAGAACAGGACGGGCTACGTTTAGATTCCGCATCTTTGCGCTCAAGTTCCAGCCGCATGAGGGTGTGGATGAAATGAGTACGTACACGGATGGGGTTGAACTCAATACGTCCGGCAGCATTCCCACAGCCATCTTTGGTGCAGCCACATGGGAAGGACAGTCTGTCAACCTGACACTTGATGCCTGCCTGGCTGCAGGCACAGGTCTCTGGATCACAAAACACCTTGCACTCACATCCACACTGATTGCGGGAGATGCGAATGTCTCGACAGTCGTCCTTTTCATCCCCCTCTATTTTCTTCACGCCATACGTAGCAGCATTCTGCGCTGACGAATCGGTAATGGCTGCAAGAAATAGTAGTCATCATAATCGCTCTCTGAGTCAGAGCCTGATGACACTTCCGGCAAGTCATCAGCACACCTAAAGCTAACAATGGTGAAGGAAACAGCTTTCCTTGACGTTGTTGCTCCATCACAATGTGTCGATGGATTCGCTTCTTTTCCTTCACATGGTCTTTCAGGGAGAACTTCCGCTCATAGCTGTGCTGTCTGGACATGCCTGAAACACACCCAAATTTTTCCCTTCACCAACAATACACTCAAAACTAAATGGAAAATCCTCATGGCTTAGTTGTGACTTCATTTTGTTATTCTTCTTTGGTTTTTGCTTAAGATCCAAGGAAAATTATGCAAAACTTCAGCCAGAAAATTATGCACAACTTCAACTATCAGAAAAAATGCTTTCATTGGATAAAAAGAAAGAAAAGAGTTATAGTAACCTGCTCATGTAATGAAGCCCACACATGCAGCATGTTATGGGGTTTGAACGGATGAGCCACTCTGTTTCAAGCACTGGTTGGACCTGTTTGCAAGCTTGTGAGCAGAAAGCTGGCAGTTTAAACCATGTTATATTCAGCTTATCTTTCCCTATCATTGCTGCCTGTAACTGTCCACAATCCTCTTCCGGGACCATGTGTAATTAATCCGGCCATGTAATTGCTTACTTCTTTTCTGAAATAGTGATTGTTTTTGCTGACGTCAATTTAATTTATAAATTTGATCACACAGGGTATTATAGAGCAATAAAAACAAAATCTGACAAAACAAAACCAGCTGAATGTGGATAATGTGAAAAACTGGTCCTAACAAGTGTGGGTCTGTGTGACCAAGATAATCCAGCCATGAGGCAATGATCGATAAAGGCACATGTGTGTCTGTGGGGTAATCCCCATGTTTATGGGACAGGGATCTATGTCACTGATAAGCATTACTGTCTTGTATCACTGATAAGCATTACTGTCTCACTGCCTATATCTGATCACTGCAAAAGGAATATTCTGTAATGTATTAGGTACTCCAAACCTTCTTTCTATGACTAAGAGGCAGTGTGCTGTTGGCCCACATTCAACTGTGATTTTCTACAAATATTTATTAATAAATCAAGAAATAAAAGTACGCCTGACAAAACCCGTTATTTATCTTTCATTTCCATACATTGTCTTTTATATTTTTGGTGGTGAGTGTGTGTAAGCGTGTGTTTGAAAGTTTGCGCTGTTACGGAGTAGCCGCCAGCGCGTCGGCCGCCATGCGCGCGTCTCGCTCCGATCACTGCCTTTCGTCGTCTGCTATGCGCTCGGTGGCACCGTTAGTAGTTCTAAAAATAGCATGCTAAACAGGAAGAAGAGTCATCCCCGTAACGTCTCGTGTGCGAAGTGTAGGCATTCAACGGAAAATTCAGAGTGAAAAACCGTTTTAAAATGTTTCATGTAAAATTTCGAGAATAAAACCAAGAGGACATTTATACTTTTACACTCACGCAAATCTTCAGGGTTTAAACTATATTTGAGTAAAAATTTGAAGTTTGTCCGTTCAAATGCCGCGGAGCGCAAAGCTATGAAACAAGTGTGGTGCAGCTTCGACGTCGACATGAAAATGAAATGGCGCTAAGTACAAGACGGCATGCGACCCGTAAATATTAAACGGAATCTATCGAATATCGACGAGTCGTCTTCAAACCACGCCGTTCCGGCTATTTTGAATGGTAAATTGCAACCTTTTCCGTCAGTTTTACATCACGATTTAACTATATTACTGTCATATATTTTGAAGATTACTTTGTTTTTGTTTGACGACCGAAACATCAGACAGACCGGAGTAATGGGGGGGTCGTGCTGATGAGAGGAGTATGTGTTTTGTATTTTACACCAAATTAAAACTGCTACTTAGATTCCATGGATATGTTACAGGTGTAGCTTGTATGACTTCAAGGCTTATTTTCTGTTGATTTTTTTTTAACCAGATCTTTCCTGTTCGACTTAAATATAAAATTTTATTAGGTCACGTGACCGTGCCCAACGACGCTTTTGAGGCCCAATGTCGAATGAACAGCTGAAACTAACACAGTTCCACTAGGAAAATGTACAGAATATTAGATCTAGTTGCAAAGTGAGATGACTGCAGGCGGAAATCTAAACAAATCTTTAAAAAAAACGTTTGTGAACTGCAAAAAACGTCGACAAACGAATCATGTGTTTTGTCTTGTGATTCGTTTTGTCCACGTTTTTGGGCAGTTCTTAAACATTTATTTAAGCTTTGTACAGAATATTAATTTTGTGCCTGTATTTCCTTTATCAAATAAATCAAGCTGAGATTCTAAAACACTTGTCTTATGCACTCCATTGTCATTGGCGGTTATGGGTGATAATGTATTATGTTATGTGTGTGTGTGTGTGTGTGTGTGTGTGTGTGTGTGTGTGTGTGTGTGTGTGTGTGACTGAATGGAATGGATGGAGCTATATCATCATGATTTATCAATTAATGACAACCCTAACTCAATTTATTTATTACTTCAGGTGCTCCAAACTGTGCAGTTAGTGTCTGCTACAACAGGCATTGTTCTGGTCAACATACACTGTAACAATGGCCAGTTCTACACAAACTTTCTCTCCATGACTAAGAAAGAGCCAGTGGGCTGTTAACCCACATTTGACTGTTATTTTCTCCAAATGTTTGAAAATTAATCAAAAAATGAAATACATCAGACAAAATCTGTTATTCATCTTTCATTTCCATACACTGTCTTTTGTACTTTTGATGGTGATTGTGTGTCAGCATGTGTTGAAAGTTGGTGCTGTTTACCGATTAGCTGCAAGCCTTGGCCAGCATATGCACATCTCACTCCTATCCCTTCCTTTGGTTTTCTACACTGTGCTCGTCCGGATATTTATCAATTCTAAAAATGTATGCCAATTAGAAAGAGGAGCAATTCTTCAGGCTTTCAACTACAATTAAGTAAACCGTTAAGTTTGTCCATCAGTTCCTGCTGGCAAGGGGGTATGGGGCCAGGGTAAAAACTCAAGGATGAGTGTATTTATTTTGTAATGGCATTGTTATATTCAGTATTTCTTGGCAATCATATATATAAGTTTCACTAATATATGGAAAGCATAGGCACTGGAGAATTAGGGTGGGAGGGGAGGAAAGGGGGGGGGAGGGGAGAGGAGGAGGGGGGGGGGGGGGGGGGGGGGGGGGGGGGGGGGGGGGGGGGGTAGTTTCTTGCTTTTTAATCTTCTGAGCATTACTTTTGGTACAAATGTCAATCATATGTTTTTCATAAGATCATGCCAAGCAGAGATATTTAATTTGTATACGTAATGTTTACATGGCACACAAGAAGTTAGGTAAAAGGGTGGGGGGGGGGGTGAAGGTGGTATGGGGGTGTACAATTGTGCTGACATGCTTGAATGTCTTCTTATTGGATAGATCTTGTAATCCTGATCATTTTGATATAAGTTACATGCTTGTATGTCAATTGAAAGCAGGGATGTGTCATTTTATAACTTGTTTTGGTTGCCGATATGAAGAAGAAAAAAGTCAAAATGAAGATTTTGGCATTTTTAGGAGTGTGGTAGTCGGACTCTGCAAGAGCCTCAGGTCTGAAAAAAATTCAGTGTATATTACAAGTAGTTGACATCAGTCACCCATAGTTTCAAACATGTCACTTGCCAAATGGCCGAGTTACAGGCCTCCAAACATGGCCCTTATGGGGAATTCTGATGTGTCGTAAAAAAATTAAATATTAAAAAAAAAATCATAACTTCGCTCCTAATTAAGCTACAGCTATAAATTTTACATAATTTTCTTAGTTTTAAGTTGTTCTATAACCTTGACCTATTGAAAACAACAGTCAAAAACATTTTAAAAATCACTTTGGAGTACCTAGTTGAAGTGACAACAGATGTCTCAACATCTCGTGGCTAGCGCACAGTTTGTCAGAACACAAAACTCGGTAAAATGGAATAATGAATGGAAAACTTTCATATGGGTGTATTACAGCCACTAGTTGTTGGATTTGCACCAAGAGTTTCCTAGGCACTGTCAATGGAAAAATACAAATCCTCTCAAGTTTCAAGTTTTAATCATTATACCAAGCTATTTCATATAACAGAAACATAGGTGGCTCTCATTTTGATCGATATAATATTATCGCAAACAGAACCAGAAACAGTTAAAAGACAGAAATATATGGTTGACAATAATCTTCAATCCAGGAAAAGCAGAATGTTGGTACAGTTTTCAAGTCCACAAAAATTCAATGACAACACAAAAACTAAATTCTGACTTTTTTCCTAACAGCCATGTGGCAAACTGGGTACACTAGACAAAAATGTTCGAATTAATATATTTTCAAAAACACTTACCTGTCCACCAAACATATCCTTTATGCTCCCATGACCTAAACAATGTTCTTGACAATAAATATGCCCTAACAAAAACAAACAAAACAAAACAAAAAAGGCAAATGGAGAAGGGGGCTAAATCCTGTTCCTCAACATGCCTCACTGTTCCTTTAACCACTCTAGCTGACCTCCCCTGGCATTATATCGCATTCTCAGATCAGTTTGATGACTTCCGTTCCTAACCTAGCCAAACAAAATGGGGAGGTGGGAAGGCATCTTAGTGATTAGAGAGGCGAGTGTTTCTAAAAACTTATTTGTGTTGGATTATTCTTTTTTTCTTATACTTATTTCCATCTGCGATCAGGCAGCTGGAGGTAGGTCTAGATGAATACCTGATCTTGTTGCACGCACAATAAAAACAGCCTCTTCCAACAAAAAATTATTTTTTAACCCAAATTCAGCAGTATATCTTGGGCAAAAATTCATGCCTTCTCTGCATTTTCTTTTCTTATTTGAGGGCCTGTAGTCACCGCTACCAATAGTACCATTCATACATTGTGACACGTTGTTGAAGCAGACACAGCCAAACATGATTTTGCATATGTAAGTTAGTGTGTGTAGTCGCTCTTTGGTCAAAGCACATTCTCTGTAAGTGGAATTACCACTCAAAAACTTCATCTCAAGGATGTGTGTGTGTGTGTGTGTGTGTGTGTGTGTGTGTGTGTGTGTGTGTGTGTGTGTGTGTGTGTACACATATGTGTGTGTATTCCAGTTTGTGGCATTTTTTATATTGCCAAGTATTCAAAATATGACAAAATAATATAGGTAAACAGGTCAACTGATTATAATCTCACTGAGAGATAATCTGGTCACTGGTAATATATAACTTATCACAGATCATCTCAGTGAGATGATGGCCACTGCTCATAGCTAATAACAGATTATCTTACTGACAGATGCTCTGTCTTTCAAGTATGGCTGTATGTCATGAATGACTATGTCCAGGTGTACAACTTTCTAAAAATGCCTTTACTTTGTCCCAGTAAACAACACTCATGATCTTCTTTATGCTTGTAATTATATGGCACACATATTAGTTAAGGCAAAAAATTGTTTCATCCATAAAAAAAGCACTTTGAAGAGAATCAGAGATTCTTTAATTTGGTCACTGCTTTTTGTTAAAGGGGTTCTCACCCACTTTTACAATTCTATTTTGACCAAATACACAGTTTTGGTACCTGGTCATATTTTGAAACCAAGCCCCGAATCAGCCGCCTGTGCTCTCATCTTGCAGTGAGAGCAGCATTTCCTGCGGATTGGGAAAGCGAGAGGCTAAAACAGGAACGAGAGCCTCGATTTCGATAAAAGGTGGTTTCCTGATTGATGACATCGAAAAGCCAAGTCGTTCTTCGTGTTCAGCTGAAGTGAGATGGGGATGTTGTGGAATTTCATAAGGAAATAAGCAAAGAGTAAGTGTTCATGCTTTTCCAGGTGCTTCCAGATAGTTTAGGCGATTGTGGATAAATTTTGTCAACACAACAAGGAAAGACTTTGTTCTTCGGGACAATTATCAAGGCATTTGCTGTTGTCACTTTGAAGAATACAGTTTCCAAGACCACCACACCTGGAAGGTAAAGGTGGAAGCTGAAGTTCATGTCCGAAAACAGCTGAAAGAAGATGCTGTGCCAAGTATTATAACAGAAAAATGTATTAAAGCACTCTCTGTTCATTCGCCAGCTGCAAGTGCAAGCCTCAAACTCAACAGTGACAGGGATTCTGTCAGGAGCAAGAGAGCCAAACTCGGAGACATAAAGAAGGTAAGGTTTGTGGAATGGGTGACTGATCGTTTTGTGTTTCATTTCATTCTCAGTGCATGGTTGGTTGTAAAGATAGTTGTTGGTTTTTGTAGAGTGTTGGCATCAAACTGAAACATACATTGTTACTTTCAGTCACACATGCCCAGAGTCATAGTGACAGTCAGTCAGTCACACTGCCTGCTGCCACTGAAACTATTGCATATTTGTGATTTTTTTTTTCCCCTGCTGTTGCTGTTTCCAACAAAACTGAAGTTATGATTCTTATTAACAAGAAAGTGTTCATGTCCACAAATAACAACCTGTTGGACTCCAGTGAATAATAGTTTGGGTTTTTATTTTTCAGGACACTGCTGCATATCAGGCACCCCTGCAAGTTCAAGTTTCCACCCAACAACCATATGCTGTAGTAAGTGAATTCTATATCAGTATTTGGATACAGGATGGTGACTTCGTGTGCATTTTAAGATATATGCAGGTGTGGTATGTCTGTATGCTATAAACTGCCCTGGTGAGTAAGAATAATGAGCTTAGGTCTGCTGCTTAGATCTGATGTATGGCACATCACGCATCAGTTTTTAAAATAACAGCCAGAATCTTTGACTGCAACATATTGTAAAAGGCCGTTCAGATTCTAATAGTCTTGTGGAACTTCAGAATTTAAGTGGAGAGAGTGAGATTGAAAATGAGGAATGTAAAAAAAGTGTGTGTGTGTGGGGGGGGGGGGGGGGGGGGGGAGGGACTGAAAGTGACCAGCGGTTGAACAGATTTCTACAGCAGGGAAGAGAATTAGTGTGATGATGCAGTAGCTGACAAACTCCTGTTCAAAGGAAAAGGCATTATCTGACAGATCTAAACAACTGATGGAAAATGTGATTTATCACATAATCATTTTAAAGTTATTTAATACTATGGCATTGTGTGTGTGTGTGTGTGTGTGTGTGTGTGTGTGTGTGTGTGTGTGTGTGTGAACAAATGTTATGTATATGGATGTGTACATAATGTACTATCTGTGTCGTGCATATGTGTGTACATGTACACGATATGGTCAACCTGTAAGATGTCTGCCTGAGGGTGAAAACACCCTCTTAAAACTGCAAACATGGAGGCCACGGTCAGCCTAGTAGATAAGGCGCTGGACTCATGACCGAAATGTTGGTGGTTCAAACCCCGGCTTGGTCTTGGAAATTTTCATTTCCTGTTGAAATGACCACAGTTTTGCCCCGATATCCACCCTGGCCCGCCGGTGTCAGGTTAAGACGATCCAGCCGTCTGCATATCCATAATTTGGGCGTGGATGTTAAACAAAACTCAGACAAACAAACTGCAAACGCAGAATGAAAAAAACCTTTCACATATTAATCAATTTGGGAACCCTGATTATTATCTCAAGAAAAATTTGGGAGCATCTGTCATTATTGCCTCGAGGTGTTGGCATTTATACGTCACTTGCGGAATCCCCGACTCTCGTCTCTTTCCGTACTGTGCTTGGCAATCTCTGTGGCGAGTCACGATTGGCTACTTGCACGACCCGAACACACGGATAGAAGTGAGTTCCAGAAGAAAAGTAACATGTACATCCAAACACGCTCGATCATACTTTTGAACAACCCAACATGCTATTTCTGGGTGACGACCCCTTTAAGCACACACTGATACCGAGCAGGGGTACAGATCATAAATCACAAGGTCAAGACGGTCTAGTCACATTTAAACAGACATAGAAAGCTTCAGAATACAAGATGCCCTTGTCAGAAATTTTTGAAGAAAGAAAAAGTATTACTTCGTGTGCTGGAAATATGGACAACTGTGGGTCTATGTTACTTCAGAAAAATTCATCAACTCACAACATAAACACAAGGGCAGTCATGTGTGTGTGTGTGTGTGTGTGTCCCTGTGTGTGTGCATGCTTGTGCACGCACATGCATAAGTAAAACAGTACAACTAGAACTCACCCAGCGTGGATCCTCCCTCACTGGGCACACAGGTAAACCCTTGCTTCCTGGGGAAGTAGTACACTGTCACATCTGTAAACTGCACATTCTTCTTAGCTCGCTTTTCTGGTGGGGGCTGCCCAACTGTACAACAAAAAAAAAAAAAAAAAATGAGTGGATATGCATATAGATTTGAGAGAGTCCATGTCCTTAAAGAGAAAAATGCTGAAATCAAAGAACAGTCTCAGAACTGAGCTTTACCACCTCAACATGAAGAGTTTCTAATTTCTAACATTTGCAGGACAGTCCAATATTCGATGTGAACAAGTCTGAAATTTCCAGGCCCGAGCACTTACAATCTACTGTTGGGGTATTTTTCAATGAAGCTGAAGTATTTTCTGGAAAACTGGCATATCTTACACATCTCTTTTCCTTCCTACGTTTCTCTCAAATTTTATCATGTGATGGCTTCTTACTGGATTTACATTTCTGTGTGCATGCATGACATTCAGAAACATTCAATTGAAAATATTGTTTTCTGTTAATATCACTTTGCAATATTGAAAGATCAGTCTCTGAAGTTAAAATCAAATACAAATCTGTGTGACTTTCTCATTTACGCAGAATCTACAATGCACTACCTTTACTGGGTGTACTGTTGGTAGAGTAGCGTACATTTTTATCTGTTTATAGAATAAGTCTATAAAATACATCAAAAGTTTATGGTCACACAGGTATCAATTTCTTTGAAAATATTCAAACAGAAACCAACTCAAAATACAAAAGAAGGCAAAAAGTAACAGTTACAGTTACTTAATACACGCTATGAAACAGACAAATGATTTTTCAACAAATATTTCTTCAGTTATCACAAATCACAAATCACACACACACACACACACACACACTCAAAACAATACTCCCGAGATGGGTAGGCTGTCAACAGAACAGCGGTGAGTTAACTGTGATATCTGCTGAGAATGTATATGTTAAAATTTCCTTTCTCCTTTTCATGGTGTGTTATAAATATGTGTTACTTTGCACCTGGTTTTGTACGTTTACTTGTATTTTGGCTTCTGTGCAGTTTTCTGCAGTGTGTTTCTTTCTGCTTCCTCTTCAGATAGACATTTAGAAAATATTAAAACTGGTACACCATCTTTTTTTTTTTATCCTTCTTCCTGCAAGTCTGAGACAAGGAGAGAGGCGGACGACTGGATACAGTCAGACGACAGAAGAGTGGGAAGAAAACTCTGGAATACAGTGAGATGTGGAGGTTGGACTGCCTCTAGGAGAAAAAGCACAACAAAGAAATGGTTATAGGAAAAAACACAACTCATTTGCATATGTGCTGACAAGAGTCTGAAAAAATAAGCAGCATACTCGCACACACCTTTCCAATTTCTCTGGTTTTACAGAAATGCATGTTCAGAGCACGCACTCGCGTCTTTATTTGTTGTAAAATTGTATCATGAAATCACTGTCAAAACTAATCATGGTCAATACTATCAGTTTATCAGTGAAGACATTTCTCGGATTAACTAACCATACTGTCATTTACTTGCTAAGCCAACGCACTCACAATGGATACAATAATTCACAGGAAAGAAACTGGTGCCTACCTGTCGAAACTGAAACATCGGCACTGCTGTTGGTAACACTGCTGCAGTTGCTGTCGTCGCTCTCCGACTGAGCTGAGTTCAAGTCCTCCCCACTATCCAATTCTTCCAGTTTGCGTTTGGGCATTTTGATGTTGGAGATGACACAACTCTCTACCACTGGCAGTCAGAACAACCAGGTGCTCTCCCCTTGACAGCCAACAGGAAGTCAAGTGAAGCCGTCAGTGTGCCACCATCTCTGGTACAGGCACCCTGCTGCTATCCCTCGCCGCTGACTGCTGCAACAGACAGACAGAGAATAATCAATGACAGCCTTTGTCCTTCAGCCACCAGTGATCGAGAAAAAGAGAATCAGCCTTACCTGCAATTATCCAGCTTTTTTATGATGTAGACTCCTTGTAGTATAATGTATAATTAAAACATGGTCACAAAGACCTAATTCTTCCCTCTATCCTGTTATTGCATGACATATACACAAAGCATGTCAATACTTCATTCATTGAAAAAAAAAAATCAATTTCTAACAGTGACATAAAGAACAGCCCAAGCCTTCAATGATCTCAGTAATTAAACAATAAAGTATTTGATATACAAGCAAAGAAGTGCTAACGATGAGCAAAGAAACACTAAAGATGTAAAACTGATAGCTTACAGAAGAAAAAGGAAAAAAAAACAATCAAAAATTGACAGCATTGTTTCTTTTACCAAAGAGGTCGAATTATTGGGAAAAATTCAATATGGTTGTTGTTTAGTTCTTTGTTTGGATGTTCATTTATAAAAAAGAAAAGAAGTGGTGGTCTCTTGTGTGACAGCAGATGGCTAGAGTTTAACAAACCAATACTTTGTAAACTTGCCATGCTCATGTAAAAACAGCTGTTGAGTTCAATGCTAACATCAGAAATATTATCTCAACTTGTTTGAATACTTCACAAACTGAAATTTCAATGTGTGTTGCTTACAGCTCAGCTACTACAAAGGGCTGTATAATGGCTGTCACTTTGATGAAGTCAACTCAAAGAATAGATTCTTTCCTTCTTTTTTAAGAAAAATAAAGAAAGAAAGAAAAGAAGAAATACTTAGCCACTCATTAGAACAGATTTTCGTATTGTAGTCAACAGTATATATTTCTTTGAAAGGTTGGGACATGCAGAATATCCATTGAAAGGTTAGATGTGCAGAACAAAGTTCATCATAAAATGTCTTCTGAGCCAAAAGAGACTGTGGACCAACCGCAGTGGCGAAGTGGTTAACGTCGTGGACTCCCGGCTGGGAGGTCGTGGGTTCGAATCCCATCAGAGTCATGTGGGTTTTTCTGCCCCGCCCGGCTCCTAGCCAGAGCTGAGTTTGCTACAGGCTCAGTTGGGAAGACTAGGACCACACAGTGGAGTTTCATCCACTTAATGGATGCATTTCTGAGAGTGTTGCTCAAATTTCCTGACCAACACTGCAGGTGCCTGTATCTCTCGGGCCTGGTTGACACTGGGATATATTATGAAAGGAAGCGTAGAGTACAGCCCTGTCATGTAGTCTCAGACCGAAATGAAAATCCATAGCATCATCTTAATCATCCTCATTCTCATTGATCAGCATTAAAAAAAAAAAAAAAAATGACTCAAATTCTGTGGCCCTTCATGCCCTGCTCTCATTGTGACCTCAGTTTTGATGTCCTCTCCACGTCTGTGGCCTTGGTTTGGTTCCGTCAGGGTCACCAGTATCGGTGGGTCCATGGGGGCAGTCGTTGGACAGACGTGGTGGCGCCCTCCGGGGGGGAGAGCTCACTCACACCGGCTCCGCAACTAAGCAATTATTGTCGTCAGTAGGGGGCTTAGAAGGTGGTGTGCCGTGTATGTTAAAAATCAGAACAGGCGCCACTGAACACCACCGAAGTGACTCGGCGGCAGTGCAGTGTCTCCTCCGGTGGGTTGCCTCTTGACACCGACTGCTCCCTGTGGATTGCCGTTGCGGGGGCTGCGGCGGGGGCCAACCCCGGCTGTAGTTGTGGACAGGGTGTCGGAATGAGCGGCGTGGGTGCACTGCCTCTGAGGTGGCGCAGAGGTTGCGACATCAAAAAATAAATAAAAAATAAAAAATAAAAAAAAGGAGACTGTGGAGTTTGAATTAATATGGTGAGAAAAAGAACTGCCTGTTTTGAGTGAATGGTTACTTTTTAAAACAGAAATTGAAATAAAGAACTTCTATCACAGTTGCACCCACCACTGATCATTTTTCTACACAACTATTCACCTTAAAACTTTTGCGAGTTGCTGTTTCTAGAAGATTAAATGCATGAAATAATTCTACTGTTTTTGAGCTTGAAATTCAAGCTGTCTCTTAAAAACTTAACATGTGCAATACCTTTCATAAGTTCTCAATCTCTCTTTTGTTGTTGTTGTTGCAATATTTCAGAGTGATAGCTTACTTAGAAGCCAAGGAACAAAAATACCCCTGAATCTGTTCCAAGCACCACCTTTATCTATGTTAATGGCGGAAGCTGAATCCTGTTGTCCTGTTGCAGCATAGGCATCAAGCATCATAACCTTGTATTTAACCCACAGGCCCCACATAACATAAAAGTCAAAGTGCAATGGAGGGTGCCAAGTCAGTGTATTGATCACTGTAATGCTGTGAACCCCTTCACCATCATCACTCACTGTGACTCAGTCACCTTCACTTCATGTATTCATCATGGATGATTATCCGATGAATGTGTGAAAATGCACATGCTTACACAACATGCAATGCAAAGCTTTCAGTAAAACCATCTCCATGAAAAGTAAATGTCAACACCAGATCCATAATTTAAGCTTCTGGGTGACATTACAGACTCTAGTAATCAATAAAACAGGTGGCTGACCTACTACATTCCGTTTACACCCAATCACAGTTGTGCTGTCTGAACATGACAAGCACATTACCGACTCTAACAATCACTGAAGCAGATGGCCAATTTATCTGGTTCTGCTTATATCAAATCATTGTTGTGTTGTCTGAACTTGAGAACAAGACACACATACTATAAACTGTAGTAATAAGTGGAACAAATGGATCACCTAGTAGGTTTTGCTCATACCAAATCATAGCTGAAAACTTTTGGAAAGCAAAATAAGTAGATCAGAGGGAAAGGGACGCATAGGGGAGGGCTGCCTCCCATATGAGATCACAGCGTTGGCTGAAGGTTGTGAACTGATACAGCTCCTTTTCATGAACGGGATGTAGTCTTGTATATCTATGGATAAATACTCAAATTACAGCATGTGGATCTGCTACTAACTAATGCTGTTTCGTCTCCTATGTGCGTGCATGTGTGCGTGCATGTGTGTAAGTGTGTGTGTGTGTGACCTTTTTCAGATTTAGTAACATGCTGGACAAAAAAAAAATTGTACTGGAATTTTAAAATATCAAAAATACTAAAAAAAAAAATTTGGAAAAGCTCTCAGGGAATGTATCAATCTGGCTTCCTTTTTGGGGGTCCTGTGATTCCTTAGGCTCTACTGATATGCGAGTTAATACTTCGATGGAAGCTACTTTTCTATATAGCCAATTTCGTGACTGGCCTAAACACACAATGAGGTTGGATTTGATACCCCTGGTAGGTTCTTTCTCCCATGTCAGGTGGTTAAGGGTGAAGGCCCTGATAAAGTATGACATGCCTTTTTCTTGTTGTATCCACTATTTTTCGTAACTGATCTTTTCTATAGTATCTTCTACTCCCCTTCAAGTCTTCTTTTCTAAAATTTTGTTTTCTCTGTGGTCTTCATAAGATCTGCTGTGTTTGCTGTGCACAGCGACTAATGATGGAGAGGAATGAGACTCTGGTGTTTAAAAGGGCAGGAGATCTGGAAACATTGCTTGGTATGGACTTCTCCAAGACAGGAGGTACACACTGGCCCATTGTTATCAATTGACTACCCCTGTGCGGGGCTGCGTCAAGACATTAGACAGGCAGTTCCAGGCTGGCAAAGGTAACTCCCTGTAAAGCTCTACTGTCTGTCCACAGGAAACTGAGCATGATCAGAGGGAAAGGGTTAGCTGGTTATTGTTTGTCATATACCTATCTCCCTCCATAAGCCTAGAAGGCGGAAAGATTGTGATCTCTTGACCCTGGTCCCTTAGTGGTAATCCATGGCGAGTACATACCCCTCCCCCAATCATCAAAACTACACAGGCTTGAAAAAAGACAACAGAAAAGATCATGATCATCATGAGGAGGGCTCTGATTCAGATTCTGAGGTCAGGGAAGACACTGTTTGGGGGCTTTGGGCTGGTACTGGAGGGTGCTGATAAAGATGAGTCTTTGTCTGCAATCAACCCCTTTGCAAGCTAGAAAGGCTTCGAATGTCTGTTGAGTAATCCCAAATAAAATATATTTTTTGTAGAATGCTGTTTTAATCATCAATCGGATGTGCCGCTGAAGGCTACTGTACTTGTGGATCAAAAAATGAGGTGTCACTACACATTCAGCTGAACTCATCCGAAGAGTGTCATACCATGTCCACATCTGAAAGGAGCCTCTGAGAACGAAATCAAGTCTCGGCTGTCTTTGCAGGGACGTGTGGCTGTGCACAGTTACAGTCAAAAAGGATACAGACAGATTAACTACGACCCCTCTCTTTCTGACCTCCTGCACTCCAGTATTGCAATAGGCAATCATGTGGGCTATTTGAACATCAGAGTCAACATGTAAATTCCATCCCTGATGAGGTGTTTCCAGATATAGAGGTGTGGCCATGTGTAGAACTGATATCTGGATAGGAAGTAAATGCTGTCTGCTGTAAGCAAATCCATGATGGGCCAAGAAAAAATGGACAACTCTTTACTTATGTGGCAGCAAGAAAAACTGATGGCCTTTTAACTGAAGAACAGTGTGGCTAAAAAAAAGTACCATTCTACCTACCACTGGCCATTTCATCCATCTTGAAACTACCATCCACAATGGCTCTATCTGTTGTTTTTTTTTTTTTTTTTTTTTTGCCTGGAGAAGGCATATAACACCATATGAAAATCAAGGCTTCTGGTGGATCTTCATAAAGTTTCTGAGGTCATCTCCCTCTTCTTATAAAAGCTCTCTTGCTGATTGGCAGTTCCAAGTCTGTGCTGGCACCACATTGTCTGACATCCACAAGCAAGAGGTCAGTGTAGCCTAGGGAGCATCCTTTCTCCTGTTCTCTTCAGCATCAAAATCTATGAGATTGTTACCATTATAAATTAGGATCATAGTCTTCACTGTTTGCTGATGACCATGCATTCTTTGCAACTGGGAGCCCCCAGAGCTGGCATACAATGTCAGTCCAAAGTTTGTGTGGACAAGAACCAACAAACCCAGCAAGGAAAATAGGTTTACTTCTTTAGGCACCAAACTCTGGAGTATCCACTTTCACCACTTTCAACAGTGCCAGCTTTGAAATTCGTCTGGATAAATCCACCATTCCAGCCATGAAGGAATCCAAATTTCTAGGGTTATATTCTATCAAAACTTTAAATGTCACGTCTGGTAACTGAAAACTTTTGTCAGTAATCAATGACTGTAAGTTGTAGCACATACAGACTGGGGTGCTGAGAACACTCTTCTGCATCTTTACAGGGCTCTGATCCACTCCACACTAACTACAGCTGTGTTACTCTATGGTTCTGCCAGACCTTCCTACCACTACACTAAATCATTCAGTCCCTGAAGCTGAGAGGGGAAGAATTCTAAATCATCGCACAGAACTTTGGGCTAACCTGAACACCCACTATCTGACAAGAAAGAACTGCAGCTGCTGTTTCCATCCAGTGTCATTCACTGACTCAGCTATCACAGAGTACCCTGGTGTCTCTGAGGTCTGAGGAACAAGATCATTAGTGTAGTCACACAATCTGAGAAAACTTACAAAATCACCATCCACCATCCATAATATGACACTTTTCTCTGAGCTGAGATTTCTGTTGAACTGCTCTTTACTTCATTAGTACATTTTCATACATTTTATTTTAGTGCGCCATCTTTGATCAGATATATGTGTGTGTGTGTGTGTGTGTGTGTGTGTGTGTGTGTGTGTGTGTGTGTGTGTGTGCGCGCGCGCGCGTGAGTGTGCATGTGCATTCATGCTTGTGCATTGTGTCTGTGTGCATGTGCATGTGTGTGCACACTGTGCATGTATGTGCACATTGTATGTGTGTGTGTATGTATGTGTGCGTGTGTGTGTGTGTGTGTGTGTGTGTGTGTGTGTGTGTGTGTGTGTGTGTGTGTGTGTGTGTGTGTGTGTGTACGTACATGCATGCATGTGTTCACGTGCAGTGTTTGATTCTAAGAAGAATCTTTGACTTCCTTAAAAAACAATGCAAAGTAAATAAAAAAAAAAACAGCGGAAATTAAAATGACTTCATCCTCCTCATTTACCTTTGTTTTCCCTTAACATCCTAGATTCTGTCCATCTTTCAAAAGTTCTCTGAGACATGCACAAATACACACACTGCCTTTCCATGTTCTATTGATCAGGTCTTTCAATTCTATAAAACATGTAGTAGATTCCTGCAAATCCTGAGGCCTACAGAGCCAACCTGCACCAGCCATGGACTGTTCCTTTAGCAGGGCCCCATAACAGCCCACAGAGAGGGGCAAAAATCAATAGCCAGCCTCAGGCAATGCACACTCTGTTCTCCCTCTCTTCTAGCCCTGTCCCCTTTCTCTCAAAGTCTGATGCAGTCTCTGTGGCTTGCCACAAAGTTTTCCAGAAGAAAGAGCAAGAACTGCACTTTCTAATTCCGCAGACCCAGTTTGGAATCAATCCAATATCAAATCAGACTGTAACGTAACAGCTATTACTTGTATGTATATCGTTTTGCATTAATTGAAACTGAAGGTCAAAAATTCTCTCATCAATTTCAATACTTATGAATGTTTTTATAAACTGTGATTTCAAATGTATTACTATCATGTCAGGATCATAGCAATTTACATCCTGAAACCTGTTGTTAATGATCCTGCTGCAAGGGCGAAGATCTGTTTCTTTAAGAGTAAAATTCACGAAATGATGAACAGCAGGTGATCTGTGCGCAGAATCAGTACCTTATTCTGAAATATATTTGATATTTTGGTAATCAATTTATCTTTAAGTGACAACATGTTTTTATATATGTGTGTACAATTAATAACCCAGTGTCTATACTTGATTACTTTAACCAGTGACTTGGCTGTAACAATATTTCCAGGGGAAAAAAAAAAAAAAGAAAAAACAGAAAAAAGAAAGCCTCAAGAGTTAATGTAGCAAGTGTTTGAACTATCTGTGTGAAAGCTTCCCATTATATCTAATGGTCATTGTTAGGAAACACTCCTGTACAGCAACAGCCTAATATACTCACTGTGACAACAAACTTTCCCCCATTTTTTATCAAGCATTACTCTTCTAACCTTTTTGTGTGTTTTTTTAATGCAAAGAACTCTCAACTCAGATTCCTCATTCTCAATTACCAAAACACACCAAGGAAATACCAGGTTAAATTCTGTGGTCTTTCATGCTCTATTCTCTAAGTGATCAAGCCAGTGGTGTGATCGTGGGCAAACCCCTGGGAACAGCTGCCAGAGACTGTGGTTGCAGTCTTCATGTTCAAAACTCCACAACCAAGAGATGACGGTCATCAGTGGGGAGCTTAGCAGGAAGTTCTTGCTGTGTGTTCAATTCATTCAGGTATATTCAGTGCTACAACTCTGTTGACCCCGGTCGCCTCACAAGGTAGCAATCCTTTGAAAGATCACCAGGACTCCATGGAACTTACCCCACTGTGTAACAGGTTTTGTCCATACTGTCATGGGCCAATGTTCTACTGTTACCAGAGGCATGTTGCATGGGCACCTCTATCTGTTCCATCCTCATTTTGTTGAAAGGACACTACTGAACAGTTTTAATTGATTCAGCACCACTGCATAGCTTCCTCTGGTAGGTGACCTTGTGGCCTTCTAACACCTGGGCTGTGACCGGTTTTAGCCGAGTGAAGAAAAACAGCAGCAAAAATACACAAATATGCAGTGATGAGGAAAAAAAAAAAAATCTCCTCCCCTAACCCAAAAAAAAAAAAAAAGAAAGGAAAAAAAAGTCACACACACTCACACACACACACACACACACAATCAGAAAAAGCCAAAAAAAAAATTGCAGTTAAATGATGAAAAAAGTTATCTCAATAAGACATCTGAGGAGAAAGGTATGATGATTTTTTAAATGATTAAATTACCTTTAAAAAAAAGGAGTGCAAACGAACTGAAAGGTGTGAGAGTACAAAAACAAGGTCAGACTCTCCAAGAACGAAAGTTATGCATATGACAGCAGATTGAGTAACAATGACTGACCCACCTCACATTACCTGCCATCTCAACTATTTCAACTTCCTCATTAAAATTAGCTATGACCGAACATGTCAATTCACATGAAATGCTGCCAACACTCATCAAAATAAAAAAATCTTGGACTTCTTTTAAATTACAGAGACTACAACAGTACAAGGGTCCCATTTGGATATGTTGGGCTGTCGAGGTCATGATGCACTTGGGAACTAAAAGTATCTTGACAGCCATTCACAAAATTAACCATGGCCAATAATCATGCAGGAGTATTTTTACACTTCATCTTGATGCTGTATCTGATTGAGAATAATGAGCAATTCAAGACGAACATCACACTGTCCACACTGCCCACGGGGGCCCAGCAGAAAGGCCCGTCACACTCTTCATGGAGGTAGCAGCAACAAAAAAAAACCTGTCAGATTTTCAAAACTCTACAATATATGGCACCACCCTGGAGAAAACACTTTTTTCCCAATCTACAAGCATCTCATTAGTTTTCTGGGACCACAGAATTGTCCTTCACACTGTTAGCTTTCTGGGAACACAGAACTGTCCTCCATGCTGTTAGCTTTCTGGGAACACAGAATGTGTCCTTCAAGCTGTTAGCTTTCTGGGAACACGGAATTGTCCTTCATGCTGTTAGCTTTCTGGGACACAAAATTGTTCTTGCTGTTAGCCTTCTCAGAACACAAAATTGACCTTCATGCTATCAGCTTTCTGGGACACAAAAAATTGATCTTCATGCTGTTAGCTTTCTGGGAACACAACACTGTCCTTCATGCTGTCCTTTATATTGTGTTCCGGATGGTATTTCAAGAAAAACCGAACAAGCATCTGAATTAATGGCATCATCAAAGTAGTAGCTTGAATATAAAAGCTGCCTTACTTTCTTCACTTACTTTTCTGGATCTCTAGAGTTCTTGATATCCAATAAACAAAATACCTTTCAATAATCAGTTGCTGCCTTATCTTCTCAACATCCCTTTTTTGATCCTTTAATGTTCATGATAATCAATCCACAGAGTGTCTTTTTCTTTTCAAATACTGCCTTACCTGAAGTCTCCACTTCCTTTTCTGGATCTTAAAGTTCATGATATTCAATATACATTATAACGTATAGAAAGCGCCTTGCCCTCTCAACGCTCTTTTCTGGATCTTTGATTTCCACAATATTCAATCCATCTAACATATCTATATCTATCTAATATATTTCTGCCTTCCCTTCTCCACTTTCTCTTCTGTATTTTTAGTGTTATGATATTCAATGTACAAAGCAACTTTTCAGCTACTGATTTGTACGTTGTTCTCTTCTGGCACTAAGGACTTTACACAAATCAACAGATCAAACTGTTTCTCATTCATCTTAAGTATATTTTCTTGACAAAGAAAGAAAAAATGTGTGGTATCACCATACCATCTTCGTGAAGAGGGCTACATTATTTAACACAAGAGCCCAAATCAACCTTGTCAGTTACTAGCAATTCTTCAATTCTAGTTTTTCTTATATTACTGAGTGAACTGAGAGACCAGATTCTGAAATCATTAATACAACAGGATCCCATTTACTCTCCATACCTCCGCAGAGTTTTACGATCCTACATCACATGGATAGCCTACACTGTTGCTTAGTTTGTTAAAACATGAACATATCCACCATACACTCCACTAAAATTTAAGTATACCTGTCTACCTGTTTACGCCCCCTCCCCGCCCCTACTCTCCCCACCCCCCCACTCCCCCCATCCCAAAAGCACACTTGCTGATACTAATTAAAATGGATAAAAAACTGCAACACACAAAAGGGAAGGCAAAATGGATTTTGGTTCTGTCACATAATCTGACCTAAACATCTCATATTATATCTTCGACACACAAGTTAATCTGACTTCCTATTGCAGCCTGAAGTGAAGTGGTCATGAATGATCAATAATCATAACAATCCCTTTAATACTAGCACTTCAGACCTGGTCATTTGAACTGTAGGGCTGTCGATGTGCTATTATGGATAGTTCTGAATAGTTATTATTGACATTTCCAACATCTGGGTATGTATTTTATATTTATTCATGCTGTTTTTTTTTCTCCTCTCAAACACTGATTTCAACAGCGTAAAAAGTCTTTCAAAAAGGCAACTGTGTCAGGCTGCTGAAGATTTCAATTCAATAATATTTGGCTACAGGTTGACCGGCCTCAAAGGTATCTTGAATACAAATTATCTTATTAACAGTACAAAATTTTTTAACATGAATGGGAACTCAGCAAATCAAATAACACACACACAAACAAACCAAAAACAAAATGAAAAATAAAGATTTGAAATTTCAGATGAAATCAAGGCAGGATTTGAACACTTGAACTACAAGTGGCCATGATAATTACATTCAAATGGCATGACACGCCTAACCCTGGTTGACTGGCATTTTGTCTTCAGTGACAGCAAACTCTGAGTTGAGGATAACCCCTTCGAGCAAGAAAAACCTGAGGTTAAATGGTGATTACACTGAGTGATGGCATCAATTAGGGATAAAGAGCAGGGAGAGAGAGGCGGGGACAGGATGTGAAGAGCTACTTGCCTGCAGCCACTAATGAGGAACTGTCAGTGCTGTCAATGAGTGAACCCACAGGCTGCTGTGCTCTACTAACCCCCTGACGATGATCACACCTCTTGTCATTGCACTCCTTGTGGGCGCTCACACCGATGTGCACATCTCTTTAGCTCCAGCCTTACTGCCACTACAACCACTTCCTGCACCTCTGGCCTCTCTCCCTGTTTCTTCGTTTTTGTGTTCCCTACAATGCAGCAGATGCAGTCCTCTGCATAAACCTTTTTTTTTTTTTTTCTTTTATAGTGGTATGCAGCAGTAAGTACTGAAATTTGATTCAATCAAGCCTAAGTTGATCTTCACTCAACCTAAATCTACAAATTTAAAACACAATTAAAAACTTTAAAAAATTTATTCTGCTTTACACTTTTTAATGCTTGGCTGAAGTGATAATTTGCAAGCCTCATGTAATATCCCCTAAAGTGGAAATAGTTAAATCATCTTTGTAAAAATCAACTGGATAAAACAGAACGATGAATTGGATCTTTTTCTTAAAGTAATCAGATTTTTTTCTTTTTACAATACAACCATGAATCACCTTAAAAATTTTTTTGAAAACACACCAAAAAAAAACTGATCTTTTTATATAAAAATCACATGTTAAATACAAAATTTATATGAAGATTCCCCTAATTACACACACACACACACACACACACACACACACACACACACACACACATACGCTTCTGCTCAAATAATTATTTTGTCTGTTTTTTTTTTTTTCAGTAATCTTATACCTGTTCCCCCTCCCCCATTTTACGACACTGCTTTTATTCCCTGGGTAATCAGTTTTCCTTTGTAACTATCCTGATATCAGTCACCTTTTAAATTTGAGAAGCTGTAGACAGGCTTCTAACAATGGATATATAGATGTATGTTCTTTATTTTTAAGTCATTCATTTTCATGTCGTATATACCTGGTCAAAAAGAATTATCCACATTTTTCAACCCTGTTTTGAAGCCTTAGCCTGATGAGTAGCTGGTTAATACATGATTGAGATTGAAGATATGGACAACTTGTACTTCTCAAAACTGGTCACTCTAAATACACTGAAAATGAAACTTGCTCATTTATTTTACAAAGATGAGTTCCAATATGAGTCATGCAACTGAATATAGATTAAAGCTTAGTAATGATGTTTCTTTTATTTTTTTCATTTTTCTGAAACACCCACACATGTATGTATGTACAGACAAGAAAGCCAGCCAAAAAAGCAACAAACAACAAGACACTGACCGAAATGCAACAAACTTGTGGACAAAATCAGATCAACAGTAATAATTACAGATGTATCAATTCATAGACACCACAACCATTGGAAGTAATCCAAAGCCTGGTTTAAATACACTTAGTTATAATTCATAATTTTAACTCCACTTAATTACCACTTAAACAGTTTCAAAAAGAAACAAAAAGAACAATTTAACCCCACCCAGACATCATAAAAGCAAAGGCTCCTTACTACAATGGCACTGCATTTTAAGTGTTTAGCATGAGTTCTTCAATGTCACCAATTTATTTCAGAGTTGGAAAAAAAAATAAAAAGGATTGCAGGTATTTATAACCGTGATGAGTACAGCACTGATCATACTACCATTTATCATTTACAAAGAAAGTCCTTAAATCACTGTTTACTAATCCCAATATTTTTATGCTTTCAATATGCAAACTGTCATGAAAATTAACAATGATAAATAAGGAAATGATTAATATACAGAATGTTTGCTGAGCATGTTAACAACTGTGGGGGAAAAAATGAGGTGACTAGGAATAAATGCACAGAGTCCTCATGGCCGAAACCCCCTCCCCTACCCCCTCTTCTAGTTAAAACTGACCAGCAGACTGCGCCACTACCACTGTTTGCAGTGAGCGGGTGAGAAAGGGAGACAAAAACCTCTCCTGGTTACTGGCTGCTGAGACGGTTGCCTAGGAAACCCGCGCTGGCACAGCCATAATTTGACAGTCAGCACTAGGGCCGTTCATTGAGAAAGGGCGAGGAGAAAAAATCAATATGGCCGTGCTGCTATCTGAAGGCAAAGGGATGGTATAAACAGCGATCGATGTCCTGCGTCCATTGCTTGCTCTGTAGGCTGGGAACTGGATTATGCTATTGATTTTTAATCCAAACTCATTTCAACTCCCCTGCACCCTCCCACCAATTTGTGCCTGTTGGCTACCCGATAAAATATATCTTCACAATGAGATATGTAGATGATAGTCTGTGATGGAATCCCCAATCAACTATAAAAAAAAAAAAAAAAAAAATTTAATTTAAAAAAAAAAAAAAAAAATGGGGGGGGGGGGGGGGGGGGGGGGGGGGGGGAATGTCCATCTGAACAAAATCTGCCATTGAGGTTTGTGGGAATGAGGCTGAGGTACAATTTCAGTTTGCACACAGGTACTTTGAAGAACTAATGCCCAATATACAAAGCAAGTGTTTTCATACTTGTGCACTTTTAAGAGACCTGTGAGGGTGGAAAGGGGAGCAATGAGAAAAAACAAAAAGAAGGAAAACAGCAAAAGGGATTGAGAATGCTAGCACAACTGCTGCTGAAACTGAATGACAATCAAGTAAGGGTAAAATATTCCTATTTTTAGCATTGGCAAAACACATCCATATGTGTGTGCAATAGATGCAAAACTGAATTATTTTGCCTTAAGCCGTCTATTCAACATAAATAACACTTTCTGAATTGATATTCCATCAAGATCAAGCCATTCAAGACAACAACAAAAAATTAACAAACAAAGAATAAACAAAAGAAAGAAGAGAGGGAAAAAGATCACAGGCTGAAAAGCTTAGTTGCTTTCTTCCACACACACATTTACAAAAACATACCTGTTCCACAGGCACTCTCTCCCACACATTACCAGAGAAAGATGCGATTCCAATACATCCAATATTCTTTTCAAATTTAATTTTTCAATATAAGTTAAATCATACTAAATGAAGTGCACATGTATATTATTAATGTAACAGTATAGTTAAAATCCATTTGTGTGCAGTAGTATGCATATGATGTAGTTCTGAATATTCCAGTGCTCTGACAGCTTCAGAATCTCTTTCTTTTTTCAATCCAGATAAATTAACAAGAAACAGATACAATTCCAAAGATCTATGGAAGCAAAATATATTCTGCATCAATTCACTGCACACCCCCACAATGTACAATAAAACAAACAGTGCTGACCACACAATATTTATGCGAGTTATCCAAGCAGTGTTGCACAAGTGCTTTTCGTCCCGTATCTATTGATATGGCCCACTTCACTTGCTAGTTTTCATTACATACATCCACTGAAAACAGAACCTTCAATTTAACAATTAAAAAAAAAGGATGATTGCTACCAAGACTGTTTATTTTGATGTTATGTGAAGAAAGGCTATGCATTTCCCATGTGGCAAAAAAATGCTGAATTTTGGAAATCCTCTGAAAACAGGATGACACACTTTGAAATAAAAGCATTCAATTTATTCCAACTCCTGATATACATCACACAGCCTGGGCAGATGGTCTATTACAATATTATACTATTAAAAATCTGCTCGTCTATTATACATACACCATTTTATACTGTTAAAAATCTGCCTCATTTAACATTTTTGGCTGAACTTAATAGAAAGGATATCTGGTATTAAAGCCCAGCCCCCCCCCCCCCCCACCTTCTCACCCTTCCTCTCTTACCTCTCTCCTCCAACCAGCTAGAATGCTGCACTAAAAAGAGTTGGTAAAGTCTTCTCTGCATTAAACCTGGGGTCTTCTATGTTAATAGCTGTATTTTCATTTCATCTGAGAACCAGAGTCAAGATTAAAAACAACAAGTGCAACAACAACAAATCCATTTACAAAAGAATCATAATAAACTCATTACTTGATTTTCCTTCCCTTAATAAAAACAAATTCCAAAATGAAACACTGGTACTGTAATTGCCACACAAGAAAGTCCACCATGCACGCGAACTGTGTTCAAAAGATATTTCAATAAATGTGCAGTACACAACAGTATCAAACATAAAAATGATCGTAGGAAGCACATTTTCTTCCAGTTTCAGAAGGAAAACTGAATGGCCTGCCATCTTGTTCAACTCCCTCCCACTCCAGACATGGCCTACGGAATTTTTTGCCAACCTATAAAACCACAAAAGAACCCCTGAAGCATGCGCATGAAGAAGTGTAGACCAGAGGATAGTGCTCGAAAGAAAAAATGAAATAATATGCTATTTTTCTTACCAAACAAAGCTATGTGTTTGTTTTACATCGCAAGTCTCAAATACACTTACTGATCATCAGTACTACTACTGTTGTAATGCATGTGCAGAAACTTTATCTGTATCAGTGTATGATTCATTTCTTTGTTGGGAAATGTCTTTAAAAAACTTTTTGTTTAGGAGAATAGTAATCAAATTGTTTTTTATTATCAAATACTGAACAGGTAATGTTTTAATCTATGTTATGTTTAGCTGTTTTATGAATATGCACAGTTATGCAAGAATTTAAAGATAACTAAGTAAATTAGAAAACAACACTATCCAACTGCTCAAATGAACGCTTGCATAAAACAGTGTTGTTATAAAGACAGATATAAGTAAGCAGTACTGCTGTTCATCTTTTCCCTTGTTCTTGTATTTTCATTTTCACTACCATTTCTTATCAGCAACTATGCTTAATGTGATCATTGAGCTATCTTGTTGCATGTGGTCACCCACAGAATAATAAACTGCCATCACTGTTGACACAGCCAATCACTATACATTCCTCTACTTTTTTCCAGCCATGTCCTCCATCATCATGCTGATTTTGATATTTCAGCTGAGGTTATTGCTCACTCAGAGAGCAGTAATTGGGAAAAAAAAAATTAAACTAAATCTGTGTAGTGTGAGATAAAATGCATCACCAACACTTTGCAAGTTAAAAAAAAAAAAATCACATGCACAGCTCCCTGGCTGATAGGCACATTTTTATATCATATTTTCATATTCCTAGATAACCAAATACCTTTACACCCAGTCGAAAAAACATCACAAAATTGAAGGCACATTCTTCATTGTAAACTCAAAATCAATACAGATCACCATATATCTTGAAACTTCTACAGCCCAGTACTTTTTAAATCAGTCCTCCTTTTCTATGAATTTTGACATGTTTACTATCTTTTACGACAATGAAAATTATATGCTGTTATTGATTCAAAGAGTTTTTTTTAACTCTGCTGATCTAAGCTACAATAGAGAAATGCGTTTCAATTGTTATGCTTCTTTCAGTGATCTATAAACCACTATAACATTGCACGCCAAACTGCAAGATACTTCCTATTGTCCATAACATGTGTGCCATCACTTATCCCTGGATTGGGTTTCTCTCACTGTTTCCTTATACGAAGGATTTACTGTTATTTTGGTACAACTACAGCATACAGGGAGAGATTGTGAAAGACAAAAAGTACTTAGCATCTTATCTCAGGAAAAGGCCCAACTTGTTTTTTCAAAGGCCCATCCAAGCAATCAATTGATGTGGAAACTTTCAAATCTTTTAATTAAGTACTGATAACATCATTCAAATTTTCTTTTTATGTTTCCATTCTTAGGAACTCTGACATCATTAGGTCTAAAATATAAAGCTCACTGAAACTTTGACAAAACTTTCAAAAAATATGTGCATAACATGAAGTTGGTTCCAATTCAATTCATGAAAATATACACAATAACAAATGCAACAAACCATACAGGTATATAATAAATTTTGTTCCTGTTCATCTCTTAAAAATCAACATAAAACCTACATTTAATCTTACTGACCTTGAACATCAAATAAAAACTGTACTAGCATAAAAGCTGTCACAAGTAACAGATGCTGCCACAATTTCTACTAGAGAACAGAGAATCCTATTCTTTTCACAATGTTTGTCTTGCAGCCTAGTTAAACATGTCAAGTTGCTGTTCTGAAGCCCACATATATTTAGCAATTAATGCATCTACGACACTATTACATCAGCTAGCCTTACAACTTTTTAACCTCCCCTCTTCACTTTCTGTTTAAAACCATTTAATACTTTACACACAGGCATGGCATCTTAAGGGTCACACTTATTTATTCAAGTTAGATAAACAAGTAAATATGCAGACAGAACTTTTCCTCCCTTCAAATCATACATGAACATATTACTGGTTTAACTTAAATGTAATCACTAAAAATTGTCTTTGCTTTCCTCCTTCCATTTCATTTTACAATAAGGAAAGCTGTAACACTTGGGGGGGAAAACAAACAACACCCCTTCCCCCTACTCACCCCTCACCCCTCCAATCCAGTCATTTACTTCATAAAACTCTGTTTCTTGCACTGCTTTAAAACAGGTATATTTCATTACTTTTACAAACAAGATCATGAGACAACTTCTTTATCAACCTGTGCTCTAAACTTCAACATCATGATGAGAGAAATAAGAATGTTATCTGATACATTCAACAGCCATTTTATTTATATTCTATACAATTGTTTCTTTGTGTAAATTACCATTGCAAACATCTTAAAGTATAACTAAGATGCATATAATTATTATCTAAATCATCAATTAAACCAACAAAACTTAAGAATGGCATAGAAACAGTGAAATTTTGAGTCAGGCTTCATATACTGAATTCAACAGGATCAGTACAAAATATAGAATGTGTGTGCGCTCTGTCCAGACTGTCAAATTACTGTAATCTGCTTTTGTTCATCCACACAATCTACTCAGACCTCTCCAATTAACAGTAAACAAGTAGGGTAACTTTTGCTCCCATTAGAAAAACTAACACAAGAGTTCTTTTATTCAAGACTGGCACAGCCTTTTAAACTTGAATAAAGTCAGACAAATACATCTAATAGTGGGCAAAAAAAAGCAAGCGCAGACCAACAACTCCTCTGTCATCATAGTAATGACTTGGCAAAAGATTTGGGCTTAAAGGGGAAGGGGGGAGGAGGCTGAAGACGAAAATGGGAACTTGAAATTAAGAAAAAAATATATTCTAGATATGAAAAGCCTTCACTAGCTGCGTGAGGGAACCATCATTACCCCCTTTTGATGGCAGATCTAATTGTATTGCCTGCTCCTAGGCCTTTCATCCGCTGGATCAGTACTCATCAGGGAGACATGGCTGGTTGTGTCTGTGCTCTGGTGTCAAATAGAGACACACCACAGTCCATAATACCTTGGTGTTCTCACCACCAAGGGTTCAAAAAAGAATCCAACAGCCTCCCAAAGCAGCCAGTGAAGGGTAGTAAATGAAACAAAACGGAAGTGGGAGGAAAAAAGCTGCTGAAAAACTGAAGATATCCTTGGGTGGATCCTCAAGCGTAAGCTCAAAAATTGTCTCCTACATTTCATACTGTTTGCATAATGTCTTAATTTTTAGATTCTGGGTTCCTGATTAAATTTCGACTCTTTCAAAAACAATTCTCTCTCTCTCTGGAAAAGACATCCATCCCCCCCCCCCCCCCCCCCCCCCGAAATCCTTTTTTAAACAACATATAAATCATCCCAAGGGTCAACTTTGCGCTCTTAAGGTTTCTTAACATGAGAAGGAAAATGTCTTTTCCGCTTCCCTGCCCATACAGTAGATCAGGCTATCCACTTCAAAACATCCATCTTCTTTGTTCAGTTTGCTTACCTGTCAAAAACCTCTCACTCCATTCTCCCCATTCCGTGTATCGCAGAAATCTAACATTTTCCTGTGGCTTCATTTAGGCATGGTTACAAGACACTACTGCTTCTGACTTTAAGTTTGTGCAAACAATCTCCATAACTGTTGCTAGTATAAACAAGAATAATTGTCACTGACAATGCACAGCACCATCTGGTCACCAAGATAATTGTCCCTTTGCACAATCAAATGCAACAATGTTGCACTAATTTACAGTGACAGTGAAAGGCTGTTTTTTTCTTCAAGTTCACATTGTTTAATCCAAGCTCAAATACGTTAGGACACATTTCAAGAACTGAGTCTGTAACAACAAATATGCCACGTTTGCTGTTCTAAGTATGAATCACAGTCTGCACAGTATTTCAGCTTCACAGACAACACACAAATAAATTAAACAGCATAATAAATAAATAAAAATAAACAAAAGAGAAATTAAAAGAATAATATATGTATGACACAGGTGATTTTATTGACAATATTATCATTGGACTGAAATGGGTCTGTCACTGATGCCACCCATTTCACCACTTCATTGTTGGCCCTTGTTAACAGTTAATGAATAAAACGCCAACTCTTTAATCATACAAAATTTACCCCTATAACAAATCTTCAAAGTTCACTTGCACTGTTAACTTGTATTTGATACAAAAACAACAGTCATTCTACACATGACATAGATTTGGTGCCTCTGACCTTGAACCAAGATCTGATTAAGTAAGAGCCTCTTTCATGCCCATTACATGCCTGCAACATGAGAGGAAAGGTGTGTGTGGGGGGGGGGGGGGGGGGGGGGGGGGGGCTCTATACCTCTTCCCAGAGAACCTCTTCCTGCTTGAGCAGCAAACACAATGAAAGAGGAGGTGCGAAGCTCTTCCAAGGCGGATATCTGAGGTGTCTGGTAGAAGAACCCAGGTATCCATATCCCAGAGAGTGCAATGGTCTCTTGAGAAAGCCAGGCTTTGGAGGTCCCGAGGACACACCCCCTTCCTGGCTGGTGGGGGAGGCTGAGTGCCAGAAATGCTGGAGGCAGACATCTATGCAGTACTGTAGGACCCAGGTGTACATATGCAGGACACAAAACCAGTGGTACCCTGAAGAAAACCAGGCTTAGGAAGGTCCTGAGGTTTTCTACTGAAGAATGAGGATTTCCCAAGGGTAGTACTAGCAGGGGGAGGTGAACTCCAATGGGAGATGAAAACTGTTGCTCTTTCACTTTAGTGAGGGTCATGCGCTGAAGAGGGGAAGACCTCAGGTGCTGTGACCCAAACCAGTAGCAAAGCCTTCAAGACCTTGCACTGGAAGTGGGCATACTGTTTCTGAAGGATACTTGAAGCAGGAGTTATGGCCCCTAGACCATGAGTGAAACAAACTTGTTATGCCCATCATGGTGGAAAGGGGGGGAGGGGAAGAGTGGCCTTGTGGTAAAGAATGACCACTTACAGTACCTCTGCATGAAGGGAAGAGGGGTGGGGAGAAGGGGATCCCCTATCCCACTGGAATCTCCCCCCCCCCCCCTGCCAACGGCCCAAGGAAGCAGGATACTGGATAATCAGCACTAACTGGGATATCCACAGGGCTGAATGAGACGAATCTTTAATGTCCTGGATCACTTGGGGAGGGACAGGTACCTGATTATGATACGTCTGGTGTGCATGGTCTACCCCTGTTAATGAAGTAAAGCAAGTGGACCCTTGGTACATTGCGACTTAGATGGGAATGCTAGGGAGGTGGACAGATGTGTTCAGCACAGGGCTCGCAGCAGAAAAAAAAACACAAACTTAGTTAAACAACAATGCGGGGAGGTGGACAGTTGTGTTCAGCACATGGCTAGCAGTTGAGACTATTACTCCTATTCTCACTCTCACATGTCCCTGTGTCATTCAGTGGTATGCCAGCATCCGCACAACTAGTGGGCTGACAATGACACTCCACAACATTGATGGGAGTAGGGAAGGTAGCTGATGTACCACTCACAAATAATGACAGTCTGCACTTGTCTCCCTTGGTAAGTATTCTTGAAAAGAAGGAAAGGAGTGCAGGAGGTGGAAGTGCAATCCATCTCTGATATTTTGTGAAATACTGTCGGCTTGTGCAGTCAATACTAGATCCATGACAAGTTCAGGTTATTACATGTATGGTCATCAAGGTGTGAGAGAGTAACAAGCACCACGGTCTCCTTACTCTCCCTTTAGCCTGGTATCTCAGCTGGGGAATGACGCGAATGTACAGGCAAACACAACTGATTAAACCTCTCTACCTTCGACATGTTCACACCTCCAGACCCACATGCATCCTACTGTTTCTGCAGGTCTTGGTGACAGACCAGATCCAGACTCTGAGCGCCCAAGGATGAGGGAAAATCAGAATTAAAAATCCCCCAAAAGAGATAAGCTTGGTGCTCATTCCTAGTCAAAATCAGACACTACCATGATGGATGACAGATGCAAGGAGGAGAAGATGGAAGGGAGGAATGATCAATCATTAATCTAGTAGTAACAATGATTGGCCAAGAGCCTACTGATAGTAATATACAGAAACACAAGCAGTAAGGGTTAGCCAAACCAGATGTAAAACCCGAACCACTATGCATTATACATCATAACCAAGACATGCCAGACAGAATATAAATAAACCTCAGTTCTTTAGAATATAAATAAACCTCAGTTCTTTAAACAACAAGGCCAAAGAATGGTAAGAAACTGGAACCAACTTCATGCTGTCAACTACTGAGCAAGAAACTGAAGACAGTTTGCAGATGATCTACCGCACTTACCATGAGAATTTGGCCAAAGCCTATCAACTGCCATAGACTGCAAGAGTTTGACACAGCATGGTATACTATATGAAGCCAAAAAGCAGCTTTTTATTGTCGTTTTAAGTGTGTGCGTGCATGCGTGAATGTGTGTGTGTGTGTGTGTGTGTGTGTGTGTGAAACGAGTTTGTGTGTGTGTATGGGAAGGGGTTATGCGTGAGTGTGTGCATGTGTAGGTATGTGTACATGCACGCATGTGTGTGTGTGCACGTGCGTGCGCATGTGCATGCATAAGTGTGTGTGTGTGTGCGAGTGTATGTGTGTACACATCACCAATGCAGAGCTTACAATCACTGGTTAGCCCAAATGTTGAAATGATATGGCAATCTGACTACATGCAGCTACAAGACAAACTATTTTTAAGTCAGGGGGGGAAGGGGGCAGGGGTGGGGGGGGGGATCTAAGCTGATGTCAGAACATAAAAGAACTGCTAATATTTTGGACCGGTTTCAACCCTTACTAAATGCACCTGATGTACTTTTCAAGGTTAGAAAGCAATCTGTTCTTTCAAATCAGCCAATCTCAACTAGCCTTTTAATTTCACCACATTCATCAAGCATGCTGAAAGAAGCTGTTGATTTGATAAACTGCACATACACTCTGTGCTTTAAAACAAATATTTTTCAGAAGAAAATAACCAGTCTGAATGTTTAGGAACCCTGTGCTACCTTCTACCCATCCTTCCTCTATCCCCAGCTTCCCAAACTTGTGGTATCAACAGCTCCTGCTACATGGGAAACCCTGATCATACAAGGAAGAGAAAAGTCAGCTTGTCAGCAATAGATGAC
>JADBJO010000417.1:122583-125083 GCA_016801955.1 Conus betulinus | reverse complement strand
GAGAGAGAGAGAGAGAGAGAGAGAGAGAGAGAGAGAGAGAGAGAGAGAAAAAAGAAGAAGAAGAAAAGAAAAAGAAATAATAATTTTCTTCCAGATTTTAGTGCGAGTTGCGACCCAGTGAGCTAAGATCCAAGGCAGACGTTCTTACCTTCAGTTTCATCACCATCGTCGTTGTTCCATGCGTGTCAGGTTGATGCCTCGTCTTCTGATAACAGAGACAGAAAGGAGGATACAACTCCGCTGCAACTCAACTGCAAGCGCCAACTTTCAGTCCATCAACAAAGGTTTTGATTTTTTTTTTATTATTATTAGGCTGGTTAAGGGTCCAGGAACCAGTGAGGCTTGGTAAGTACAAACATCGGAATAAAACGAGACTACTTAGAGTAAGCGTCAAAAACAAGAAGTAAAAAAAAAAAAAAAAAAAAAAAAAAATATTGAGAAATGCCCACAAAATAAATGCAGGGTGACAGAGCAAAAAAGAGGATATATATAAACCCAGACTACACACCAATGGAAAGACAAAAGAACAAAGAACTAAGAGAAGAGCTTCGAAGAAGGATTGAGAAAGGAGAGAAAGACATTGGAATCAGAGGTGGGGAAATTGTGAAAGTACAGTGGAAACCTAAGCCTGGCCAGGATTATAAAGAAGAAAACTGACAATCAAAATGCAAACAAAGAAACATGTGAATAGTTTTAAGAGGTATGTATATAGAAAATCTGTACAGGAACTGTCATACACATTCTTGTACACAAATGCAGATGGACTGTTGAACAAAAAAGATGAGTTACTTCTATTAGCTGAAGAAAATTAGCCTCATATTATAGTAGTGACAGAATCTATAGCGAAAAAAAAAAAAAAAGGGGGGGGGGGGGGGGGGATAAATCTTCTGTTGAATATTCAGTACCAGGTTACGAACTAATCTTAAATAAATGTCAGCGAACCGCCCAGAGAAACGTGGACAAACGAGTCACAAGACAAAACACAACGCGTTTCCAGCTCTTAGGCCTTCTTCAGGTGAGACAAAAACGAATAAAATAACGAAAATTCACTTAGCTTTGATCGCTTCAGATCGCTTCAGAGTTCAGCGCAAGGAAGAAGGCCTTCTTCCTTGACAAAAACGAATAAAAATAACGAAAATTCACTTAGCTTTGATCGCTTCAGATCGCTTCAGAGTTCAGCGCAAGGAAGAAGGCCTTCTTCCTTGCGCTGAACTCTGAAGCGATCTAAAGCGATCAAAGCTAAGTGAATTTTCGTTATTTCATTTGTTTTGTCTCACCTGAAGAAGACCTAAGAGGTTGATACGCGTTGTGTTTTATTGTTGTGACTCGTTTGTCCACGTTCTTTGGGCGGTTCGCTGACATTTATTTAAGATTTGTTCAGATTTCCGCCTGCAGTCGTCTCACTTTGCAACCAGGTTAGGAACGAAAAAATCTCAAAAGAGGCATAACGTATATGTGAAGGATTCTATTAATGCCAAAGTATACAAGCTTACGAAAGGTAATGACTTTGATGAAAACTTGTGGATTACCTTTTTGAATAAGGATAGACAGAAAATACTGATTGGAACTATTGACAAAAGTCCAAACAAACAATTGAAAATGAAAGAAAAAAAATGTTTGTGTTGCTGAAACAAATTAGATTAGAAAAATTCAAATATGTTTTTCTTACTGGGGATTTTAATTTCCCAGATATTGACTGGCATGGTACTGGCTCTGGAGAAAGAGGTCAAAAGTTCATAAATTGCCTACAGGATGCATTTCTGAACCAAATGGTAAAACAACCAACAAGACATAGGGAGGGACAAAATCAAATATACTAGATTTAGTACTTGTTAATGATGAGAATATGATATCAGACGTTAAGCACTTAGCTCCTATAGGCAAAAACTGATCATGAGGTTTTAAATGTTCTCTTTGTACCTAGGAGAGGAGCAAGAGAAAGAAAAACAGAGCAGTCATATGATTTTAAGAGTGGAAATTTTATGCAAATGAAAGAAGAATTGAAGAAGATTGACTGGAATAAACTCAATGATCTTAGTAGTAGAACAATGCTGGGAGAAAATTAAAAGTATTTAAATTCTTTAATAGAAAAACAATGTTTCAAAACAAATTATCAAGAATAAAAAAAAAAAAAAAAAAAAAAAAAAAAAAAAAACAGAAACCAAAGTGGATGAATGCAAAGACAATGACATTTATTAAAAAAAAAAAAAAAAAGAAATATAATATGTATCAGAGATTCTTAGTCACGAAGCAGGGGGGAAAGATTATCAAAACTATATTAAAGCACGTAATACTTGTAACAAAAAAAAAAAGAAAAGCAAAAAAGGAATTTGAAAAGAAGCTATTAAAGGAATGTAAACAAAATCCAAAAGCCTTCTGGAGATATGTGCAAACGAAAACAAAGATGAACACAGGAGTGAGCCCTTTAGTGACTAAAGAAGATGACACAGTAGAGACAGATAGGGGTAAGGCAGATATTTTGAATACAATTTTTTTCTAG
>JADBJO010000417.1:72583-117583 GCA_016801955.1 Conus betulinus | reverse complement strand
AAATATCTTCCAAAGTTTTTTCCCCCCAAGCACGAAACTAGTTCCGCCTTCAAACATTAATTTTGAAAAGTTTCAAAACGGAGTGACTGGGGGCGGAAAATGAAGCAAAATTTAGAAAGAGATGGGGTTAGTTACCGCCAAGGACATAGACAAAGTACAGGACAAGACAAAATGCATTTCGACCTCTTGGGTCTGCTTCAGGCCATGTAGGTCGTGCAGTGAACATGAGAAGATAAGTGGTTTCACGTTCTTTGTTTTCACTGTCCTAAATGTTACTTGTTTTCGCCTAAAGAAGACCCAAGAGGTCGAAAATGCATTGTGTCTTGTCATGTACTTTGTTTGTCTATGTCCTTGGCGGTAACTAACCCCCTCTGCAGCCCTTTCTATCTTTTAATTTTGAAAGTTTACCTGGAAACAGTTACTAAATTAAGAAATGTATGCTATATAGAATTCAAGACAACAAAAATGTATATTTACACACATGCATTTTTGTAATCAGGTACCGTCTGGAGACACGATGGTGTCCTTGGTGAATAGGTAAATAAACCTGCTTCTTGGGTACTGCATGGCTTTATTTTCCTATCTTCGTATTATGACTATTGAAAGAGGATGAAGAAGAAGAATCGGGTTACAAAAAAAAAAAAAAAAAAAAAAAAAAAAAAAAAAAAAAAAAAATAAAAAAAAAGCAAACTTACCACCAAGAAAGGCGGTGAATTCATGAACAGAACAGTCAAAACGATGATGGATTGTGATCAGTTTACTCGGACGATGAAGAGGAATGAAATTCCACATGAACACACCCATTAAACATCTTGAGCTGTAGAACTGCATGTGCATGAATCACCGAGCCATTTTTGAACAGGCTTCAGACGCCCAGCTTTCTACAACAGAGCAGGATGCTGAGCTGCTCCAATTCTTTTTTTTTTTTTTTTTTTTTTTGTGAGGGTGGTGGTGGGGGTGGGGGTGGGGGTGAAACTCATCCTTGATGAAGCAGCTCACATGTCTAAATGTCACCATTCACTAGTTTGTGCGTTTCATCCTCCCGAAGTAGTAATTACTGTTGTGTCATCCAGGTTTTCATTTAACAGGGGTATTTGCTACTCATTCCTGAGTTCCGAAAAACTTGTATGGCGCATGGCTGCTTTCAAGATGACCTTCATTGCCATCAGAAACGGTACAAGGGAAAGTACACAGCCCACTGCTGTGCCAGTTTCCAGACGTGGGCAAGTCTGTTAAATTGTGTTTTCCTTTGTAGAGAACCTCATTGAAAAAGCCATGGAAGTATTTCTTCTGCAGTTCCTAGATATTCTTTGGAATATGACACATCTTGGGAGCCAGCTGAACGATCTTGTGTATAACCGATCCACACACAATTGTCAGTTTGAGCCACACCACATCGAGGTTCCCTTTTCTCTCTCCTTACCTCATCGATTTATTTCCCAAATTAGTGACATGTTCTACACAACCAGACACTTACGGGGTGCCTCATTTCTGGACCGACAAATCCGAGTATTCATTTTCTTTGGGTGTATTTAGTCAGCCTCACTGCTATGACAGAAATTTTCCCTTCCACGTTGTGACGTTGGTCTGAAATTGTTGATGTCCCTCGAGTTCTGTTCTTTGGGATGTTTCACTCCATCAGCATCACCCACTGGTTGCCATCTTCCAAGTCCTTCCACGCTGATCTTAACAATTTGAGGAGCCGCTCGAGGACAGTGGAACATTTCTTATAAAGCAGATAGGGTGTTCCATTAAGTCCAGGGGAATATCTGGCAGTGGCTTTCCTAAAGATTTTTTTTTACCCTCGTCCAGAGTTAATGGCTTGTCATTGAGCTTTTTCTCGGGCGCCGCAGGCAGCACTGAGCCTTGACTTTAAGTGGTGTTTCGTTCTAAGGGTTGAAATACGTTTTCCCGAGATGCTGCTCATGAGTTTCCCTGTTCGCTTTGAGTGTCCCTGACATGGGATATCTAGGATAGTTTTCTGGCGAAATGGAATGGGTCTGTGAAGAAACAATCTTGGGTGTTCTTCTTTTTGCTTCTCCTTACCGAGTCTGGTTTGCTGAGGGAACGTGTTTTGAATATTGCCATCTGGTCACCCCTTACCTCCCCCAGCCCTTTCTCCTCAGCTTTTGAGGCAGTCTCTATCTATTTCATCTCAGCTTCTCAGGCAGTCTTCATCAGTTTCATGAGATCCCTCTTTCTCTTTCGGATGCCGTCCAGTTTTTTTTTGCTGGCCTGTGGATTTTTCAGGAGGTGTCTCCATCTTTGGTCGGTTCACATCGTAGGCGTCCCTACAGGTTCTGTATATATAATGTCTTCAAATGTTCCTAGTTCACAATCCAGTGCGCTCTTTTCTATCAATTTCACAAGTATCTGTTCTCACATATTCGCAAATAATATAGCTGCAGCAATACACAATTCTGCTCAGATTACTGTAGTATGAAACAGGGAGGTATGCAGGAACATGCATGCATTCAATCCTGTGAGTGACGGTCTGAAAACTTCAAACCCAATAGTCCAACGCGTGAGAAGTCCGAAAACGGCACAAGTGGAAATACCTCGTTTACTCCCCCTCTGTCTATCTTTTTTTCTCCGTCTGTCTGTATGTCCCTCTCTCTGTGTCCTTCTCTTTCTATTTGACTTTTGAAATAAATTAGTATGTAACAAAGAAATAAGCAAGCAAACACACACACACACACACACACACACACACACACACACACACGGAAAAGGAAGAAAAAGTAAGAGAAATAAAGGGAGAAAGAGTGGAACAAAGGATGGAGACAGGGAAAGAAATGAGAGAGTAAGGACAGAAGAAGATAAGAAATAAACAAAAATACAAATAGAAAAGAAATAAACTGAAGAAACGAAGTTCAAATTACATATATTATATTAGAACGAAAATTCTTTGTTTCTATCTTCCTAATTTCTTTTTGTCCTACCATCTTTTTTTCCCTTTTATCTGGCGTTTTCCTTTCTGTCTGTCTGTCTTTCTGTAAGGTTCCATATTTCTGTCATGTCTGTCTGTTTTTTTTTTTTTCATTGCTTACTTTCTCTGCTCTTTTCTGTCCCTTAAAAAAATCTATTTTTGTGTTAAGTTTATATTGAGAGAGGGAGAAGGAGGAGAGAGAGAGGGGGAAGGGAAGAGAGAGAGAGAGAGAGAGAGAGAGAGAGAGAGAGAGAGACAGAGACAGAGAGAGAGAGAGAGACGACGGACAAAGCAGAGACAATGATAATCTTTATTCCCTCGGTTAACAGATATGAAAGTGTATGCTTTCTTTCATCCAGCCTAGCATGGATAGAGACGAGGCATAACTAGCAAGCCAACATTAAACAAGAAAACAAACAAAAAAAAAATCTTAAAATAGACATGTATTCCAAAGTATAATAAAAAGCTGTAGCTGGGTTGTACTTCTCCATTTACAATGACACAAAGATGATCAAAACAATCACAGTAACAAAAACTAACGCACACACACACACACACACACACACACACACACACACACACACACACACACACACACACACACACACACAAACCAATCAAAAAAAAAACATTCAAAGCAAAAAACCCACACAAATGAACCAGTAAGTTAAAATTCAGTGTTCCCATCAGCATCAAATCATACCTCATTATCATGAGATAGTTAAGAAGATCATGAGATAGTTAAGAAGAGAGAGAGAGAGAGAGAGAGAGAGGGGGGGGGGGGGGGGGGGGGGGGGGGGAGGGAGGGAAAAGATGGATAGAGAGACACCTTTATCAAATGTCCTTTTTGCAAATATTGTTATGCTACACACTACAATCAGGAATTAACAGCAACAGTACATCAGTAGTATCAACAGTAAAGATGTTGCTTAATAATCATTATGAGATTATAATGCATCTACAAAATCAATGTTGAATATAACACTATAATCATTATATGAATGTAATGCATCTGTAAAATCAATGTTGAATGTAACACTCACTTTATATATTACGACATGATTAAAAGATCAGATGGGATTGGAAGCAGCTTCACAGCAACACACACATGAACTGTTGTAAACCATATAATATGGGTTTTAAACCATTGATTGCATGTGAAATGTGTTGACAGTTTTTCCCTGAAAAATTCAGCGTTTTGAGGGCATCTAAACTGTGATGGAACTGTACTTCTAGGCCCTCTACAAGGGTAAGAAAGCTGGGATTAAATAGGAATTCCTACTATTGGTGTAGGAAACTGAAATTTGACTGGATACCAATGACTTATGTTGCAGTTTGACTAAAGTTTGCGGGGCTGAATCAGACAAACTTTTTTGCATAAGCATACATTCTTTGACAGCAAACTTACTTAGAGGGGAGAACACCTTGACAGGCATTTTTCATGGCATTAGAACTAGTAGAGTTAAATAACGCTTAGTCCTTCGAATGAGACTATTAACCATGGTTCCGTGTGTGAACACATCGCAACATCTTGCACACACGTAAAATTCCATCACCAACTTTCGGAAGAGAAGGCCAGTTTGGCTGTTGATATGGATGACACGTTACACATAGCATGCACCTTCCCCAAAGATGGAGTATGGCTGCCTTAATGGCACTATAGAAAACTGTCATACACACAAAAACTCCACTGCCTGTCTATACAGGCAGTGTCTGCAGGAGTATCAGCCTGCGTTTGCTGAAAGAAAGAAAGAAATAACCTAAACAACATATTGATTGAAGAGGGAATAGGCGTGTGTTGGTATGATTTCCTGTCATGAATACTGAAGAAATACTGGTTCCTGCATAGCAAATATGCTTGTCTGAATACTGGTTTGCATACATTGTTAATGTAATGAGACCACACCAAAAAAAATTATTTATCGTATATACACCTAGAATTTGATGGCTATCCACTTCTGACTCTATTGACAAAACCAAATGTGAGCTGTGTAGTTTTTGTTTTCTTCTCTTGTCATGTTATAAGTATGAGGTTTGTTTTATCAGAATTCAGAGACGTTTGATTTACATCTTGCCAGTCATTTAAGATATCAACATTCTTTTATATTCAAAAGAAAACAGCTTTCTAAACTGGAGATGCTTCTTTGGATTGTAGCTTTATGACAAAAGTTCACATGAATCCTCACACTACAATGAGGGAGATCATTGATACACACTAAGAATGCCAATGCCCTTAGCACAGAACCATGGGGTACACTATGTCAGGTTGGTAATGTATCAGACAAATTGGTGTTAACACAAACAGCAGACGATTTTCTAGGAATGATGGAAACAGCTGGAAGAGTGCTCCCGTTATACCATATGATAATTTTCTGCTTGATAATTTATGGTCAATTACATCCATCTGACTTGATTTTTGTTCAGTAGGCTATTTGAGTCTTGATGGTTGTAGATGTGCTTGTGTACATATTTTTCAAATGGTTTGGACCAAACTGGCAAAAATGAAGTTAAACCTGTAATTAGAAGGAGAGAGAGAGAGAGAGAGAGAGAGAGAGAGAGAGAGAGAGAGAGAGAGAGAGAGAGAGAGAGAGAGACAGACAGACAGACACAGACAGACAGAGAGGAGAAACCAGACTTTACAAAATGTGAAATCCATGCTCTGTAGGAAATTAGTTTGGAATATACAGTTGTTGACACCTGTATCAAAACTTTCAAAAAACTGCTCATAAGCATCAACACATTCCAGCTGATGTCTTCTGTCATGAAACGCATGATTTCTTCTGAGTTGATGCTTTTTCCTCCACTGGAATATATACCACAATAGTTATTTGCAGACAGATGCCCTATTCAATCCTGAGAGATCCAATAAAATCATAAAGATTGTAATCTGGATAGCTCACTGGGGTCCCCCCCCCATCACACATAGACTTTTTAAAAAGATTCACTCGACAAGAGTTGTTCATGGACAGAACTTCTGTCCTGCTTTCCTATAGACTGCCCAAGAGTTTAACTTTCAATTTTCAACA
Source organism: Conus betulinus (assembly GCA_016801955.1). Classification (NCBI taxonomy): domain Eukaryota; kingdom Metazoa; phylum Mollusca; class Gastropoda; order Neogastropoda; family Conidae; genus Conus; species Conus betulinus. The sequence continues at coordinate 111,628 of JADBJO010000417.1, read as the reverse complement.
CTCATTAAGTGGTAACTACAACCATCCCTGAAGCTTTCGACAATACGTTAAGTCGTTAAAACAAATGGATAACATGTAGACTGTCTACCTGTCCTCCCCTACTTGCAATAGATGAATAGCAGACTTCCACCTTTACTCATCATGAAAATGATGTGCCTGTTTCTGTATTTATGCCTGTTTAAATGTTGTTTTTAAGACCCATTCAACCTGCATTCCACAACCAATTTGTCTTGTCTTTCAGTAACAAAACAGCATATATGGAAACAAAAACAGTTTTCTTTTTTCATATCTTTTTTTTTTTTTATTTAATTCAAAATTGACAAAACCAAAATACAATCACTTGGGACAGAATCATAAACATTCTTAATAATTCATTTAGGTGGAAAAAAAACAACAACAACAACACATGCTCTGAAAGAAAAAAAAATTCAAACATAAATGTTAACAAATGTCTTTTAAAAGAAAGAAAAAAGTTTTTCATGAAAACACTGGAGTACATGCTTTTCAAAATTTGTCAATGAATGATACTGAAGAACACATTTTTTTAGTATGGCAGCAACATTTAAAACATTACAAAGGAAACATTTTTCTCACATAACACTTCATATATCACACTTAACGTGACTGACTAATGCAGAAGCCCCCAAGGGTCTAATACACTTCATGTTCAAAATAGTTGTCTGGGTAGGACAATTAAACATGTAGCTAATCCTCAAAATATATAAAAAATGTGCAGATATGTTAGTTCCTTAAGCATCATTCGATAGTGCCTTCTTTTCACCTACCACACTGGGATTTCCTGGCTTGCATTATTACAATGGAACATTTATATCTGAATCTGCTGACAGGGTTTGTCGATTTTTTTTTTTTTTTAGGTTTTGCCCTACAAGTGGTCATGTCTTCAGTAAAGCACACATTTACACCATTTGGATGACCGGGTTTGAGTTGTGCCCAGATCAGAATGGTCTCATTCTGCTTGCAGACCTCCAACTGCAAGGCACTGCCCATCCACTTTTCTACATGGACCACTGCTCCTCCATCCCCTCCTTCTGCAGCTCCTTTGCTGTCCCCGGTCGGTGCACCTGACTGGGCCTTCTTCGTCAGTTTTTGTCAGTGGTCAGTGTGTCCAATGTATTCTAGAGGGTTATGTTGCCCATGACAAGTTTGCCTGAGTTCTACACATCAGTGGCACTGCCTTCTCTCGATGCCTAGGTCCAGTTGATGATGACCTCCTCTTCTCAGGTAGGTCCTTATCCCTTCCTCCACTGGATTTTTTTTATGGGTCATGATATCTGTGTCTTTCAGCCAATACACCAAGCACTCTGCTGGAATTGTGGTGGGATCCAATGAATCTGATGTAGAGTCTCCAGCAACTCTGATGGGTAGTTCTGGTTCCAATCCCCTTGAATTAAGTGCAAAGGCTTCTTCCATCTGGCTTAGTGTGTGAGACCCCATTCTTCGTAGGTTTATCCAAGCATAAGCAACTAATAACTTAACTGCAAAGTCTACAAACAAAACCAAGAAGACTTACACTTTTCTGTATGGGTAGAACACAAATAAGTAATGGCTTACAAGAAAATAAGACAGAAAAAAGAAACAAAAACGACCACCAACAAACTCATAGAGAAAATGGAAACGAACAAAGGCAAATACTTGATCAACAATTAGGAACAGTTCTTTGTTCAGTAAGAACCCATCTAACGTCAAAGAACGTATAAAAAAAATGTAAAGTTTTTCTTTAAAATTTGGCAACAAATTTTCTTTTCTCCTAAATAACTTCATAAAATGTAGATTAAAACAACAACGAAAGGTCAATAGCTGTTCACCTACAAAATCAACAACTGATCTCTGGGAATATGAAAGTAACTTTCCCAAGTCAACAAAGCCAAGTCAACAGTGAGAGAGGGATAGGGGTGGTGTGTGGGAGAGAATAAAGAAACATGACTTGATGCGTAGCTTGAACGGGAAGAAAAACGATAGAGAGAGATAATGTCGCTCATAGCTCAGCTGACCGCAAAGGGCCACACCATAGCTGTCATCTTGTTGAAGTTAACTCTCAAGTCATATTAAAAAAACCACATGCACACACACATCCATACAACATATTAAGATACACCATTTAAATAACAAACAGCTGCAGCAAGTGCAAAAAGAGGGAAAGAACAATAGATGGGAAAGGGAAAGACTACAATAATCCTAGAAGAGGGTTTGCCTTTTGGTTGCTACAAGTGTTAGTCAAGTCTGGTATCTTGCTCCTTTAACAATTGTTCACCTGGTAAAATTTGCACAGCAATCAATTCAAAGCATAAGATTACATAATAATCAGTTCATAATGCAACAGCATACAACAACCAGCTCATATTGCAAAACACACACTTAATACATTAGCAGGCACATAAATCAACTTATAGATTTAGCCATGGAAACTTCCATGAATGACGAACTAAAACACTATGATGAATATAACCGCTATGGTGTCGATATTATGTATATATGGAAAAATGAAAACTGCTGTCCTGATAGGTGAGGCAACCCCTGATAGGTGAGCCCCCCCCCCCCCCCCCCCCCCCCCCCAAGTTGTGACTACAGTTACACAGCAATTTAAAAGAAAAAGAAAAAGGTCAGTAGGTCAGTTCCAATTTTTTTTTTGCTTTTTTTTTTTTTTTTTTCTTTCTCATTTTAACCATTTGTGATGGCTGACATGCATGGTAGCTGCCACTCTATGATGCATGGCATCCACTTATATATTTGAATCTTTGCCCTTAGTCTTACCAGGAACCCAACTGACAAAGAACGAAAGACGACGGAAAGGGGGCGTGCCTCTTCCTCCCCCCTGCACACCCCCCTTCTAAAAAATGTTGAAACCTGGATATCAAATGAAGCAATTGATCTGATGCAAACCTGAGCACAGAGTGATGTAACATGCTCTTTTTGGTCAAGCCATGACCAGGACTGCTTGCTGTACAACATTTGTTCATCTCTTTCAGTTCTGCATCATTTCAACAATGCATGAAGTCAGAGCATGTTATTCTGTTGCATTCTTCCAGGCAGATATATGACAAGGCTGCCTTCTCTTGTGAAGTTTATATGAGGTTTCATGTGATCAGTATTGTTTGCTGGAGCACTGAAAATGCAGTCAGCACCTTGTGGATTCACTGTTTCTTTGTTTTCGGTGTCGTCGATTTTTTTCACTACAAGAGGCTTCATGAAAATTATCTCCCCTTTCACATTTAATGGCTCATAAATGAACACTGAATTGTGAAAAATTCATTGTGTGTAATTCCTCCAGTTTAATTGTTGTTGTTTTTGGACCATCCACACACAAACTCAAGAAATGTAGAAGAGAAAAAGGATCGGTCAGGTTGCCGCAATTTCATTTTTTTTTTCTTTTTTAGCAGATGATACTAATGTGACCTGAAAGTGTGAGACTATCACAATCACTATTTGTAATCCAAGTTTAGTCTCATATTGCATTGCACTGCATTACATCACATCAAATTACATCATATAATTGCATTATACTGCATAATATTACACCAAATCATATCATATCTTCTTACATTATATCCAATGAACAACAATGCCAAATAAAACATTCTGTCTGAATAGCTACAAGTCCAAATATAAACCAGCAAGTATTTTGAATTTTCAAATATGTTAGATTTCATTGCTGACAGATGTTTACAGCCCTTTGAGTGAAAACAGTTCATTTTTGCATATGCAAAAACCTCCAATGTCCCACTTACCCTATTCTGAATCCTTTTCTAAAAGTGAATATCATAATACAAAACATCATCAGAGCTCTAAAATTCAAATCAATTTAAACTTGTGGCAGAACCAATTCACAGCTCAGCTTTATTTTCAGATGTATTCAATCCATTTTAGAAATTTTGGGAGTGTGCCTATTTCAATGTTAAACTACTCTTGTTCTATAAACGCGCGCATGTGCACACCCACACACACCCACCCATCCCCCATTTTCAAAAGGATGAATCCTGCACACAATATGACAAATGAGGGATGATTTCGGGTTGTACTGTACAAAAGACAAATATTTGTACGTTCATTGGGAGCTCTGGTATACTGATAATGGAAAATAAATGAGGGAGAAAAGAGAAATGAATGGAGATGCTATGAGTAGAGGCCTTAACTGTGGGTGTAGGAAGATGTTTGTTGCACAGTGTTGAGGATTTCCTGCCACAGAAGTAACATGTGTGCACTATTATCCTTATTCACTATTCTTTATCATCATGATCCAGGCTGTGTATACAGATAGCAGCTGTGGGCTCAATCATACGAAGTAAGGCACTCAGTATTTGAATAATATACATATATACTGCTCCAATATACAGTCTTAAAGTTAAAGCCTTGCATTCAGCCAACACTGGCATTGTCTGACATTCACAAGCAGATGAACATCAGCTCATATTCAATACATATCACACTGCTCATGCTGGAAGGATGATACATGTGTGTACCCTAAAATGGACAGCTGGTATGTTACATTTAATTTTTTCAGGCTATGGTGAACAGCTGAGGACACATCAAAGTCTTAAGAGATGTATAATCTGGTCATCAGCTATGAAAATTCAAGGAAATACTCATTCGGAACAACAGATGATCAAATTAAAACGTAACATTGAATTAAAGCATAAACAATGAAATCAAAGCACACAGATACAAAACTACAAAACAGGAAACATAATAAAGAAACACGTTTTCACAGTGAAGGTGATGGGGATGGGGGTTGGTTAACACTCGAACAAAGATCATGTGTAAAATGCTATTTCCACACTGACTCGACATGATTTGTTTCCACTGCAGTCATGATAGACGGAATGACCAAAGCTGCCAGCGAAAGCCAAATGTTCAGGTAAGATAAACAAGCTGAGCTTCTCTCTCCCAAACGCAGGAAATTCACAATGATCTACATCTCTTCTTCTACCGACAGTTAATACTGCTCCCACATTTCAGTACGACACTCCATTAATTTCTACTGTCTGATTTCAAATGTGGCAAGTGTGCCAGCACATTCTTGTCACTGAAGAGCTTGGGTCAGCAGTAATGATGAACAACACAGCATGGCGCTACTGCAGACTGCTAACCCTGGCCAGGTAATCCTCCAGGAACTGTTTCTCGTCTGTCATCTCCAAATCCAAATGATCTGTCTCATCTCGGCTGATGTCTGAAATCAGTTCGTCCAGCACACGGTTCTCTTCTTCCCTTTTCCTTGCGGCACTTTCCTTGTCAGGGGATTCTGGAGAAAGAAAAGACCACTTGAGGATTTTCTGTGCAAGACTTTACAGACCTGCAAGCATGTTCTACGAAAAAGATCTTGAGGAGCAAAAGTGGAAGATGAATGCCCCTAAGAATATAATAATAATAGTAGTTAAAAAAAAAAAAGAATAGAAATCAGTGAAGCTCAAGAACACATTGACTTAAGAAATAGATCAAGCAATATCCTGAAAAGTTATGGTTTGAACTAATATCATTCACTGTATATAAACCTTGAGATATGGTCAGATTTGCTCTGCAAGCTATCTCATAGCAGGGAATATGAGATCTGCACTGAAGTCATTCATAGTTCAAAATACTGGTAAAATAAATTGGAAAAATTGAAATAATACATGCATTTGTACACACTAGATTTCCTTTTTTATGCAAAAGCTTATCAATTATTTTAACTTTAGGAATTAAAGACCCCAGATAACAAAATGACCTGGAAAAAATATTCCTGATATGTCTTGATCTGACTCTCAGCATGCGAAAGATATTACAGTTAAAAAAAAAAAAATGCTGGTCAAAATGTTTCATACTGCTGAAGATAGAATATAAAATAGACTTGTTTAAATTTACCAAGACCAGTTCAGTTCACTTTCTGCTAAAAAACAACAACAAAAAACTAAACATTCAAAATTTTACCTTCAAGTGTAACAAACAAAAAAGTGGTAAACAATTGAAAAAATGTAAAGAATGCAATAGAACAGGACCAATTCTCTCTCTCTCTCTCTCTCTCTCTCTCTATATATATATGTTGAACAATTTAGTTATATTTACATCAGCTCATATCAAAATTTTTATATACACATATATTTTTTTTCTTTTTTGTGTGTGCATACATTAGGAACAACTGTTCGACAGTAATGATGAGACAAAAATTCTTTTCCTGATGTTCCTTTGACAGACTCCTGCCTTTCTTCTACCAGATTTTTTGGATGAGTGATGATGAGGCGATGAACCCCAGCCAACTGATCCATTGCTACTCTTCCTGTCCCTGACCCTTTGCCTCTTTGAAGGAAGTGCAGGGGTGTACATAAGGGACAGTGCCAGGGTTAGGGTCATGTGATGAGAGGCAGTGCAACATGCTGCCTGTTTCCACACGCACTACAGTGGAATCCAGCCATTGTGAAAGCGATGCCTGTGACAGCTAATACTCGTCTTCTTGGACTTGCGTCAAATTGATCATCAAACTGGATGATAGAGACTCTATAATACCAATATGATCAATACTCCAAAATGAATCTCAGCTGAGGAAATTTTCGTACTTGTCTGTTCATTGTTGGTCTGCTGTCAAGATTACTCGAAACTACTGAACTGACTGTAACAAAACTTGCCGGAAAAGAGAAATGCAGCTCATAGATTAATTCTGGTGCCGATCTTGGTCAGAAGCATGATAAATAAAAAATCTGCTCAGCAAGTTTTTAACAAAGTTTTCATTGTACAACCATCTGCAAAGTAATATATTTTTCATGGAGCATTAGGACTTTCAAGTGATATAAACAGACACATTTCATATTTTTCATTATCCTATTGAAAAAACAAGACGCAAAACATATAAACCTACTCCCAGTGCTCTCCTGAGAGCCCTTCTACTTTTTCTGTCTCTCAGCAAAATAACACAAATACCACAAAATTCATTTTAGCTGACTTGGTGGAAAGAGAAAAGGTGGCCCAAAGGCCAACCGATCAAATTTCAGCTCTAATTCGAGGAGCACATCTGTATCAAAAACACATCCAGGTTCTGATCAGAAAATTTATTACAAAGTTTCTACTGAACATGACTACTGTGATGTTGTTTTTTAAGGACCCAAGCCTTGGTACACCAATGACAGAACTGGAGGAATCTGGTGAATATATTCTTCAGGGTGGTGCCTTGGTGACTCAACATGGAGATACCAGAGAAGCAGAAGATTTTAAACAACAAAACGGTACATGGAAAGCAACTCTTGCAGTCAACAGCAACTGTTTCAGAGCCTGATGGAATGCGAAAATTTTTAAACTCATGAACTGACTCAAAGACCTGATCGTGATCTGATCCACCTCAATGCAGATATGCTCTTCCAGCTGTCCCCCTAATTTACCAATGAAACCTCAATTACAGTCATGGGCGTAAAGTATACATGTGTAAACCATACAGAGAGTTTTTGTTTTCTTGCTGCCAGTGACTGTTTCAATGTTACCTTGGCAGGCTCTCTTCATGATGTCATCGTGTGTTTAATCCGTCCTTGACTATGGATGATTCTCCTTTTATACGTTTTCTCTCTCCCGTTACAGTTCATTTTCAACTTGTAAATCATGTCATGTAATCAAATGCTCAACCAGTAGATGATTCTGAGTGAAAATGTGGCCAGATTCACACAAGCTGGATTCCACTGCAGTGAAGCAAGCAAAATGCAACAGGAGAGTGCAATAACAGCAAAGAAGCAAAGCACAGTAACACAATATAACAAAAGCAGGCAAAATGAAAGTGGTAAGTGATAACAGAACAGATGTCAGCTGAATAAACACAAAATAAGTCAGAATTCAAGAGTCAGAACAGAACAGCAAACAACACAAAAGCTTTGCACTTATTCTGTTTATGGCACCCATAATGCAGTGAAACCATCAAGAAGAGCAACGTGACTCAGCTAATACAACCCACAAGATGCACTGATTTTTCTGAACATTATAGAACTAAAGCCATACAAAAAATTATCTTGAAGCTCTTCAAACTGAGTGAATCTCCCTAAAATGCCATTTCTTTTTTTCTTAATGATTTCTTACAATTCAATTAGACTTAACTTATTAAAATAAATCTTTCTTACCAATAATCTAGATGCAGAGAAGCTAAATTGGACCTTCAGGTATGACCACTTATGAACTATTTTGAAATGATTTCACACATCTGAGTAAAATTAAGACACATAAATCTATCAAGCATTTGCAATCAATGTAAACAAATCTCAGTATCTGTCAAAAAAAATGTTAGTCATTCCTTTACAAGAACCAGATAATGAACTGTCAACAAAGGGGGGCAGATCAGAAAGGTGCATAGTGCAAAAGCAAACAAAACAGCAAGCCATCCAAACATGAGGCAAAGCAAGCTGAGCATATAATACTTTCAGAAAGGATTTAGACGAAAGACAAGAAATTTGCCCTCAAAACACTGGATAAAGAAGAAGGCTTGCTTCAGAATACCTGACCCTGAAGACGATGATTCTGATTCATCTGAGCTGTATGGCAGCACTCCGTTGTACTTGATCAGGTCGTCCACTGCTCTCTGCACATTGTTCCTGTGTTTGCGAAGCGCTGTTTTCACTGCTTCAGCCTCAAAGCCAAGTGATACTAACTGCAATGCATGTTGAAAATGAACACTATCAGAAAGAGGTCCACAAAAAAGAAAATGAAAAAAAAAAGTGTTTTTATCAAATACATGAGAGAAACGAAGGGAGAGAGAGGAGGCAGGAAAAGACAGATGGACGTTTGTAAAAGGGAGGTAATGGCCAGGAAAATTCCTAGCTGCCTATACATTGGAATGAATGAACAAAGCCTCTTGTCTTCTCTCTAAGCACACTTGTTGCTTCCTCTTAGAAAATCGAAGAGATGTAGAAGAACAGACAATCCTCAACACCTGTCAGAGGAAAATTTTTAACACATCAGGTGGCCACACAAAGTCAGCAACAAAGAGCTGTGACAAAATGCAGTATAAGAGCCAGCCAGATACCATGCAGATCCAGAAGGAAAAGTGGGGCTGGATAAGGCACTCCCTTTGACAGGAATCCTCCAACATCAGCCATCAGTCTTTGACTTGGAACCTACATGGAAGAAGAGGGGATGACCAAGAGGCAGCTGGAGAAGGGACACTGAGACAGAGCTGAAGAGGAAGGTCGGAACCAACAGGACAGAGGCAGAAAGGACAACCCAGAGTCGAGTGTGCTAGTCACTGATGTTCTGTTCTCCTATGTGGTCAAAGGCCAAAGTAAATAGGTACACTTGCTCATCAATAAATAAAAGAACCTAAACATAATTACACTTCTGGGCACTTAAGTACAACAATAAAATCAATTTGCAGGGAAAAGACGAGAGAGGCAAGGTTTTGCAAAATGCTGTTTTGTAGAAAACAACATGAAATTTAATGAGACGACACCCAGAGAGAAAGCATATACATCCCTCCATCTTTCTCTTTCTTGCACACTCGCCATTTTCTTTTTTTTTTTCTTATTTCATCTTACACAGACATAACAGTGCCATATGAAACTAAACAACCGGAGGGCAAAATTTTCCAGGCCTGAATTCAACAGCACAAAATTTTGCTGTTGTATTCAGTGAACCTGGGTCAAAGAGACATATGAGAAAAGAATATGCTCTCTCAGATTAGCAAGAACACCAGCAAGATGGTTTTCTTTTTCCCAATGCAAGCACTATCGCATAAAGGTCAGAGTCTGGCAGTGGTGTCCTCTGATAATTTTAGATACTCAGCTTCTGTTCCCAGACACTGAAGGGACAGCAATCCAGACTGGGAAGAAATTCTGTAGCCACTCTGCCAAGAAAGTATTCTATTTTCACATCCAAAGCTAATCTCTTGAACTGAAAGGTTTGAAGCCACCATCCATTGACCTCACCTGTGCTATGTCAGTGTCCTTCAGAACCACAGGTGTTTTACTGTCCTCAACATCAGGCAAATCCAACAGCTCCGGATGTTCCTGTAAAACCTGAGAGAGAGAAAAAGGAGCAAAAAATCCCTTAAGAATAATCACAATGCCACACACATATCCAATTTGGTTTTAGTTTGTCGTCATACCAAAAACGATGATCACAAGTTCACCGATTCATAATTGAACTGCATTCAAAATATGTCAGAAAAGTTGTACAGATGCCTGCAGGATTTGAGCTCCTTCACTATTTAAATGCATGGCAAAACAGATGCCCTATGAGTGGTAGCCTTAGCCAGAAGATTGTTCACAGAGGTCCATCTACTATTTGTGTGTATAGTGCACAGGTAATGCAGAAATTCGTTTAGTTTTGGCCTGTCAGTACTCCAAACCTGCCAACAACATCCTTAAAAATGGATTCCCACTCGTCAAGGAAATTGCAGTCATATCAGCCTTCATGTGCAATGACCACACTATTTCTGGGGGGGACCTTGGATACGCCGGTAGTTCAGTCATCTGCTTTCAGCCTACATATTATTACTGCTATCTTTTACAGAAAAATAAGCCTCTTTGCAGGGATGAATTAAAAATGGAAGATGTATTATGGCATTTCTTTAAAAAGACAGAAAAAAAAAAACAGAACATGCAACATACAGATAACAACCTTTTGTGTATGTTCTTTCATGCACACACACACACACACACACACACACACACACACACACACACACACACACAAGCACACAAGACTGACACAATAAAACACTGATTAAAACATTTGAACTTAAATATTGTCACTCAGACAGACAAACAAACACACTGACAACTAAGCACACATAGAGATTCACTTGCATCGACCATTTTTTCCATAGTATTATTTCTGTACTTCTCTCTGTCACCCACACTCACATACATACGCATACAAACCAAACAAACATACATGCAATGACTCACATCTATTGCTTTTTCCACATTATTATTTGTCTGCTTCAAGGCCTCTGCTGCTGCTGCTCTAGGAAAGTGCATCTGGACCATCAAGTTCACGTTCTGCATATTCAAGCTGAAGAAAAAGGAAACATTTATGAAAAGATCTGAAAGACACACGAAACTTTTGAACTATAGTCATGCATTTCACCACAAGCTCCAGTTTAAGACCATCTTATACCGACACTTAGGCTTACTCTGTCAACAGGGAACTATCAGTCCCACCACTGGAGATACTGCATGGCCACCGAGTCATTTCAGTATGTTCTGTGATGCCTGTTCTGCGAGAACATAAACAGAACCCTACCCGCTATGTCTGTCACTGATTTCACTGAACCAATTTCTCATTCTCTGCCAACATCTGCATACAAAGATGCTGTATTTTGAAAAAATGACAGTTAAATCTGTCGCTTGATGCTGGACTTTCCTTTTTTCATTAGGGGGTAAGCAGGGAGAAATTTCAATGGGATCATGTCAGTGTAGTAGTCAGCTCACATCAGTTCCATAATTTTTCTTATTATAATCCTGACCACAGCACAAGGCCTTTTCATAGCTGTCAAGATTTGTATGAGGAAAAAAGGTCATATCCTGAAAAAGAAAGGCTACATCTTGGTGAAAAAAAAAACTTAACAACAACAAAAAAATAATGAAGGCTACGGTAGGTTCACTACTGACACCCTTAAGGCAAATAACTGGGCTGTGCTGAGAGCACCAGTGTCTGTTTAGTTTATCACTCTCAATTGTAGAAAAGTTGTTAAAAAAAATAATGAAAAAACATTTAAATGTTATTAAAAAAAATAAAGAAAAACATACAAAGACCACAAAGGCAAACAGACTCTGAAGAATGGACAGGTAGACAGTGCATACAATTTTCACTACCTAGCAGCCAGATATCAAAGAAAAAAAAACAAAAACAAAAGCTGGCATGACCAGAAATATGTGTAAAAGAGTTTCCAGAACGAACACAGGAGAATGGTCCACTAAGGCAGGAAAACAGAAGTCAATAAAAATGAAAGACAAAGAAAAAAAAAATCCTGCATCAAAAAGAATCACAGAAAAGTAGAGGTTATTAGTAAAGGTCTTCCAGAAACTGGGGAAGCTATCTGTGTTGAAAGAGGTCACAACATGGCCAGGGGAACGCTCAGCTCACCTCTCTCCATTGGCACAGTTGCCATACTTCTTTGCCAGCTTCCTGTCTTCTCGTTCCTGCTTCTCCTTCTTCACCAGCTCTGCCCGATCCTGAACATAGTCAGCATTACATCATTATGATCCTGAACCTGTTAGCCTTATACATCATCATGATCCTGATGCCACAATCATGATCTGAACATGTCAGCATTGTATCATTATGATCCTGAACATTGTCAGCATTACATAATCATAATGCTGAATATGTCAGCATTATATTATTCATAATTCTGAACATGTGAGCATGACATTATCATGATAAAAAATATTGTCACCACCACAATATGATCCTAAACATGTCAGTATGCCATGATCATGACCCGAGCACTATCCTCATCACACTATAATGATCCTGAACACTTCCATCATCACATCAACGTGATTCTGAACATGTCAGCATGACACTATCATGATCCCGAATGTCATCAGCATAACATTATCATGATCCTAAACAAGTATACATTTGTAAAAACGCAGTACTGTAGAGAAATGCTTGGCTGAAAAACAGACAAGCTGGGCAGATTTAATAAACTGGCAGACAGTGAATTCCAAACTAGGGCGGCAAAACTCGAGAATGCTGACCAAATGACTTCAGACTTTGCTTTGGGATCTTCAGCAGTTTCCGACAGGAGGAGTGGAGGGTATGTTATGAGTGGTATGCGCAGAGCACAGGGAACAACTATGGTGAAGGAGAACCATCACAGAAATAAAGGCAAGAGTAACCTTCCTGCACTGATGTTGACATTAAACAGGCAGCTAGTGACGCTCATTCAGCAGTAGTATGTTGTGATCTTGCATGACAATATCATGCTTTTGAACATGTCAGCATCACATTATCATGATCCTGAAAATTGTAATCATAACACATGCAAAAAAAGAATTACCATCAAGAAACAAATTCACACTATCTAGCTACCAGAATACAGCAGCCTAGACAAAAGAAGGCGAGATTTCATGGTTACAAGCTGAGACCTCAGGAACAAAAATATATGCAGAAAGACTAGGAAAGCAGACAGAAAGATGGCTACTGAAAAAGAAAATAAAAGGAAATACTAATAAATAGAGAAAATGAGAGACAGAGGAAAAGTTCTAAATATAAGCAACTGGAAGCACAACTACACATGACAATAGTGAGGGTAACACTTGGTCAAGGCGAAAGAAAGGCTCTCAGCACTACTCACCTGCCTCATCTTCATGACGTAGTCGACAGCAGCAGCAACATTACCCTGGCAGGCCCTCATACCCAGTCTGGCTTCTCTATCAGTGAACCCTAACTCCATCACTGAAACATGGCAGTCATCATAAAGCTGAGGTCACTGTGTCTGTAAACAACTCCATCACTGAAACCCGGCAGTCATCATAAAGCTGAGGTCACTGTGTCTGTAAACAAACAACTCTATCACCAAAACCCGGCAGTCATCATAAAGCTTTGGTCACTGTATCTGTGAACAACTCTGTCATTGAAACAACGCAGTCACCATAAAGTTGTGGTCACTGTGTCTGAATAACTTTATCACTGAAACACGGCAGTCATCATAAAGCTTTGGTCAGTTTGTCTTTTAACAACTTCATCACTGAAACACGGCAGTCATCATAAAAGCTGTGGTCACTGTGTCTGTAAACAACTCCATCGCTGAAACAAAGCAGTCGTCATAGAGCTTTGGTCACTGTGTCTGTGAACAACTCCATCACTGTAACAAAGCAGTCGTCATAGAGCTTTGGTCACTGTGTCTGTGAACAACTTCATCACTGTAACAAAGCAGTCATCATAGAGCTTTGTCACTGTGTCTGTGAAAACTCCATCACTGTAACAAAGCAGTCGTCATAGAGCTTTGGTCACTGTGTCTGTGAACAACTTCATCACTGTAACAAAGCAGTCATCATAGAGCTTTGGTCACTGTGTCTGTGAAAACTCCATCACTGTAACAAAGCAGTCGTCATAGAGCTTTGGTCACTGTGTCTGTGAACAACTCCACCACTGTAACAAAGCAGTCATCATAGAGCTTTGGTCATTGTGTCTGTGAAAACTCCACCACTGTAACAAAGCAGTTGTCATAGAGCTTTGGTCACTGAGTCTGTGAACAACTCCATTACTGTAACACAGCAGTTGTCATAGGGCTTCAGTCACTGTGTCTGTGAACAACTCCATCATTGAACATTGCAGTCATCATAGGGATTTTATCAGGCATGGGTTTTTTAACAAGGAGGTTAAGTCAGTTATGGCACTGCCTGGATTTACTTGTATCAGTTACAGATTTCTGTGGTTGATTCAACATGAAGCTTATGCCTAAATACATGTGTGTATGCATGCATATAAGTGTTCATGGGTGAGTACATATGTGCATGCACGAGTTCATGTATGCAAAGAAAGAGCAGAAAAAGAAATAAATAAAACAGAAAAACCGTGAAAGAAAGAAACAGATCAAAGAGACAGACTGAAAGAAATGATCACTCACAGTGTGCAACAGCTTCTGGGTTGACCTGCAATCCATTGTATTCATCCATAGCCTGCACACACATGACAATACAGCAAGAGTTTCTATTTCCTTGACTCCACTCAACTGATAAGCCTTTGTTCATAAGTTTTGAATCTGAATGCTTGTCATGAACTTGCTTCCTCATCTATTGTATAACATTTTATGTTAGATTACTGACTTTGTATCCATTTTTGGATGTACCCAACCATATCAACAATCTCTCTGTTTCAGGCCATGATAATCTCATTCACATTTTTGCATCGTTTTGCTCTATCAGCACATGTAAATGCTGAGATACGCCAAAGATGAAACAGTATGCCATGGACACTCACAAATAAATGGACAACTCAAACAGTGACAACAAAGGTTTTGTATATCTGAAGTACTCACAAAGTTGTTTATTCTTCAAAGCAACTAAGCTCTGTTTCCACCTCCCACAAACTAAATTTAAGGGAAAAGAAACATAAAAAAAAAATTGCGAAGTTTCTCCATCAAGCCGAACTGTGACTGACCTTCAGTCTGCTAAGTTTGTGTGTGTGTGTGTGTGTGTGTGTGTGTATGTAACATTTTTACAACTATCAACTTTATTTCAGAAAGTATCAAAGTTTTGACCCCCCCCCCCCCCCCCCCCCTCACAAAAATGCTTACAATTAAACCATACCAACTTACTCATGAAAATGTAGTAATAGATAAAATCTGCTTCAAACTTGTCTGTTTCTCAGGTTGGTTGTGTTTATATACCTCTTTCCAGTAAATCGTAAATGTGTATTTGTGAAGCCAACTGACTGGTCCTCTAATACGCTACCACTGAGGTCTGAAGCAAGTGCAAGTGTGCATGTATTGCCTTCAGGGCTTTCCGAGCAGTCAGTTCTTGTTCAGCGGTGCTTAGGCCACTAAAATGTCATACGGACATTGAGTGGACAGTCAACTTTCATAATCACATATTGTCATACTTGTCTTTCTGGTCAGTATGGCACAGACCCAGCCCTGCCTACCTGTCTCAGCAGCTTCTGTGCATCAGCCGCTCTGTGCTGGTGGAAGGCTACAATGCCCTGAAGAAGGTGCAGCCTCATGAGCAGGATCCGCTCCACCTCTGCTCCGTTCTAACACACACACACAGCACATCACTGAGAACGCTGAGAGAATTCTGGTCTGAATGACACACCTAAACGGCAACCAACTAGCACATGGACCACCCCAGGATGAAACATGTCCCAGCCCCCAGGTGCAACCCAATGGGGACACCTTGACAGGTGGTATGAGTGCTAGTTTTTTTTTTGATCTGATGACAAACAGGGGTTCTATTATTCACACTGCTTCATGAGATTTTTGCTTTACTAGATTACTTTCAAACATTTCATCTTCATACATTTCATGTGCAGGGGAATAATATATATATATATATACAAAACTGTCCTGACCGACTCTCCTTACACTCAATCAACAGATAATCAAGCAAAACATGATAAATATTTGTATATATATATATATGTATATATATATATATATATATATATATATATACATACATATGAGAGGGAGGAAGGGTGGAAAGAGAGAGACAGACAGAGGGACAGACAGACAGACAGACACAAGAATTCAGTAAGAGGTAAAGAATTCAAGCCAATAAAAACGATTCTTGCTGCCAAATTTCTGAAAAGAACTCTACTTCCAGTAATAAATAGTATACTACAATACTACAAATGCTCACTCTGATGAGAACTCTACCTCCAGTAATAAACAAATATTACAAACGCTCGCCCCCCCCCCAGCACCCCTCTGACACATCTCCCTTTAACTTGGTAAAAACTGAAATGAATTCAGACAGTGTCTCACCTTAAGCAGTTTTAACCTCTCATTGTTAGCTCCATAGCTTTTCAGGAATGTAGTTTCACACTTGTGAAGACGACGATCTGAGGGACACATTGGAATCAAACATCATGTTTCTGTACACTGCTTTGATTATCCTTTAGATGTAAAAGGATACACGTTCTCTATTTCATGAACTGATTTGCAGCAGACAACTACTGTGTATACAAACACGTCAAAACAGAGAAGATGCGTTTTCTTTAGTAAAGAGAAATATCTTTTGCATCTTAAACATCATGTCGTACCCTGTTATGTTATAGTATATTAAAAAAAAAACAAACCTCACTCACATACATAACACACACTGCACACACACACATTCCCATACAGACTCATCTAAAATGACAGCACATATAATCACGCATTAACACATATAAACACACACTCTTGAACAAAGTAAGGGAAGCAACAAAGCCAGTACCTGCATCAGGTAAATCACCAACATTCTCTAGACACAGGTAGCACCAGACAATGTCCAAACACAGGATGGCAAAATTGTCCACATTGTCCAAAATCTCTGCACGACAGTTCCTGGCATACACACACACACACACACACACACACACACACACACACACACACACACACACATAAACAAAGCTGTTCAACAACAAAATCAAATACATAGCCACATAAAATAAACTGATTCAGAAGCCTTAGTGAAAAAAAAAAAAACCTAACAAATGTATGTCCATGTCCAACTGACTACAGAGAATATGTTAAGAAACATGAGAAGTACTATGTGCAATACGCTTAAACAGAAAGAAAGCGTTAAAAAAAATTAAAAGCACAATGCGCAATGACCTGACACAAGAAGGCAAACACAAATTAGAATCAACATGCGCAAGTAGCTGCAGACCTGTTTACCCTAAAACTGATGTTGGTGTACTTTTCAACTCAAATTAGTGTATTTTCTACAACGTGTGTGTACCCATTATCCAAATCTGTATGAAAGCTGAGATGGGAGGTGGGGGATTCATTGTCATCTATCATAAGAACAGAGGTCAGAGGGATACCTGCTGATCTTTCTGTACTACAGCTGAATGGATTCTCCCAATATGAAATACTTTCAAGCCCGATTTATCTGCAGTCTTTGGCACAAATTCATGCTCTCTTGCCTTTTTTCCTTGAACATTTTGAGGCCTGTAGTCCCTGCTATTATTCCGACATACCGGTATGTTGTTGAAGATTCTGACACAACCAGATATTGTTTCATGAGTTAGCCATTCTCTTGAGTTAGTGAGTTGCTGCTCTTTGGTAAAAGCACACCAAGAGAACACAATGGTTACACACTGCATATGCAATAACTGCTCAAGAACCTCCTGTCTAAATTTTTGTTTCAACCTTTTTATTCTTCCAGTTTGTTACTTTCACTGTATTTTAGCCATGTGTATAAACTGCGGTGAAAACATACAAGTCAACAGGTCTATAACTGATACCGAATGGTAAGGTAAGGTAATGCTGCTTATAGCCCAGCCGACCGCAAAGGGCCACATCAGGGCTGTCATCACGTTAAAATCAACACAAGTAATTGATACAGAAAGAATATGTAACCAAAAATAAACAAGATGCAAAGCATATAAACGTACTCCCAGTTTATCTTGAATACAAGTACGTTCTGAGATATTCCATAAAGAAGAAAAACTGTTTTGGGCCGTTACAGCCATTAGTAATGGTTATTCTGGTTAAATAAACAACGGGCATCATCCATGACCCATAATGAACATATGTACAAATTTTCAGAAAGATTGGCCCAGAAGTTTTGCCTGGAGCGAGTCAAACACATTTTGACCATGGACAGACAGACAGACAGACAGACAGACAGACACACAGACAGCATTTCTTCGTTCCCATTGTACAGTACTTCCTGTTCTATAAGAACTGGGAGTACAAAATATACCATCTGCAATGATCTGATGCAGAAAGGATACTGAAAAAAAAAGTTTCAAAGTGAAGTGACAGCAGGCGGAAACTGAAACTTGAGAGCAAAAGTAAAATTCCTGGGTTGCAAAATGAATGGAAAAATCAAATTATACATTTGTTTTGTGATTTGTTTGCCCAGCAGTTCTACATTTGCTCTCATAACAGATTTAATAAACCAACAGATTTGGTTAACAAAAAAAAAATGAAAACAAACAAAAAACATCAAGCAATGAACCAAGGATATAGAAAAAACTGACACAGAAGTTTTATGTTATCCAAAAATATAGAAACATGTGCAATGATTCGACACAGAAACAATATGTTGACAATCATTACAAATTACCACGCACATTCAATAAACAGATACAAAAAATGTATTAAACATAAAAAACCAACACCATGTGCTGTAAAGTGTACAGAAAACAACATTGCAGAAATCAAAATCCCTACACAATTAACTGATACAGAAAGTTGTTTTTTTTCTTGTGCGTTAATCTTCCATGAACGCAAATGATGATCTTCAAAGTCTACACCAATTTTCCTCACACACGCATGACCACTGTGACTCACCCAAACTCCTTGTCAGCTTCCAGTAGTAAGAGTAAAGCTTTGGAGTAGTTCTTCCCCTTGAGAGCAGCACGTCCCTTCTCATGCAGGGTCATGGCCAGGGTGAGCGACTGACAGGAAAACCCAAATTAATGACTGACTGTAACCTGATTTCAACAAGGAGACTGAGCCAGAGTGAACTGGTTCAGGAGGACAGAGTTGGGGGTATTGGGAAGAAGGGGGGGGGAGTGCAAGCAGGTGGGGTGGTATGGGAGAAATTGTGCAAGAAGTGAATTGGGGAAGGAAAGTGAACCCCCAAAACAATACCATTTTCATCTTCTGGAGTGTAAATGGAACACACACACACACACACACACACACACACACACACACACACACACACACACTTTCCACCAGTATAAGCATCAGTATTGGCCTTTTAAAGACACTCACTGACACTCACAAACACATACACACACACACACACACACACACACACACACACACACACACTGAGGACAATGAGATGACTGATCTGATATAACAAATATACAACACTGTTTCATGAACTGGCCAAATTGATCTTATTTTAACCTTTTTCTTCTTCAGGTTTTGTACAAATGCAAAGTATTGATGAGTAACAACCATTGTAGTCTCCCAGCAATTAAAAACACTTCAGCACAAGCTCACAGACAGACAGTATATATGAAAGGACAAAAGGAAAATTCTGCAACATGTCTCATCAATTCATCTTCTCACCTTTCTTTCAGCTTTAGGAAGTTGCAGACTTCTACCACTTTGGTCAGCTATGCGTACACCAATGTCATCCACATCATCTGTGACACATAACTGTCACTACAGTCATTTCAATCCCCACATCAACATTATTCATATCATCTTACGCATAACTGTCACTTTGGTAATTTCTATCTTTACATTGATATATCATCCACATCATCTGTGACATTTAATTGTCACTACAGTCATTTTAATCCCCACATCAATATTATTTACATTATCTATGACACAGAATAGTCAATCTGGTCATTTCCATCTTTACATCGATATAATCCACATCATCTGTGACACTCAACTGTCACTTTAGTCACTCAACTGTCACTTTAGTCACTTCAATCCACACATCAATATCATCCACATCTGTGTCACTTTAGTTATTTCAGTTCATAAATCAATATCATCTTCATAATCTGTGATGAGTCAATCTCACTTCTGTAATTTCATATGTCTCTCTCTCTCTCTGTAATCTTTATTACAAAAAAAAAAAGAACAGATAAAATAGGAAAGAAGCAGTACATATAAGCATTTGATTTCACAGACTTTAACCTGTCTACTTTGATTTCAGATTTCAAAGAATTCAACAAAGAAAAAAAAAAACTTGTGGTATTTGGATATATACGAAACTACATAGCATAAACATTCTAAATGTAAATTTCAGGCTAACAGGGGCACTAACAAGTAAGCTGCACCTGCTGGCAAATTAACACATCAGCAACGTCTAGTGATCAGCCTAAAAAAAAAAGAAAAAAAAAAAAAAAAAAAAAGCACTTAGGAGTGAAAATCAAGACTAAAAGAGAGCGGCGCAATATACTGTAAACAAAGTCAATGTATGCTGAGGAATTTGTGAAGTGACAAATGTATAGGAAATGACATAACATACAAAGTAAAGAAAAATCAAGTAATCGAATTCTTTATTGGTTTTGTGGATTTTATATTGTAGTATGACATCTCAACTTCTTGCATGTTGATAAAACTGCCATTTTGTCTGCTGGATTAAAACAAATGAATAAATACATCGTACTGCTTGGAATGGATTATCTAATTGCTAAGAAATCTTTCAACAAGTGACTGACAGAGCTTGTAAAGCTGACAGGTGTCACTAGAGGGAGGGGTCAGAGAGGGGACAGATAGCCTGACTGAATCCGATAGATGACTTGCAAAAAACAGTTTGTATACACCAAATGACTGATGGCCTCATGACTGCATGGTGAAAAAGAAGGGGGAATTAGTGGGCAGAATTACACAGATTGGTAGCCAAACAGATTAGGGAATTAGTGTGCGGAAATTATGCAGATGAGCAGCCAAGAAAATATTCAAAGAGATTTCTCATTTTGTGGACTGGTGGGAAAACTTAGGAGTTGATTAAACATGTGCTTCTTCCCAAGGAAACTGTGTCATGGATAAACATACAGCAGGTTCAGCTGAATTATGCACAGAAGGCCTCACGTCTTTGACTTCTGCATGTTTGCTTGAATGCGTATTACTAGCAAAAAGAATAATAATCAGCTAAGATAATTATTGTGGAAAATGCTCATTCGCATACTGTTTTGCTTGAATTTTTTTAATTCTGTGAAAAACAGTCATATTTCAACACCAGTAAAAATTTTTCCTGATCAGACAATAACCGTACAGCTTCCTATGAATAAAAATGTGAAACATTTATGAACAAGCCATATCAGGGTAGTAGCTGCATGGGTGCTAGTTGAGGAACAAAGTTATATGCTTATAGCCCATTATAGCCCTGTATCGACAATGATCAGTCTCAAATGAAAGAGTATCAACTTGTCATTAATTATTTACATCTTTGCCAGCAATCCCCCCCCCCCCCCCTACCTCCCCTCCTGGAAAAAAAACATTTGAAGAGCCTAACAGTATTTTTTTTTTTCAAACATCTTTTTTGTTCACTAATATTCAATTAACTTTAATTAAAAGAAATCATTTTCTAGTCCACAGCATATTCCTAAATCTGTTCATCAATAACCATAAAACATTACATCTCTATGCTGTATACTTTTTATCAAAATGCTTTTTGGAAACTCTATGTGCTGTTCAGTATAAATTATTTAAAACAGTAAAAAAACATTGGTCGTGAAATTGAAGGCATATACAAGCTCTCAAACAGACACAAAATTTCATCCCCTCCCAATCTCACCCCACCACCAGCCCCCACACTCCTGAGACAGATTGGATACTGTGACTACCAATGAGCAGATAATTCTGTATTGAAGGAGCTGCAAAAGAGAAAGAACTATCACTGTACATTTCAGTTCTTACTGGGTGTGAAAGTCCAGAGAACGAAGTTTGGATAATTACAAAGCAGTCGTATCACAGAGAAATAGTGGACAAAGACAGCATAGCTTGTTTGTGTGTTTGAATAGGAAACAGTCAAAGAGGTTTTGGTACATGTAAGCAGAGGCATTTTTCTTGGTATAAAAAACAAGACAGGTAACTGAATCTGGGACACTTTGAAGCTTTAAAAGACAGCCCAGGTTCGAAAAGTCCTTTCCTTCCACACTTTGGAGTGCATTGTACACATTTTTATGCCAAGCTGAAACAAACCATTCTCAGCTCTTGAGGACAGAAGTTCTGCAGCCTGTCGTGTTCTGCTGACATCACACACTTCCTCTTCCTTCTGCCTCACCTCAGCTTCTGTTTCTGCCAGAAGCACTGCCATGACCTGGCTGCCATTCTGTAACCAACCCGCCCATCATTTAACACTCTGCTCATCCTCAAGCATAATTTTAAACCTGCCTAAAAGAGATAAATATACTAGTTCAAATCCAGCATTTGTGTTTTCATCATTCCAAAGTTATAAGGTGATGTTTAATTTTTTCAAAATTGGCAAATTCCTGAAAAAGGTAAGAGGTTGGGTAACAATAATACACTAACACAGAAAAAGAAAAAGACAAAAAGTAGATAATTATTTTAACATGCGGTCCATGTCATTGCACAGAAATCAAGATGTGGAGCGAAATCAAGTGTCATTATAACTATGTCAGTGAGACAAAAGATGAGTTCAACTGGAACCAAAAAAAAAATCGTTTAATGATTTCAATACAACTAATTTGACACACCTTGCCTCCCCATCAAATTTAGACTTCATACATATAATGAAAAGATGAAATGGCACACATGTCAATGATTACAAGCATCTCCAAAAGAACTCAAATCCTGTGTGACTTGAGGGAAATTGTGACCACTTTTACCAAAGCTTGCCTGACTTAATGATAAGAGAATGATGGAAATAGATTTGTGAAATGGAATACTAACACAATAACAGTTTGTGCATAACTTTTTGATGATTCACACAATTACCAATGTAAAAGCTGATGTTGCTGTCAGCTTTCTGTTTCGTGTATGTCATTTTGATTTATTTCAATTATCACTACTTTCAATATTGCAACAACAACAAAATAATTGTGAGCCACATTTACAGCACTGTCTCAAAGTATATGAGTATAAAAATGTAAACAAAAATATATAATGTAGGGCTTGAAAAATTGTATAAACTTAAATCTTTTAGACACAATCCATCAAAAGAGCAACAAAATTTGTTAACCTACCTGGTCACATCCCCATAAAATAGGGGTATTTGTTGAAGATTAATCAAACATATGAAGCCAAAAAAGTATATGGTGTAAAAATACCATAAAACTAAACCATGAGTCATGGGAAAGGACATCAAACACATTCCGGTTTCTACTTACCTTGATATGCTGTGCACCTAACGCATCGCATCACTATCACTGATGACTTTTCCGGCACATATCAATTTAAGCTGCAGTTTGTCTAGACCAGTTTCCAGAGAAACGGCCTGCTTCAGTTCGGCCCCACTTTTTTGTCCAAGCTCATTTCCAAGGAAATAACATGCTTTGCTGCTCCCTGAAACATGGGCATGAACATTGTTGCAGCACAATGACAAACCCAAACAATACACTGCTCATTACTTATGATACAAGTATGCGAAACTTCTAAGTTCAAGAGCAGCCAGCAAATCTCACTAAACACAACAGTTACCAAAGTCTGGACAATGATCCAAAACTTCTGGTCACACAATCTGATCCCGAAAGGAAATCTTATGTGAAGCTGAGAGACTTTAATCTTTGCCTTGTTTCCTAGGCCATGGAAGACACAGTGACACAATAAAATAATCATATCGCTTGAACTACTCACACTTTCATGTGAAATGTTGGGCATATGTCAAAAAATTCAGTTAGCTATCTACCAGCCTTTTCTTATGAATATGTTTATTAAAAAAAAAAGAAATAAACGGTTTGCATGATTTAAACTATACATTTACAATAGCTGATAATCTGATATTGCAGCAAACTAAATATGGGTCATGAGCAGACAGCATCATCATTTAAGATATAAATCTTGAACAACCCCTTCAAGAAGGATAACACACACACACACACACACACACACACACACACACACAGAGTAAAATCTATAGAAAACTGTCCAGATTTGTACTGAAAAGCCACATCCAGCAATGGTTAAACCTGCAAATGACAAACAAGGAAGGTAACACTGGCTCCCATGCTGAGACAGTTATCTGCCCCTCATTCCAAACCAGTGGTGCTTGCAATGCCCATTGATCTTGTTCACCTTGCACATATGAAGATATGAGGCACAAAAAACAGAGTATGGACTTGAGTTGACAACAAAGCGTAGTGAATGGGAATCTCAAGCAGCATCAATTTGTCAGGACTTACTGGCATGTCATTGTTTTGTCACGGAAAATGGCATCACCTTCCTTTTATCAATTTACGTTTTAATTTTGATAATTTAGAATTTTGACACCAATTTTTTTTTTCAGAGAAAAAGACATGTGAATGGACGAAAAAAAAAAAAAAAACTCATAAAGCTTTTTCAGGTTCACCAAGATAACTGCATGCAGACTAGTCCATATGTGCTATACCACATCTGCTAACTTTTGAGACCATATTGCTCTGGATTATGGCTGATGGATAAATGAATATATGATTAGGATGAAATGATTTAATATCAGGGTCTGACCTGCACATTAAGTGATTAACTCAACACAAGGGTCAGACGTTGAGTACCTACCTAACAAACATTGTCTAAGCCACTATAATCATGTATGTGTTTGCATGTTTGTATATGAGCATGTGTATGGATGGGTGGGGTGCAGGGCCATGTGTGTGGACCTGTACATGTGTGTGTGCCAGTGTATGCAGTGTGTGTGTGTGTGTGTGTGTGTGTGTGTGTGTGTGTGTGTGTGTGTGTGTGTGCATGTGTGTGATCTGCACGCTTATGTGAACATGCTCCTGCATGCATGCAGAATGCTGTAAGGCAAAGAAAAGACTAACAAAATATAACATATAACAAAAAGGCAGATCCAAAGAGCATAAAAAGAAAGAGGAAAGTGCTACCACAGAATTCCTGAATCCGAGGTCAAGATCCCCTTAGTGAAACTTACAAGAGGGGATGCTCACTCATGCTGACTTCATTAGAACACAATTTTTGTTGTCAGTAGGGAGGCAAGGAGTGACATTCTACATATGCTGGACAGGAACTAGCTCTACAAACAACACTGAAGGGGCTGAAACATTATGCAGTGTCTCTTTTAGTGGGTTGCCCATTGATGATTTGAGAGCGATTGCACTCTCAGGAGTGCAGTCCTGCTGCTACCATTGGGCAACCTGGGTGAGGCCATGTGGAATGTGTGGCAGAAAGTTACCCCACTGAGTGTGGCATGGAAGATCAGACATGGAAAAAAAATTTGAGTAAGTTACAAAATGGAGGTGGGTGGGGGGGGGGGGGGGGGGGGGGGAGAGAGAAAAAAAAAAAGTCTTTTATTAAAAAAAAAAAAAAACAGGAACAAAAGAGTCAACAAAGGATCTGTCCCATCCTGCTCACTTTTTAAATTTTGATGAAAAATGGGCAAAATAACAGCAACAAAAAACAATACCCAAATAGAAAATCTTTTGAAATGTCTATAAACTCTAACTTACCTACCTGGCCCCACGGCCACTTTCACTTTCACTGTAGCAATTCCTGTTGTCTGAAATTTATTACGCTCTGCAAGTTTGGCAACTGCATGCACTCGCAAATTTTCCACTGCTGTTGCCACAATATCTTCTTTCAGAACGAGGTCTGTGAATATACTTCTTGATCAAGTCCTGTGGCAAATTAACATTTATTACATCAACTGTAACACAAATTCGTCAATCTTTTCGGCATTGATAAATCACATTAATATGCAAGTTATAAAATGATAAGTAGTAGTGTAATCATCTTACAATCACCTCTTGGTGAAAATGAAATGGGACTGTTAACATGCCTTCAAACAACAGACTTATGACAGCTGCTCTTGCTTTTATTTTCAAACAAGTCAAACACATAAACTTGACAAGGTAAGGAAAAACACAAGTTCAGAGCAAGTAAAACAACTTACATAAAGGATTGTAATCTTACTAGCAGAGAGACCAACCAAGTGACAGTTCGCAGGAGAAAAAAACATATCTCCTTGACAGAGAAAAAGAGAAGTTTTCAATGGGATGGTCTTGTTTGGGTGGTCACAAAAGTGTCTGTGTACCATTTCCTCATTTTCAACATCCAGAAATAGTCTGTATTTTATATACAAAAAGTGTGATTCATCTTACCAATGGAACTTCACCCCTTTCCTGATTGCCAGTGGTGTAGGGGGGCAACCACAACTTGACATTGTCTTCTCTCAGCTTGGTTCGCACTTTGTTCAACACAAATTCCTGGTCCATCCTGATCACTGCACAAATCAGTGTCCACTTATAAGGGTCCTTGAATTAAAAAGAGAGAGAAAAATGATCTAGTTTAAATGACAATTTGTGTCTGTACAGGTAAGTACTAAATTATGCCTTCAGTGGTGTGTGCGTGCATGCATGCATGTACACACTCTGTGTTTCCCCATTCTAGTCTGGACTTCTTTGCTACGGTGTCCTCCCAAGATCTTTGTTTTCTTCAGGTTTGGAAAGTGATAACAAAATGCCACAAATTCTAGCTTATACACGCTTTAGTCCCAGAGGTAGCACTTAAAAAATCTGGAATTATTAAAGGGGGGGGGGGGCAAAATTTTGACACTTTGAAGGCTTTTTTCCTGAAAGTAATGAAAAACTGAAATCAGATTATCTTTACAGTTTTCTTTTTCAGTGCAACATGAGACAGTGTACAACTCTTGTGTCCTCAAAGGGTACGCCAAACAAGAATGTGTGTGTGTGTGTGTGTGTGTGTGTGTGTGTGTGTGTGTGTGTGTGTGTGTGTGAGAGAGAGAGAGAGAGAGAGAGAGAGAGAGAGAGAGAGAGAGAGAGAGAGAGAGAGAGAGAGAGAGAGAGAGAGAGAGAGAGAGA
Source organism: Conus betulinus (assembly GCA_016801955.1). Taxonomy (NCBI): domain Eukaryota; kingdom Metazoa; phylum Mollusca; class Gastropoda; order Neogastropoda; family Conidae; genus Conus; species Conus betulinus. The sequence goes on along the minus strand of JADBJO010000417.1, from coordinate 84,580 downwards.
GAGAGAGAGAGAGAGATGCGTTTGTGTAGGTACCAGCAGCTGTCTAGAGGGAATGTGATCTTTTCAACTGTTTGAAATTACACTTACTGCTTTTATCCCATGAATGCTAAAATATTGTACACATAAATAAAGATGGGGTTTCTAGCTTTTTAATGATGTTTTTATTTGTGTGGATGATGTGTGTGATTTTTAATGAATTTTCGAAACTCACTGATGCCAGTGAGTACTTGGCTTGAGGTGCAACTGCTGTGAGGCAATCGATCAACCTGTGTTAAGAACAGAATCTCCCTACACAAACCACACATGGCTAAAAGTAGCTGAAACTACACTCAAATGCTTCATGAAACTCTACGCTTCATGGTGATGTAATTTTGCCTACTTTTATTAAAAGTGTTTGAAAAATATTGAAGAAAGTTTTCAAAGCTGATTTTAACTGATTTTTTCAAATATTTTCCTAACACAGGCAGGTATGGAAAGAGCATTTTGTTTTCAGCTTCAAAATGAGCTTAAAGTTGACCTGATCACACAAACAAGGAACACCTGTAAACTGTTGAAAGCTGAGCACCCACTGGCACAGAGTTCATGATGACAAGCGAACATGGTGAGTACAGCTGGTAGTTTGATGCTTTCTTTCATGACACTTTGGTGCATTTTGGTTCACTTGGTTTTGTTAAAATTGATTCTAAAGCTTGTATTTTGTGGCTTTCTTATTATCATCTTCTTTTCAGTAAGAAGTATGATTTAGGGCTGAGTCTGTAGCTTCATCCTATTGAGTCGTCTGATTGAAGCATGTGGCTTCAACTGGGTTATCATTAGAACAGATTGTTCTGTGTTTGTGTATCACATTGTTTTCATTCTGAATATTGTTGTTGTCATGATGCCTTTTCTGCGTTATCATATTTTTATTTGTCTATTTTCCACATGATATTTAGGTCATTTGCTGGCCGACTAGTTGGTTGGGTGTGAAATAATGCTACAAGCATCACAGTATGAAGCAGAGCTGTTTGCCTAGAGCTCGTTGGGCGATTGTGAGCAGGAGAGGCAGGAATAGTAGTGTGATAGCACAGTTATACTACTGAAATTTATTTTTTGCTCACTCATGCAGTTTAAAATCAATTAGAATAGTGCTGTTGCCATTTTATACAACATGATCATTCATGAATGCTCCAAATTAGTTGAGGCAGGTTTCATGTTTGCAGACACCCTGCAGAGGTTGTAGCTTTTTCTAGCTGAATGCAATACAGCAAACTATTGTGTGTTTCAGCCCCCACACCAACCATCCTCTCAGCCACACACATACTTCAACCCTTACCCTCAACTTCCATTCTGTTCTCTCTCTCTCTCTCTCTCTCTCTCTCTCTCTCTCTCTCTCACACACACACACACACACACACACACACACACACACACACACACACACACACACACACACACACACACTGGTTTTCAATAGCTTTATGGTATACATGGAAAGAACATTAGGATGCGAAAAAATTCATGCTTATTCACAGTCAAACTCTGCCTGTTACACAGAGATCTAGAAATGATAAGAACAGATTTTGTGTACTAGCTTGTTTGAAAACATATACTTAACTACACCATGCCATGTCAATGTGACATGGTCACATACATATTTCACATTGGTTATCAATGCATGATTCGAGATGTCATCTGTCAACAGCTGTTTTGGAACATCACTAGAGAAGATGCAAAGACCTTGAAAAAGAAGTGCTTGGTCTACTAGAAATTATTTTTCTTATAGCTCTTGCTAGCTATCACCAGTATTTCAAAGGTTCCTGTCAGCACTGTGTTGCTAGCTGATGTCATTAGGATAATGCAGGGATGTGATACTGGGTTCAACATGTAATGGCAATGAGCAAGTAAAACAGTGGGTGGGGGCTGGGCAGGATTAACTTTATTTTGAATATCATCATCATCATCATCATCATTCATTAAGTGTCCACAATCATCAAGTTGATTATTCTGACACTTTAGGGGGCAGACGAAAAAAAAAAAAAAAAAGTTATTGCAGGAGGCTGGAAGCTCTTGACCTGAACAGGTCAAGAGTCTCTAAAGTTAAACAGTCTCTCTGTCAAGTTGTCGTTCCACCTCTAGATGGTATGTAGTAGGAACAAATTTAGTCTGTAATCGTGGACACACTGGAGGTGATTGAGCTGGAGGGAATGTGATTTCTGTCACGTGAGGTTGCAGCCCTAAGTTTTGGTTTTCGATTTGACAGAAGATCTTTTTCAAAGTCCACATGTGCCAAGCCATGCCTGATCTTTTAAAGCATAGTAAGCTGTGCGATCTTTCTCCGGCTCTGTAAAGGTGTCCAAACCTAGTTGGCTGAGCATTTGTTGGACACTTGCATATTTGTGGTACCTGTTGTAAACGAAGCGGGCTGCTCTTCTTTGCACTGCTTCGACAGTGGTGATATGCTCGTTTGTGTAGGGGTCCCAAACAGTGCTTGCATATTCCAAGACTGGGCGCACCAGAGCTTTATATTGATGTGACAAGAGCTGATCTTTAGGTTGCGTCCCAGGAAGCCAGGGACTTGTTGCCTTTGTTGGTGATGTTGTTTATGTGGAGGTCCCATCTTAGATGTTGAGAAATAGTCACCCCCAGGTACTTGGTCGAGGTGACATTTGCCAAGGTCTGGCTATGTAGATGATAGCCTGGGACAATAAGTTTTTTCTTACATTTGGGGCTGATGACTGAAAGAGTGGTACATTTGCCAGGATGGAAAGCCATGTCCCAATTCTTTTCCCACTTTTCAAGTTTTTGTAGATCATGTTGCAGATCGCTTTGGTCTTGGCCTGATGTTATTAGCCGGTAGACAGCCATGTCATCTGCGAAGTGATGTGTCTGTGTGGAGATATTTTCAGGCAAGTCGTTTATGTAGGCGAGGAATAGACTCGGTCCTAAAATGGAACCCTGAGGTACTCCTGACTTGACACTGACAAAGTCTGATCTGGTTCCATCAACCACAACTGCCTGTCGGCGATCTTGCAAAGAATCCACCAATCCACCTGCTGACATGGCCCCGGACTCCATACTGATGTAACTTGTGGAGGAGGAGCAAATGGTTCACCTTATCAAAAGCCTCAAGTGGCAAAGTCCATGATAGATAATATCTGTCTGACCGCATTCTTCCATTGTCTCTGTCAGCTCTTCCATAAATTCCAAGAGTTGCATCTTGTAAGATCTTCCTCTGAGGAAACCATGTTGACATGGGAAAAGGATCTTGTTGCTCTCTAGGCAGTTCATGAGAGCACTGACAATAATGTGCTACATGATCTTGTAAGACACACTTGTTAGGGAGACTGGCCTGTAGTTGGCTGGATCACAGTGCTCCCCTTTCTTGAAAACTAGAGCGATATTTGATGATCTTAAGTCTTCGGGTACAACTCCTGTGTTGATGGAGGATTGCAATATGCGAGTCAGTATGGGCGCAACTTCAGATGCAAGAGTCTTCAGTACCCTGGGCATGACCTCATCAGGTCCGCAGACTTTGTGTGGATTTAATCCTTTGAGGAGCTTTAGGACACCATCTTCGGAGATCTGGAGACTGGACAGCTCAGGATTGTCAGCATCTCTCATCTGGCATTTCTCTTGAGACTCCTCCCTCGTGAAGGTTTTTCCTTCAATGAATACAGACAGACTAAATTTGTTTATGCAGAGTTTCTGCTTGATTGTTTGGCTCTGAAATCAGTCTGCCATTCACTTTAGGAGAGGAAACACCTACTTTTGCTGTCCTCTGATGCTTAATGTAGGTCCAGAACCTTTTAAGTGAAGGAGGTTCACCTGGGGAAGTTTCAGTGAAGGAGTCATTTATGTATGTCCAATACGCGTGCCTGAGCTTGAGCTGGATGATCCTTCACAGTTTTGGCATTTGTCTATCAGCTCCTGGATACCCTTATCAGCTTTAAGCATCTTAAAAGAAAGAGCTTTTGATCCTGATTATCATGCACCTTCGATTTTTGAAATGGAAAATAATTACTCAAGTTATGCACATTCAAAGTTTTGTTCTCTCTTGGGCTCATTTGCAGCATTGCAAATCTGAATTTTTGCCAATGTTGGCATAATCAGTGCTGTACCAGTTTTGTGATCTTTAAACTAAAGAATACACCAACTTATCTGATACTGAAGATTACAAATTAAAGAATCTTGTTCTCACAAAATGTGTTCTTTAGAAACTACAGGATGTTGAAACTGAACAATATTAAATCTGGCAAAAAGGAACAATTTCCACTTAATCATGTGCTGAACATTTTAATCAACATCTAGGGTTCTAATAAAGATCTACAAGGCTTTTTCCCTTTGCTTTTTGCTGCATATGTTTTTGCATCCTCTTTCAATTTCAGAAACATAAACACTCGCTTTGTCAACTTCGGCACGCAATTTCAATCTAGTGTGTGTGTGTGTGTGTGTGTGTGTGTGTGTGTGTGTGTGTGTGTGTGTGTGTACCAAACATCTAATTATCTGTCATCCTTCTTCTTCTTTTAGTTCAGGTGAATACCATCGATTTACCTAAAAAAAAAGACTATACTGTGGAAACAAACCTGTATGATATTCTCCTGATCGACAGTTTCAAATTTGCTTTTTCATTCTCGAAAATCCTCTCTTTCAGATGTAAATAAAGTAGAACACATGATATCAAGCATTTTAAACAGCTCTCTAGCCAAGTAACCGAAGAAACATTTAAGTTACCTGCCAGTTTAAACACAAACAGATATGCAATCTGACATTTCTATTCATTAAACGGCTGAACTTACAGTGGAGATGATTTCTGCGCAGCTGAAACACTTCTGTGGATAACGCTACCAGAGCAGCTTTACTTTTCTTTTCTCAACGTCAGCTGAGAATCTATGTCACGAAATGTTTACATTTTTAGCTTTATTTTCGAATAAAAAAAATCCACTGCTACAAACTGGTTTACTCAATGCATTTCTGTATTAAACAATTCTTATATGACAGTAATACATCATTTTAATTAATTTTAGTTGTGTTAGCTCCTATGTACGTGTCTACATATAAAAGACTATTTTTTATACGAAGCTGACAAAATATAGCCCTACCAAGTCTGTCAACTCCACCTGCTCCGTTTGCTGATCGCACTCAATGAATGGAGAGTGGTCATCGTGGTGCTGACTTCACGTGATCCTTAGAATTGTACGACATTTGTGAGATTATTATGTGATGATGTGCAAATTTTTGAAAAGCAAACTAAAACATTTTTTGTGTTGCGATTTTCTGTATCCTGAACATGTTAATGTATAGCATGATACAATACAAAATGTTACCGTTTTCGTTTACACACCGATAGTGAAACTAATCTGTGGATGATAATGGATCAGTAGCAAGTCTGTCGAATCAGTCCAAGTCTAGCAGTTGCTATATAGGAACTGGGAAGAATCTACCATAGGCCTTCTTGGTATTGTACGTCGCAGTCTTGTTGAAAGTGATTTCAGTACTCATTTGATACGCTAAATTTGGCCTTCAAAGTGGCAGTCGAAGTGGCTCATGCAGCAACAAGAACACTATCATTCCAGTGTTAGACGCAAGAAAAAGAGGTGGCAGCCAAACCCAAGTGGCATTGGATTTAAGTGTAGAGTGGAGTAAAGTACAGGCTCGAGACAAATTCAGATTGACAATATACCAATCAGAGAAAATTGTAACTTTTTTGTTGTTGTACCAATCGCAGGACGTTACAGCAGTCAACAATTTTCTCCTACACACAAGGGAGTCCCAGACAATGTAGTGAACTCTCGCCTGTTACTGGCCTTGGTCGCACTTAGAGTGTGCTATAACGTACATACAGTTACACTCGCCAAGCAAGTGAGAATTGTCATCACCTCGCCTCTTTTAAAATATCTTGATGTGTCAGTGCTCACTCATTTGTGGTTCTGCTTCATCAAACGAAAACTTCAGGTTGATGTCTGGTTTACATGCTGATGTCTGTCTTGTCTTTTCTTTCTTCTTTTTTTTTGAACTTAGGAATGCTTAAAACTTTTTTTCAGTTTTATTTTGGTCGCTTAGTTTTCAGAGAATACAGGAAGGAATTTAATTTTTTCATTAAATGAAATTTTCTCATTGTCATATAATTTCAGGGTGAAACTTCAGTCTGGAGTTGGTTGTCTGTTTATGTACCTATTCTGTTGTCAGTTTCAAGTAGGCTGGCTGATATGTACACTGAAATTCACTACTGGTTGGGTCAATTCTGGCTATGTTAACTGGTAAATTATTTTTGTACTTACTCCCTGACTCAGCTTTGCTGTCCATTTGGCCTTTAAATGTGCATGACAAATCAGAAGAAATGGCAGATAAGACATTCATTTTACAAAAGCAATGTGTCTGTTGTATATATATATATGTATATATAAATCATGAATTTTAGCAAAAAGATTTGTAGTTTCAAAGTGAGGTGACTGCAGGAGGAAATTGAAACAAATTTTAAAGAAAAATTATTATTCGGCAGGATGAAAGGGACAAACAAATTACAAGACAAAACATGATGCATTTGAACCTCTTTGGTCTTGTTCTGGTAAGATAAACAACATTCTAGACTATGAAAACGAAGAATGAGCAATCAGTTACCTTCTTAAAATTGGCCACAAAACGGAGTTGAAAATGTTATAATCAATCAGCAATTTGGAGGGCACTGATTTTGAGTTTACTTCAAGGCAGATAAAAGCGCAGTTTGGAATTCCCCTTTGACTCTCCGGCAGATAAATTGTTTTTTGCCTTTTAACAGTTTTGTTGCCAATAGCTGCACTTATCCTAGTTTTTAAGCAAAGTTCCGGATGAAGTACAGCATGAGAGCAATCATTGTAGAGTGTTGCAGGAAAGGCCACAAAAAAGTTTCTGTATTTTTTTTAATCTGAAATTTTTTTCCACAGTAAATAAACAGGGATGCTGGACATTATCATCACGGATTAGGACTGATTGACATGTATAATGTAGCTTTGGAGATAAATGGTTTCTAAAGATAATTTAAAGTATTAGGTTTTAGTTCTTTTACAAATACATTTTTGTTGTAATCACTCTCAGCACCAGATTTAAATGGGTAAGGCTGTCTCTGCTATGTTTGTGAGGGTAGAATGTTGTATACAACTTACAAGAATCAACAAAACAGCTGACACATGTGTGTGCGTATGTGTACATGCATGCAAACATGCACACATGCATGTACATTTTTTTTATGCAAACAAATGGGGTAGACTGAGTTCCCAGTCCACACTGGTGTTTGATCTGGGGAAAACAAAAAAGCAAAAAACAAAAAAACAAATGATTGATGACTTGCATTTTAAATAGCCCTCTCACTGTAAAGAGACCTGCATTGAAGTTTAGGAGTTAACATTAAAGAAAAGATCATATTGTCGTTCAAGACATTGGTGAGAATTTCAGTAAAAGTGCAGTTCGGAACTCCCTTTGAATCTTCACTTGTAAATAAGTCTGTTCTGTTGACTGTATTGGTTAAAATCTGTCGGTCACTGATGGCATTTCATCAGAAAATGTGAAATGGTGAAGGATGAATGGAAGAGACAGCTTTTGATTTTGTTGAACAGCATAGATGCACGGTTCCTACACAGGTCTAAAGTACACATTTACTGGAATTGACAGCACTGGCCTTCCTATCTCTAGTGTTTATTGCCTTGCCCTATTTCTCCTGACATTTTGTCTGTACTGTTATTGATCTCACTTTATGGCTGTTTAGGCTAGATAATGCTTTTATTCTTCATTGCAGGTGCAGATGCTTAACATTATTATTGCAGATGAGGACTGATGATAAAATCATTTCAGGTGTTAATCGGAGAGTGATGCTGATGTGACCATGGCTAAATTGAATCCATGGGATGAGACACCTACCACGCTGACGGAGTTTGGTCCCCTCAGCTCTGAAGTAAAGCCAGCAGGAAGTTTCTTTTCAAGATGGCTACGGAGAGGAAAAGGTAAAAAGGCACGATAAATAAACACTCGGGTACAAGAGTAGTTGTCGTCTGTTTCAAATTTTTTTCCCCAGGAATTTAAGTTTAAGGCTCGTGTGGAATTATTGAAAATTTTGCTTCTTGACAGTCACCATGATGTAGCAGTTAGCTTTATGGGCAGGGATGCCCAAGTTTGGCGTCTTATCAGATGCGCTTATTTGCAGGATTTGCAGCCTTGGCAGCTAATTCCCAGAGTCTCTGAAGGTGTCTGTATCTGTAGGATCTGGGTGATGCTGGGACAGTAAGAGCAGATTAACAGTTAATATCGAAAGTCTCTGAAGGTATCCATATCTGTATCACAGGTTTGGTGGATGCTGGAACATTAATGAGCAGATTAGTAGCTAATTCCCAAAGTCTCTGAAGGCATCTCTGTCGATCAGTATCAGGTCTGGCTGATGCTGAGACATTAAGGAGCGGATTAGCTGCTAACTCCCAAAGTCTATAAAAGTATTTATCAGGTCTGGTTAATGCTGGGACATTAAGGAGCAGACTGAAACTTTATAGCATTATCACCATCGTGATCATTTATGATCTTGAAAAGTCGCTGATTCTGTGGCATCTCATGCCCTGCTTTTATGATAACCATGGTTTCCATTCCTTTTCACATCCATGTATGTGAGTATGTGTCAGAGTTGTCAAAAACAGTAAATTCCAAGGGGCTGGTTTTGAGTGAAGATGGAGATGCTTTCCAGAGGTGGAAGTTGTCTCAATTGGTCAATGACTAACCTGTTGGTGTGATCAGTAGGAGGTTTAGCAGATGGTATCCTGGATGTTTTGGATTAGAACAGGCTGCTCTAGACTTAACTGATTCATCAGTGCAGTGTCTCCTCTGGTGGTTTGCCTAAGAGTAGGGCAGTTTTTAGATTGATTGCTTCCTGTGGGCTGTAATGCTGGCATCGTAAATGGAAAATCCTGTTTGGGGGGGGGGGGGGGGGGGGGGGGGGGGGGGGGGGGGGGGGGGGGGGGGCAGAAAGAGTGACATGGGAGTAATGCCATCGAGTGGTAATGGAATATGAGGCAGAAGAAAAATCGCATCTCAGAAACAAACGGATGAAAAAGAAAGCTAAGTTCATGGTAGTTTGCTCCTGGTAAAATATAATTTTACAACCCAAACCTGATTTTTGCTCATGACTTGTGCTCTGTGTCCCTTCCACAAATGTTGTTGTGGCCCGTACCCTGACTGAAAGACTCCAGGGATCATCCAAACAGCCCAAGTACTTGAACACTATAGTACAAATGCATCAGCTGGGGATGAGTACATTACGTGTGTGACCGTTTTTTTTATTACCCCGCCACATGGGCAGCCACGCTCTGACTTGGGGGGATTTTGGAGACTGATAATGTTATGCTAGGAGCTTGTCACAACTGAAGACAATCCCCGCATAACTATGCAGAGCATAACATTTTGATGTAGCCTTGTTGTTCTAGCCTATGCCAGTAGGCCTGATACAGCCCTAAGCCAAGGTGTTCACAAATGTTTGAGAGTGAGGGCTCTTCAGACATATCTTTGAAGTAAAGCAATTTTTAAAGGCTAGCTGCATGTCAGTGCTTTATGTACAGACACAAAGAAAATTCTTTACTAATTTTGGCTGCCTAGCTGGCTTAGTTGACAGTTTACAGTCAAATACTGCGAGTTTGAATCAAATGGGCATCCACATAAAAATTGCCATTTTCATACCCTGTCTGAAAGTATTGTCATTCCAGTAGTTTAGCAGAGTGTAAAGTGTACCCGTTTCCTAGAGTCTTCTTGAATGGTTATTCCTGTCTGTTCTATCACTGTAGATGAGTGTTGATAAATCTGGATCAGTGCAACTCGTTTGTTGATTCTTCTCACCTCAAAACAGATATGCTTATATATTTCTTATGTTAGCTGGGATGATATCTCTGTCATGAAGAGTCAGCCAAACATGATAGCTCTAGTTGCCATATTGCAGTTCTTAGTATTTATTTTCTAGGAGGTTGTGAGTTCAAATGTCAGCGGAGGCAGTGTGTGTGTGTGTGTGTGTGTGTGTGTGTGTGTGTGTGTGTGTGTGTGTGTGTGTGTCCTGGTTGGTCCATTGCCAGAGTTTGATGTTATAGGCTCAAGAGAGAAGACTGCACCCTTGTATAGATGTCCTGTGAGAGATTTGAGGTTTTCCTGACAAACATTGCAGTCTCTCTAAGGGTGTGGCTGATTCTGGAATGTATCATGAAAGGAAAGGTAGTGTACAGCCCTGTCAGGTAGTCTCAGACCAAGAGGGAAATTGTCATGCTCACTTATAATCATTGAACAAAAAGTGACATTCTGTGGCCCTTCACTCCTAGCCGTCATGATGGATGTCAGTTTTGATTTTGTTGTCCTGTCCCTGCTGATTTCATGTTAAAGTGTCTGTATAGGAAAGTTCATTGGCACTGTTGTTTGATGTGTACTGTATAGCAGCACACACAGGAGGGGGATGCTCACTCAGAGTGGCTCCTCAATAAAGCAGACACTGTCATCATAAGGGGGCTCAGCAGCTGGTACCCTGCATATGCTGGGTCAGAACAGGCATCGCTGAACACTCAGTGACTAAGCAGCAGAGCAGTGTCACCTCTGATGAGCTGCCTCATGACGACTTGAAAGGGATTGTAGCTCTGGAGCTGCAGCTAGACAAAACTGGATGTGGCTATGAATGGGGAGCTAGAATGAGAACTTTAGAAATAATGTAATGCCATTAAAAGAACATAGAAAGTCATGATCAGGTTAGGACGGAAAAAAGTTGTGTCGTTTTTCATCTGAGTTAATCGCTTATGTTTGCAGAGGTGTGTCGAAAATCCAATCAAATTAAAAAAAAAGTAAAGAAGAAATGAAGTTGTTCAGAACAGAATTGACAATGCCATTTTGGGAGATTTTTTTCTGATACTTGTCGTTCATATAAAAATTGAAGAAGACCTTAATAACAAGTCATTGATTGGCATTTGGGGAAAATGTGTAGCGTTGTGCACTTGTCTCTACCCAAAGCTTGATTTTTTTTTTCATTCTTTACTTTCTTTTCTTTTTGTTCTCTTAGTCATCAGTTCTTAAAGACAAGTTGTATAGTGGTTTTGTTGTATTTTCTTTTCTTTCATTTATTTGATTTTTATCCTCAAGACGCTTTTAGGTCTCATGGAGTAGCAGATAATGTGGTGCATTATACATCAAATGGTCCATATGCAGTGACATTTTTAGGAAACCAAAAGCTCTCTGTATGTGCCGTAAAACTAGCGGTTAAATAAAGTGTCAAGTATAGAAGAGCAGGAAACAAATGTAAAAAATTAATGTTAAATTGTGTTTTACTTGTTTTACCAATGAAAAGAAAATGAAAAGAAAGGTTGGAAATACCAGAGTCTGTTTGTATGCAATAATGATTCTGCAGTTTCTAAGTCTCTTGCATATCCATATGCTCTTATTTCATCACTTTCCCTCCTTCTTGCAGCTCCCCTTTTTAAGTCAGGTGCATGCACCACCACCACCCCCCCCCCCCCACCCTTCCGTTCACTTCTTCCCTTCCACACACACACATGTACACACACACACACACACACACACACACACACACACACACACATTTGGAAGTTGTTCAAGGACTGATTAAGAGCCCAATTGGACATTTACTTTAACGTCTATGTTATTTTCCCCATCTTGGTGGTAGTTGCTTATTTAGTGTTTCTTTTGAAGTTTTGAATTCAGTTTATGTGGAGGTTTTTTTTTGTTTTTTTTTTTTTTTTTTGGGGGGGGTTTGTTTGTTTGTTTTGTTTGTTTTTTTTTAATTATTATTTATTTTATCTAGGCCTAATTGCATTATACATACCTACGTACCCAAATTCAACACCAACCATTTGCATGCATACACCCAAAACACCACATGCACACACACTTACATACTGTCTAAGATCACTGTTAGGTGGATACCACACTCACACACAAATGCACATTTAAACATGCTAACACAATAGAAATTTGATACTGATTACCATCCAACAGTATTGTGGGAATCTCCTGTACTGTGTT
>JADBJO010000417.1:22583-70083 GCA_016801955.1 Conus betulinus | reverse complement strand
ACACACACACACACACACACACACACACACACTTGTCTAATATCACTTGAAGTGAACAGACGTTAAATTGAAGAACTAACTAACTAACACACACACACACACACACACACACACACACACACACACACACACACACACACACACACACACACACACACACACACACACACACACACACACACAAGTAACACACACACACACACAAGTCGCCAATAATGTCTATTATGTGCCAGTGGCATAGAATTGCAAGGCAGCCCTTGTGTTGAAATGATGGATGGAAGGGAGCACTGTCTGGGTGGTAGATTATCAATGTAATCATTGATCACTCCACACAAATCAATAATATCCACACAACGAAAACAGAAATGCATGAACAACTCAGTGTCATAATAAAAGTCAAATGGAATAGTCCGATCATGGAAAATTTGATGTGCTGCAAGAAAATCCCTACCTGTAAATAATGGTAAAGAACGCAGTTAGCAGTCTTATCTGTTTTTGTGAACAGTAAACAAGTGGGGTAGTCTTTGCTCCCATAAGGAAACCTAACACAGAGTAACTTTTATTCAAGACTGGCACAGCCTTTTAAACTTGAATAAAGTCAGACAAATACAAAGACAATCAATCTAATAGTGGGGGAAAAACAAGCGCAGGCCAACAACTAAATTGTCTTCATAGTAATGTCTTGGCAGAACTTTGAACTTAAGGAGGGCGGAGGAGGGGGGGGGGGGGGGGGGGGGGGCGGCAACCCTTTCACCGCCATGGGCGCTTTTGGCGACGACTTGCAGATCGCCATGGGCGCCTTTGGCGACAAAGTAGGGTGACCTAACTCCCGATACTCTCACAAAAGCCAGCAATAAACGTCATAGTTGGGGGATGGTCTGGCTCATGCTCACAGCCATTTGCTTTGTCAGAACACTATTCAGTTCAGTGTTTTATTGACTTTATTCCGATTGTTTTTCCCATTCACTATGACGTCACCACCAAGCACTTTACGTACTTGACCTTGCCGTACATTTACCACAGATCAAGTGCTGGGAATATTGAATAGACAGTTGTTGTTCCTAATACAGATGAAGAAGACCCAGACAGCCACGAGTAAAGAACGATAGTGATGGCTTGACCGAATTATTCCAACGTGAAGCGTTGGACCGTTGCCAACTTGTTATGACAGGCTGATAAGACGCCCTTACTACCCTACCGCGTGTGCCCCAGTTTTTTTGCGTTGTTGAGCCCAGCACTGACTGACTGTGTTCTAACTCTATGTGAGGGAGCCAACTAAGACTTTAGGCAACGAACTTCACACACACGCTGTGGGCCCACTCTCGCTGGTCGAGGTTGAAGGGGGCGTGGCCAACTGACACGTGAGAGGCGAGTATCACAGACGTCTTTCGAGTGGGTGTACAGCTGATCAACTGAATGACAAGGGTTCAGAGACCAACAGGCACATGAATGACTTTGTGTGTTCAAAAAAAAAATATATATATATACTGTTGAGAGTGAAAGGGACGTGTGTGTGTGTGTGTGTGTGTGTGTGTGTGTGTGTGTGTGTGTGTGTGTGTGTGTGTGTGTGTGTGTGTGTGTGTGTGTGTGTGTGTGTGTGTGTGTGTGTGTGTGTGTGTGTGTGTGTGTGTGTGTTTTTCTTTCTTACATGTGTACCAGTTAGGCATAAGAATGTGTGTGTGTGTGTGTGTGTGTGTGTGTGTGTGTGTGTGTGTGTGTGTGTGTGTGTGTTCCCTGCTATTGGAGTAGTTGTATTTGTGGCTGTTTCATGCACTTTTCTGTTGGAAATACCATACTTTCTGGTCTTCAGTTGTGAGTGGAGTATTTTTCCTCCATTGTTGAGAGTTTGTTGCATTCTTTCTTATTTTTTACGCTTAGAAGAAACATTCATTTTTTTTTTTTTTGCATTTTTTTTTTTTCTTGAAATCACTAAAAAAAATTGAAATTGTTGTTGACTTACCATACTAACATGTTACGATATAATAAAAGTACAGTGTATCTCCTCCATTTTACAAAAAATAGCATGAGATTTGGTTGTTTAGTTCCAGAGATATCCGCGTTTCACATATGCTGGTATACAATAAGAGCTTTTTTTGAAAATGGCTGGCGATGGGGATTTATGCAAAATGCTGCTTCGGGGGTGCTATTGGATTCCTTTTTGCACCCTTGGTGGTGAGAAACACCACAGTATTATGGACTGTGGTGTGTCTCTATTTGACGCCGGAGCACAGATACAGCCAGCCGTGTCTCCCTGATGAGTTTCCAACCCAGCGGATGAAGGCCTCGGAGCAGGCAATACAAATATATATCTGCCTTTAAAAAGGATTGCGATGGTTCCCTTATGCGGCCAGTGAAGAGTTTTCATATTTTCTTAATTTCATTTTCCCAGTTTTTACATCTTCAACCTCCTGCCCCCCCCCCTCCTCCGCCCTCCTTAAGTTCAAAGTTCTGCCAAGACATTACTATGAAGACAATTTAGTTGTTTTTTCCCCCACTATTAGATTGTTCGTCTTTGTATTGTCTGACTTTATTCAAGTTTAAAAGGCTGTGCCAGTCTTGAATAAAAGTTACTCTGTGTTAGGTTTCCTTATGGGAGCAAAGACTACCCCACTTGTTTACTGTTTTTTGTTTACTGTTCCCTGCCTCATTTCATTTCCAGTTTTGTTTTTGTGAAGTTTGTGGCTCACATTCACCTGCAGTAGATATACACACACTCACCACACCCACACACTGACAAAGCTGTGCAGCTGTGCTGTCAACACATCTGCTAATACAGAGGTGGAGGTGGTTACCACTAAAGTTATGTATACATCTGCTAACAGAATCCATTTACATTGGCATGAAATGCAATTTCCTTTGCTATAAACGTTTTTGTTTTGTTTTGTTTTTTTTAGCTGTGAATAACTTCTCACAAACTTTTAAAAGATCAGAACTGTGAAGCTTTCCTTTTCCATTGTCTCAGTCACCTTTAATTTCAGGACTTTCTTTCTCTCTCCCTCTCCCCCCCCCTCTCTCTCTCTCTCTCTCTCTCTAATCTCCATCTTCTCCCACACTCTCTCCCCTTCTCTCTGATTTTGTCTATATGCTATATGTGTGTGTGTGTGTGTGTGTGTTTTTTGATAAATGGTCATCTTACCATATGCAGAGATCAGTATGCAAATTGATGTGTACAGGTAGTTTTGAACAGCATTATTATTTCTGAAGGATTGTTTTATGTGGGAATGGGTAATAGGGGAATAGGAGGTGGAAGGTGCACAGTTGTTTATCTGAAAGTTAAGTAATTTAATGAACAACTCTGTTACACATTTCAGAATTTCCAGGATGGTCGTTATTTCAGGACTAGGGTTTTGTTCCCACTTGCATCCTCGTAGAAGCCATAGAAAGTGTGTTTCTGTTTTATCTCAATTACTTCCCATTCAGATCTTTCTTTCCTTGTTAAGAAAACAGCAAGAATAACAACAACAACAACAAACAAACACTGCTGTTTCCACTACTCAGTTCAGATTGTAATGTGCATCTCTCATGCCACACCACAACATGATGAGTCATGTTATAAAGTTAAATGCAGATCAGGCCATCTGTGCATGCTTCATGGCATGAGTGAACAGTCTGAGAGAAGGACACAAACATCACAACAAAGCAATGTTTACTTTTTGTATGTATTTATGTATCCAGTGCTGTTTGCTACCACATCTGCTGCTCTCTTTGAGTTGCGTTTTTTTTTTTTTCTCTCATGTTGTTCAACCCCACTCACCAGGTAAAGCCATACTCAGGATCGCAGTGCCATTGCAAGTGGACTACAGAGAGCCATGTTGTCAGGTTTACAAGAAGCCCTATACCACTTAATCACTTCTACACAAAATCCCCATTACTTCCCTGACTGTAAAGACTTTTATACAAACTCCCCCATTACTTCCCTGACTGTAAAGACTTTTACACAAACTCCTGTTACTTCCCTGACTGTAAAGATGTTTACACAAACTCCTCATTACTTCCTTGACTGTAAAGACTTTTACACAAACTCCCATTATTTCCCTGACTGTGAAGACTTCAACACAAATTCTCAGTTACTTCTCTGACTGTGATGACTTTGACACAAATGCCCTTATGCTTCCCTGACTATAAAGACTTTAACACAAACTCCCCATTACTTCTGAGACAGTAAAAACTTTTAACACAACTCTACAGAAGTCTTCTAACAGCAAGCACTTGTTTGCTTGACATGATCAACATTTCTTAGTAACTGATCACTGAAAAAGTGCTATAAGTTTCCAAACACAAGCATGCACAAAGTTGCAACTTGGCGTTTCTGTCTGCTAGGAAACTTCCAGTTTTTATTCAGTGGGCCTGATATTTATTGGTCATGCCTGGCTTTGGAGATTGCTGTAAGCACAGAACTAGAATGTAGTTCTTGACTGGACTAGCTGGAGAGCTGATCTTAATAGGCATTGACCTTCTGTAGGCCTATCAGGTTGCAACAGCTGCATCACAGCAGCTAATTACGATTTTCTTTTCTCTTGTACTCTCTTCTAAAGTAAATTAATACACTACTTAAGCAAATGTTATTCAATTTACAATGGCATTGAATAAGGGTGAACAACCTAGAGGGAAAAGGTCCAGTGCATTTGAGCGGCATATGGTGGTTATATTGCTGTCAGTTTATCAGGGGAGACTTGGGAAATGACATGGGTTATATTTTGGTGTTTGCCAGGAGCAGCATATGGTTTGTAATAGTTTGTGGTTTTCAGGATTATGGACAGTGGCATTAAGCCTGTAAAAGTACTATTGTCTGGGAGATACAAAGATTACTGTACAGCTGGTTTGTTGTGCGTGTGTGTGTGTGTGTGTGTGTGTGTGTGTGTGTGTGTGTGTGTGTGTGTGTGTGTGTGTGTTTAGAATTTTATTTTAGCAGGGTTCAGAATAGTGATACTGCTGATAATATCAGCATTTGTAGTAGTACTAGGACATTTTCATCTCTCTCTCTTAGTTTCTTTCTCTCTCTTCCCCTCCTCCTCACCTTCATTTACCCCCTTCTCTCCCTCCTCTCTCTTTTCAATTCTTTTCAAAAAGATTAAAGCAAATCTCTCTCTTTCTCTCTGTCTCTGTCTGCCTGTCTGTCTGTCTGTCTGTCTGTCTGTCTGTCTGTCTCTCTCTCTCTCTCTCTCTCAAACTGTGTGAGGCGTGAAGTCGTACTTGCTTTGCTCCTGTTGTCAATGTGATTTTGTTCGGGATATAGTGCACCAATCTCCACAATTTTTTGCAGTCAAAGTCGCAAGTGACCAGTGTCTGTAATGGTGTATTTTTTGTGATGGTGTCATCAAGATATTGTGGTTGATTAACGTATTAAAAATTACATGATCCAAGAAGGAGAAATCGGCGGTGAAAAAAAGTTCACAACGTTCACAACCCAGCAAGCCTATAATTTGACTTCGGTGTCGTTTCGCACGTGCATCGAGTAATTTGGGTCGACCTCGTGTTGTGTTGACATCATGCAAGAATAGGCAAGTCAACCAGTGTCCCAGGTCCAGGTATGCGTGAACTGTGAACTATGACACTGGCAAATCACGGGTTTGTTTTGATTTGTTGTGTGCTAACTCGACATGGAGAACAATTCCGCAGGAGATGAAAATAAATTACAACCCACGTCCGATACAATACAGAAAACATTCACATGTTCCGCCAAAGAACTGTGTGCATGGCGAAATTGTCTACTTTTTCGGTATTCGGCTATTTCCGATGACTCAATTCTTGTTGAAAAGAATGACTTTGACACCAACAAACAGCCTTTCTTCCTCCCGTCCTGGATCAGTGGGTCACCGCCGCCCCCAACCTGACCAAGACTGTACTGCGTGTGTTTCGCGGCCAGTCTAAACGAATAACGCTGACGTTATACACCACTAGGCAAGGCACAGGGTCATTCCTGTGTCAGGGAGCCGACTGCACCAAGTGGGACGAAGAGGAGTGTGTGAGATGCTGAAAGACATTGTTTGTAAACTGTGTGAGGATGGTGATGTAAACACCCTTAAAAAGGAATTGCTCTCTGTACCCTTGACCTTTCTTGCGGCAGAAAATCAAGCAATAAAATTATGCTTCCCTCAAAATGATCAAACCACAGACGAAGAAAACCCATCTTCATATTCCCATTTCCCTCACACCCCCTTGATTAATCAGAATGATGTACAATGTGATGTGTCCGTGCTAGCAAGCAGTCTCAGTAACCTGTCGATTGTCTCCCCTGTGTCAGACAGTGCTGGAGGTACTGCCCCTGTCTCCGTTGATGAGGTTGAGGAAGACGCAGAAGAGCATATGACTCCAATCACTGTCACGTTATCTCCTAACAAATACAGACCAACGCCTAAAATCTACAAGAAAAACAAGAAATATCGTAGGCGTACACTATGCCCATCACTACATTCTGAAAAGGCACTTATTACAAAATTGATCAATATTGAAGACAGTCTTGATATCATTCTTGACCAGGAATCAAAAGTTGTCTCCAAGTTAGAGGATTCTAAGGTGGCTGTCAAGAACGATTTAAAACAGCATATGAATCATAAAATTGATACAATTCATGCTTCCATTGATAATGTAAAGGCAATGATGACCAAACTGGACTCTACTGTAAATAATCTTCTAAAGGAAAAATCATTCTCTCAAAACCTGCCTAGGCACAATCCAGTCTGACCTAAAACAGTTTAAAAAGCAGCCTTCTGTTGTGCCCGTCTCGACACAATGTGATTATCCCACTACATGCGATAAGTCCATCCAGTGTGATTTGTCCGTTAGCCATGAGGATGTTCCAACTGTTTCTTTACAATCTGATCCCCCCTCGGGGCATGAGAACAAAAAGATGGGAGATAATGCCTCGCCCTCTGTGTCCCCTTCTCGGGTAAATCTTCCCTCCCCTACTTCAGCAGTCGCCTCCACTTTCGGCTCTGGTCTTTCTGATTCTCTCCAGCCTCCTTGCCAGGAGAAAAGTGATGGTTGCTGCTGAAAACACTGCACAGTGCCCAACACTAAGGGGAATAACTCCCTCACACCCCCACTGTGCCCCTTCATAATCGCTATGACGTACTCTCCCGCATAGATCAGGAACAAAATGTCCTTGAAGGGAAACAACAGAATCAACAGCATGTAAACTCAAACACTTATGTTGATGAGGGTTTCAAACCCAAATCTCACCCTGAAAGGGAAATCAAGCGTACGCCACCACAGATTTTAGGTGACTTACGCATTCCTAGAGAAACCGCATCAGTCCTTGTAGGAGATTCTACAATAAGATATATAACTCCAAAGAGATTAGGGTCACAGACAGATCCCATGTTCAAAATATGTGTTCCAGGACTAACAGTGACAGATGTCATCCAATGGTTAAACCATTTAGAAACTCAGTCACACGTTAAAAACATTGATTGTACATGTCGGAGTCAATGACTGTCCAGCAGGACCCATCACCTCCCCAAACATGGAAAGACCTCATCACCATGTGTAAAAAAAGATTTCCCTCCGCTTACGTAGCTATAAGCTCCATTGTGCCGGCTTTTGGACGTCATCAGCTGAATAATTCAATAGCCCCTTCGAACCGAAACTTATACGACTGCTGCACCACCTTACAAGTGGACATGGTAGATAACTTTAATTCTTTCGTAACCCCAAAAGGGTTCCCACGTAAAGCACTATACAAAGATGCTATTCACCCTAGTGCAAGGGGAACTGCCTGTCTTGCAATGAAATTCAAAGAAGTGCTTCCTCAAACCCAACCACCAAGAAGAAAAACAACCATGCAGACCAAAACAATTCATTGCCTAACTTAATCTATAATCACCAGAATGCAAAAAAAAAACTCAAGGAATACACAGAGTAATGTCAACTTTCTGGGTAGAACCTCCAGTATGCATAAGAATGGCCCTGAATCTATAGCCATTCCCCAGTTATTGTCCACAGCAGATTTTCCCCCATTATTTTCAGATGCCAGTCAGCCTGGACTGATCAGCATGGGTCACCATGAGGAGGGTGTCTCTGCTGTAAGGCAACCCTATGCGCTAAACGATACCAGTGGCGTTGTGCCACAGCCTCTTCAAAATGGTCAGCCACAGGCTGGTGATAATGCACGCCCTCCCTTTATCCCCAAATATCCATTGTACCCATGTCCTTTCCCTTATCCAAGGTACACAGATCCTGAGTCCTATCCTAGAGGCCAAATCCCATGCACCTACCCCCCTCATGTGCCCCAGCAGAGTGGAGACACTGCTCAGAGAACAAGACGATTTCCTCTTGGGTCTGGTCCCCCGGCTCTTAATCTCATGCCACAGGGCCAAAACCCAATTTCCCGTAGCTGGCCACAACCTGCCTCAGCGGGGGAGTGTGCTCAGCAACTTGTGTCCCTGGCTGCACAGTTGATGTCACAGCAAGGGTGCCAGAGGCCTAATGGCAACTGGTAATCTATGTAATCTGTGTGTCAATTTCTGATTTTATTTTGTTCATGGCTATTGTATATGTAATTCAATTATTTGAGAAAGGAAAGTTTTGTTCAGAGTATGCTTTCATCTTAGCATACCAAAAATATCTTCAATCTATACTCTATCCATTATTGCATGTGATTTATTATTGTCATTATTCGGTTATTCAGTGTGTGGTGTGTGTGTGTGTGTGTGTGTGTGTGTGTGTGTGTGTGTGTGTGTGTGTGTGTGTGTGTGTGTGTGTGTGTGTGTGTGTGTGTGTGTGTGTGTGTGTGTGTGTGTGTGTGAGTGCGCGTCATGTCTTCCCCATGACTTTACATGAAACTATTCTGTTCCCATAAGAATAAGTTTTTCATGTTCATTTCATTGGCCGTATTATGCTTGTACTTTGGACCTGGGATACCTGGAAATTTGCTATTGCTTTGGCTCACACGATTTGCTTAAGCTTCAGACTTTTCTCACGTTGTTTTTGTCGTGTATGTTAGCTTTTTATTTGCGGGCTTACGTGCCTAGTACTTGACTTTATTTATTTTTTTTATTTTTTTTTTTTAAAGACCTTTACTGATTTTGAATGACAAGCGTTTTTGGTATCATTTAATCCTTGTTGTGTTGCTGTTGTCTTAAAATATAACTATACTTTTTTTCGCTTCACTAGAAAATTTCTGTTACGTGTTATCTTCAATCATCATGTCGCAGAAGCCAGCAAATCTCAAGTGGGTTAACAAAAAAAGGCTTTAAAGTAGGATATCTAAATGCTTGCCATCTTTTAAACAAGATATCAGATGTTCCTTCTATTTTGTCTAATTCAGACGATTGTTTTCATGTTTTTGGTTTTTCTGAAACTAGGTTAACTGATATTGTTTCCGACCATTTTAGTTACTATTCCAGGCTATAATCTTATACGTAAAGATGCATCACGTTCAAATAAACTAGAAACAGGATTAGTGGCATATATCCCATCAATCTGTGAAGTATAAGCAACTTAATGTGTTTGATAGACACTCTGTGGAATGTATATGGATTGAAGTGTGTCTAAAGGGAAATAGACCAATGTTAATAGGTATATTGTATAGAAACCCTGATGAACGTGTTGATTGGTTCGACCGTTTTGAGTTAATGATAGAAGAAGTATTAGACTATTCCAGTGAAATAATACTACTCGGTGATTTCAACATCGACTTATTAAAACCATACAACACATGGAAAAAGATCATTGATACATACAACTTAACCCAACTAATAAATTCCTCTACGCGCAAAACATTGAAAACAGAAACATTGATTGACCATATCTATGTTACAATTCTTCTAATATTGTAGAAACATCTGTACCTATTTTTGGATTAAGTGATCACTTTTCCAGTTTGTGTAACCTGGTGTAAGAAAGGCGTGAAAATTCCTAGATCCTACCATAATATATATTTTACAGAAGTTACAAAAATTTCAATCCAGATTTCTTTTTGTCGATCTAATGAACACAAACTTTTTAGAGGTGTATCAGCATAGGGACCCAGACGAAGCTCTGAATACATGGTATGATGCTTTTCTCTGCGGTATTCAATAAGCATGCTCCATGCAAAACGAAAAGAGTAAAACTCATCGACAAACCTCCATGGTTAAATGAAGAAATTAACGCAGCTAGAAATAACCGTGAATATTTGCTTCAGCAAACAGGAAAGGATGAAAACTTCAAGAAAACAGCGAAATAAAGTAAGCTCAATGAAAAGAGCTGCTGAAAAGAAATACTTTAGCGAATTAATCGCTTCTAAATCTAACACTAAATCTATATGGAAAGCAGTAAATCAACTATCAGGAAAAAACAAAGCATCTTCAAACACTCAAACTACAAACCTATCAAACGACGAATTGAACAATCACTTCTCAACAGTTTCCGATTCGGTTGTCAAGGAAGACTACACTCATCAGAATGATTTGCTGTTACTTAAAGATTTTTGTGCGTTGAAAAAATGTAAAATCTGTTCTTAAGTTTAAATTCATAAGTGTGCATGAAGTATACCATGAATTATGTTCCTTAAGTCAGTCTAAATCTCGCGGATTGGATGATTTGGACAATCAAATACTTAAAACGGCAGCACCGATCATTGCAGAACATTTAACCTATATTTATAATTTGTGTATTGAAAAATGTCATTTTCCTCAAGCTTTTAAGGATGCCAAGGTAATTCCTCTCTTTAAATCTGGTGACCCAAATGATGCTTCAAACTACAGGCCCATATCAATTTTATCTGTTCTATCTAAACCATTAGAAAAGCATTTAAAGAAAATGATTCAGTCCCACTTTGATGAATATAATTTGTTTCATCCAAACCAAAGTGGTTTCAGAAAAAATCATTCTTGTCACACTGCACTCTCAAATCTAGTAGAACAATGGCACACAAATATTAATAATGACCCTTGTTACTGGGGCAGTTTTTGTTGACTTTGCTAAGGCATTGATACCATTGACCACAATCTCCTTATAAAAAAAACTGAAATTGTATTGTTTATCACAAAATGCAATAAATCTTATTTCATCCTTTCTAACCAACAGACACAACAATTAGTTTTCCAGGATTGTAAAAAGTCATCTTTTCAACCTGTAAACTATGGTGTCCCCCAAGGGTCAGTCCTAGGACCAGTTTTATTTTCTGTTTATATAAACGATCTTCCGTTAAATGTCTCATCTGACTGTGAACTATTTGCAGATGATAGTACAATGCATAACAAAAACAAAACACAGACTCAGTGCTGCTTGCAGATTTACAAAACGACCTTACAAAACTGGAAACATGGAGTAAACTAAATCATATGGCTCTACATCCTAAGAAATCTAAGTTAATGATAATTACTACTAGACAAAAAAAACGCCAAAACTTCAAAACTGACTTAAGCAAAATAAAAATAAACGACAGTGTTATAGAAGAGGTTGACTCTCACAAACTGCTTGGTCTGACAATTGACAACAATCTTTCCTGGTCAGTACACATTTCTGCACTCACGCGTAAACTTTCTAAGAAATTATTTCAGTTTAACAGAATAAAACACTTTTCTCGATCAACACACTAGAAAAAATTATTTTTCCATGCATATTTACAACCAGATTTCGACTATGCATCTACAATATGGGATATGGCTAGTAAAAAATGTCTTAAACCCTTAGAAAGCATTTACAGGCGTTCTATCAAACTTATACTTCTAAAATCATCTTCCCTACTAATTCATGACTACAAAAACATACATATTCTTCCGTTTCAATTGAGATGTCAATTCAAAAAAGCAGTATTTTTCTACAAAATAGTTAATGGACTTGCTCCATCATATCTCTACGAAAAACTCCGAAAGACTAAACTACGAGACAAAGAGAGAATACAACTTCCCCGTCCTAGAACTGATCTGTATATGACTTCTCTTATATATTCAGGAGGTAAACAATGGAACGAAATCCTGATGGCATTAAAACAAAGAATTCCTTGGCATCATTCAAAAGCTGCTATCAAGATTACTTATTCAAGCTATTATAATTATAATTCCAGTGTTTATTGTCCAGATGATGACCTCTCTTTCTCTCTCTCTCTCTCTCTCTCTCTCTCTCTCTCTCTCTCTCTCTCTCTCTCAGTTGTACTTATATACTGCTCTTGTCTGGTTTTTGTTTAATTTGTGACGTGGTTTTGTTTTGTTTTGAGGACCTGATGAAAAAAAAGTATTGAAATGCTTATTCAGTTATCCTCATTAAAGATTTCAGATTCAGATTCAGATTCAGATTCTCTCTCTCTCTCTCTCTTTTTGAGTGTGTGTGATAATAGCAGTCTGTTTCACTGACTTAATCATCCATTCAATTCATTTTAATGTTTATCATGAAAATTTGCTTGTTCTTCACAGTGAAAACACATGGGAAAATTGAAGCACAAGATACATGTTTTGAATGAAAATAAAAGTGAATAGAACCTATCACCCCCAGATCTGTGTAACTTCTCCCCTTCCACCTTCCCTTCCATCTCCCTCCACGCACACCCCCTTCCACCCCTCCTCCCTCCTCATCTTTCCCATAATTTAAATTGAAATAAACTTGACCTTAGTTACTCTTGATTTTATTGACATAGTTAATATGTTGAGCAGTTTTTCAAGCAACAAGTTAAGAAAAATGCTTGCATCGTATTGCCATTCTAGGAACTTGCAGTATGAACATTTTTTTTTTTTGCTCTCTACCATGATGTATACAACTTGTTCAGAATCACAAGGGCCATGTGACCTAAACATTAAATATCAGAACTTTAACAAGATAAGGGATAATAGATTAATTTTTCTGCTGGCAAATCTTGGTAATGACGCCATCTAGAAGCTTTGACAATAATCTGGCACAAGATTGTAATAGGCGTTGGGGCAAAATCAGTTACAGAACCAGTAAACTGACAGTGTAATCAAACTATTGAAATCATCAAATGATCATAGAGACATGGGCCAAAGAAATACAACTCACATCCTTAGTCACACATGTCAGAATTGGTGATGTAAACTACCAAGCGTCATTTTCCTGCTATAGTGGTACTGTAAAACCACTTCACATAATAATTGCATGCTCTGTCATAATGTGCTCTTTGGGAAAAGTGGACAAACTGGTCTGACAGTGAAGAAAAGGAAGGGCATCAGGATTTGATGATACGTGTTTGAGAGATGTGTTTGTACGAGTGTATGGACATGAGTTGTCTGTTGCATGTTGATCTAACACATTGTATAGGATGTGGTGACAGTACCTTTTTGGGCAATCTGCAGTCACAGTGACCATCAGTTTTCTGTCTCTATGTCATTGAACTGTAAGTTGTACCAGTGAATACACTCAACAGCAGTCAGAAAAATTGCCAGTCCTGTGCAAATGCTTTAGACATGCTAGAGATGCCTTGTTTAAAAAAAAAAAAAAATGACAGTGCAGACTATTGATACTTCACAGTCATTGGTTACTGTACACTGATGGCACAACAAGGCATTATCCATCTGGATCAGTGCATGGGTTATTATACACTCTTGACATAAGACTTAAAAGAAATTGTTCTTTCAGGAAAAGCATAATTTACTGTTCACCTGCAACATATCGTAAGGCATGTTTCCTTCATAGGAACCTACAGTGTATGCAGCACAGACATTTAGGCGACATACTGGGAAATTTACACAGAAAAGTGAAGGTCTATGAAATTATACTCCCAGCTTCTGTGTATCATTCCTACACTCCCAGGTAAGATTGCATTCAACTTGAATTTAGTTATCTTTTTACATAGATTAAACTGTATTCTGATTTGTTAGTTTTTTCCCAAACATAACTTTCTACTTTTTTTTTAACTTAAAAGAAAAAAAAAAACATTAGTGTGACCAGAAAGCAAAGGCAAACTCAACTAAATAAGAAGCATAAACATTCATGTTCATTCACTTTCCAATGCCTGAGCAACATGCCATAGGTACAAACTATGGGGCAAACAACAGTGCTGACAATCGGGACAGGAGTCTGGTTGTTCAGAAGAATGAAGCACTACTCTCTTGATGGTCCTGGGCTCCATCCCAGCTTGTGATAGAGGTTATTTCTGTTCAGTGTCAACATCAATACAGGCTCCAATCCTGTCCGAGTTCTTTGGCTAGGAGTTTATTAGTCATGATCCTGTGTGAACGCATGTACTAAAAGGAAATGCATGTGCTTTGAATCCTATTCCATGTTTTGAAGATGAGGATGTGGAAGGTAGTTATTTTGAAGATGAGTATGTGGAATGTAGTTACTGTGAAAGTGGTGGTGAAAAAACATATGGAAACATCTTACTAATGGGTTACCTCAAAGAGTTCTAGCCAAAGAAAGAACTTCTAATAGGTAGAGGCCAGATGTTTTCATGTCTGAGGTCCTTTGCATTTTGTAGATTGTTAGCTTTTAGCACTCAGACTTCAAAGTTATGTATGAACTTCAAACTTGTTGCCACACACAAGCATGGAAACTTGATGGAAGATCTACTGCCTGCTTAAAAGTCGTCATGCCGACAGGCAGATCAGTAAGGCAAATTACATGTAAACACAAAAGGAAGTGCAAAGTAATGCTAAATTCACAACAAAAAACAGAACTTTTGACACACATCATCTTCATACATCACAAGTAATACACATAGAAATATTTCATGATGATACACTAAGAATGACTGCCAGCAGGTGAATAGAAATGTGAAAAGACGGAAGTGGAGAAGTTAGAATAGTTCAGAAACAGAGAACAGGTGGGGAAAATGAAGGAAAGAGAGAGAGAGAGAAGGCAGGGGAAGTGGAGAGAGGGTGGACGAGAAAAAAATCAGGGTGGGGAGGACAAGGGGACAAAAACTGAACAAGTCCCTTGAACCATAAGTTCTGCACCGCATAGTGAAGTGTGTGACAGCTATATGAATAAGAGTGGAACAGATGCAGAATGAATTTTTGACTGTACTGGTATGCTGAAAGGGAGGGAAAGGATCAGCCACCTATATCGGCCAACCAAGGTTTGATCCTAGGGTTGGCTGCTCTGCCCAACAGCCAGGGGCAAGTGGGAAAGGGGAAGAACTGTGAGACAGATAGACAGGACAAACACAGTGTGACCTTTCCCAGTGTTGTGCCTGCTGCATGCCAGGGAGCAGAGAGCACCAACAGTATCAACAGAGCTTGTGTTATGGGCATGTGTCAGCAGGGGACGATGCGGAACACTCCAGCAGTTCATCCAGAACAGGGAGCACCCCCTCATCCAGAGAAGGCTCCGTGGAACGCCGACAGTTGTCTGCCCAGACCCTCCCTGCTGGGATGGAGAGGTTCGGCCGAGCAAGCTCCACAGATAAAGTGATTCCTAGAATGCCTGAGGGTGATGGTGGTGGTGGTGGTGGAGGCAGCAGTGGACAGAATAATGAAGTTTTAGCCGCAGAGCCTGTGCCAGATGCCGTGAAGGCTGAGGAGGAAGAGTCCAACTCAGTTGGTAGGTTTTTGCTTATTTGAATTAACATGTTTGTTTACCGTTACATCAGCGAAATAACTTTCTGTCTTAATTGAAAATGTTGGGTAGAGGAAGATGATTGTTGTACAATTTGGATTTAAGTGGAAACTGTACTTGGAATCGATAGTGAATAAATGAAAATGAAAAGAAATGAAGGCAATGTCAGATAAATCAACCTGGATGGCAGATTTAATTCAGTATTTGATCCATTGATTAAAGGACTGTGAAAGTTGAATGCTTTGTGGATGGATGATGTGTCTAATGTTGTCTGTATATTGTCACATAATGATCCTGGTTTAGTTCACTCATCGTGCAAGGGTACCCAGCCATGTGGGCATTTGAGGCAATAAAATGGTTGATGAACTTGTAATGCTACAAAGAAAGAGTTGCACAGATGATCTATCTGTCATATTGATCTGAAACCCAAAACCCAGGCTTGTGTCAAAGAACTGTGGCAAGAGAAATGGAACTTGCAGACGGATAACAAACTATTTAAAATTCTTCCAAAACCTGAAAGAGTTTTTAACCATGTTCCTGAGGCGGCTGTAAAGAGAAAACAGTTTGTGTTGTTTGCATACAGACCACTTGTTTAATACCCCTTCTTAACTGTTAAAAGGTGAAGAAGCTCCGTGGTGGTGCATTTCATGTCATGTACCACTCACAGTGAAACATATTCTTTTAGTGTGTTGGGACTTAAATGATGTGACACACACTTTACAGCAGACTCCATGAAAACCTTGCTCAGAGATGTCACGCATGATGTGATCTGTGAATTTCTGAGGGAGATAAACACTTTTCATCTAATCTAAGATTTTATGGAGGAAAGATTTTTAACAAAATTTCCAGTGCGTTTTTAGGTGTGTTTGAAAGAGTTGTGAAATGACCGGTGAGTTTTTTTTTGTTTGTTTGTTTGCTTGTTAGTTGACTTGTGAGTTGACTTCAGCACAGTGACAGCTCTGATATGGTCTTTTGCGGTCAGCTGGGCTATAAGCAGCATTACCTTTCTTTACTCATTATGCATGTTCATCCCAGAGACTACTGAAATCCCTGCACAACTAAACAAACACTGCAAATTGATGAAATCACTTCTGCCATTGCGACTCATGTTGGTCAGATGTTGTTTTTTTTTTAAAAAAGGGGGGAAAAAATTTGTATTAGCAAAGAGAAATTATTTTATTTCAGTTGCTTTGTTAGATAGATGTGAACATGCAGATTGACTTGACCCATGACAAAGCAAAAAATAAGAGAGTTGATTGAGTCATAGCATCACGTGAACAGACAGGAGGGGAGGGGGGCTACCAGACAAGTTTTGTGTTCATGATAGTAAACATGTTGGATTTTAATGACCATGCAGCTAGATTGGCCTAGTCTGCGAGTATCCATTTTTGTAAAAACTTTATGACTCAGTTTGCATGTGACAACCTTGATATCAATAAAGGGAGTGACAAAAAGAGAGAGTGGGGGGGGGGGGGGGGGGGGGGGGGGTGGGGGGGGGGGGGGGGGGGGGGGGGGGGGGGGGGGGGAGTTGGGGAGAACGGTTTTTCCAATTATTTTAAAACGTTTTCAGAGAGAGATTTCCAGATGTTTGTTTGTTTGTTTGTTTTTTAATTTGTTTGTTCAATTTTTACTTTAAAATGTCCTGTTTCATCTAGTTTCAAAATCATTTTCTGTAATTTAATTTTTTTTTTCCAGTTTGTCTTTTTTTCCAGTTTGTCTTTATTTAGTTAAATTACAGTACATTCCTAAGTTAATCACACATTGAATTTCTTTCGGTGTATCAGTATTTTGTTCCTGCTCTGCTGTATCATAAACCATATTATCCTCTACCTTTTCTTTTCATTCATTTGTTTATTATGAATCTTTTTGGAAGAGATCGCAGTTACCAGATAAGACACTCCCCTCAACCTCGAAAAAGAAAGATTACGCCTGAGCCATTGTTTGAACCTTTCATCTGCTCAAATTTTTACTTTTTTTTTTTTTTTTTTTTACTTGATGGGAGCTTGTGTTAGGTAAACTGAATAAAATATATAGCTAAAGTATCAATATAGACCTATTCATTTATGTATATTGGTATCGTGGAGTACATGATCTGAGTTGTTTCTCCAGGTGGTGACCACTCCAGCCAATCAGATGAGAGTTCTGATGGGCGGATGGGGCAGATGGCCGACAGGATGGCTCCACGCAACCTATCCAGTGTTCTAAGTCGACTGAGTAATATCTTGGATAGGAGAAGCACAGTAGGTGAAAGCTATTATGGCTTTGAATGTTGACTGTGTGGTTGTCTTTCTCGTAGATTGTAGGTATGAAAATGAACACTGAGAAAATACCTTATCATTGATAGGAGTGTAATCATTATATGATTCATAAATGATAGTTATGGGATAGATTTTGTGAAGTGCATGCTTACTCACACTCACATGCGAACAACACACAACACACACACACACACACACACACACACACACACACACACACACACACACACACACACACACACACACACACACACACACTCACACACACACACACACTTACACACACACACACACACACACACACACACACACACACACACACACACACACACACACACACACACACACACACACACACACTCTCTCACACACACACACCTACACACATGCCTACACACCTACACACACACACACACACACACCTACACACACACACACACACATACACACACTTACACACACTACACACACACACCTACACACACACACACACACACACACACACACACACACACACACACACACACACACACACACACACACAGAGGACAACTCTGCTTCACTCTAGTTATCTACCCATTGTATCCCTACATACATTGAATTGTACGCATTATGCAGTGTGACCACTTGCCGGTGCAGAACCCAGTATTAACATGTGGTCTAGAAGCGCTGTGTATATCCACAGACTCCACAGACCTACAAGGACAGCGACTTCAAGCAGTACTGGATGCCAGACAGCAGCTGCAAGGAGTGTTACGACTGTGGGGATAGGTTCACCACCTTCCGCCGGCGCCACCATTGCCGCATTTGTGGACAGATCTTCTGCAGCAAATGCTGCAATCAGGAATGCCAGGGAAAATCATTGGTTATAAAAGGTGAACAATGTTTTTCCGATTTTTCTGTGTTTCTGTTTCAAAACTGACTCCAGGAGCATTTTGCTGTAGTTGTATGCGAAATGACTTTTTATTAACTACTGGTTCACCCTGTATCTCTGCTTGAGAATAACTTTGTATTTCAATCCCAAGTGGATTATTTGGTAAGTCTTGGGCATTAAGATGCTCTGTTTGAAGGATAATGGTTTTTGAAGGGATGGTTGCTATTTGCATAGGTCTTTGATATTGACTCTTGAAAGGTAAAAGCTACTACTTTGAGTTAACCTTTTGAATACTACATGCCGGTTTATCGGGAAGGCTAAAATGTACCCTTGAATATGACAGGGAGCTAAGCTGGTGTGCTCCCATCCCTTCCCACAGTCCTGCTGGCTTGTTTTTTCGGCGGCAGGGGGACCTCATGAGGGTTGTTTGTACACCTGTCCACTGCCAGTAATTGCTTCTAGTGGTACTGCCGGACTTGTTTAGATAAATCTAGTGCTGGCTTCCCCTTCCTATGAGAAAGTTTCTGAGTTTGCTGGTTTAATATTTTATAAGCATGGGAGGTAGTTTTGCTTCATCTCACTTTGTTTACATGTGACGCTCTTAATGTCACGTTTGTCATTGTCTGCCTGTCGCAGCACAGACTCAACAAGTTCAATTCTTGGCTCTCATGAAAATCTGTGTTCAATTTTTCATATATCAGAATGTAATAATGAATATTTTTTTTAGATGTAAGAAAAACCAAAGTTGGTTCAAATAAGTACTTCTTTTATACTGAAATTTCACCCAGAACCCAGGAATGAAAGGAATAGTACTGTAGTAAGAACCCAGGAGCCAAGGGAAGTAATGACAGCCTTTTTTCAGTACTCAAAGAGTTAAGTGTCTCGTTTGGTGATGAATTGCAGTGATATCACTGATGGATGACAGTGGTATCAAGTGTCCACTACACATAAATGTGGACAGTGGTGACAAAGTGGATAGCTGCAGGGATCCAGATCATTGAAATATTTACTGTGTAGGTGGGGGGAGGGGGGTGGGGGGTGGGAGAGGATCTTTGTTTGGTGAAGAGGGAATGAGATCCTTGTAGGAGGAAGGCGAATAGAATACTTTTAGGTGAAGGGGGATGGGATCCTACAAGGCAGAAGGAGAATAGGGTTCTACAGAGGGGGATGGGATCTTTGTAGGTAGATTAAGAAGAACAGGATATTTTAGGTAGAGGGAGGATGAGACCCTTGTAGATAAAGGGGAAATGGGAGAATAAATGCAATCTTTGTTGGTGGAGGGGAATGGGATCCTTGTAGGTGGAAGAGAGAATATGATGCTTGTGGATGGAGGGGAATGGGATCCTTGTAGGGGGGAGGGAACATGATGCTTGTGGATGGAGGGGAATGGGATCCTTGTATGTGGAAGGGAATATGATGCTTGTGGATGGAGGGGAATGGGATCCTTGTATGTGGAAGGGAATATGATGCTTGTGGGTGGGAGGGGAATGGGATCCTTGTATGTGGAAGGGAATATGATGCTTGTGGGTGGAGGGGAATGGGATCCTTGTAGGTGGAAGGGAATATGATGCTTGTGGGTGGAGGGGAATGGGATCCTTGTAGGTGGAAGGGAATATGATGCTTGTGGATGGAGGGGAATGGGATCCTTGTAGGTGGAGGGAATATGATGCTTGTGGGTGGAGGGGAATGGGATCCTTGTAGGTGGAGGGGTATGGGATCCTTGTAGGTGGAGGGGAGATGGGATGTTTATAAAGCAGGAAGATTAGGATAGTTTTAGGTAGAGGAGTAACAGGATTCTTATAGGTGAAGGGGGAACAGGATCCTCATATGAGGGTAGAGTAGGGGTAGGATCCTTGTCAGTAGAGGGAGAATGGGATCCCTGAGGGAGGCAGTTTTGATAGTGGACAGTTTAGTGCTTCAGGCACCATTTAATCAACAAACTCATTGACAACAGTTCTTGAAGTGACTACAGGCATGTTACTCTACACACCATAGACTTTCAGGCACACTTGGTGCCCAGTGTGTGTTCATAATGATCAGATGTTCAACTAATTGATGATCTGTAGCATCCTGCACTTGTTCCTCCCACTGATTTGACATCCTCTTGTGCCTTATCTGCTTCAAATGTTCCTACAGAGGAACATCACTTGTCTCATACCTGCGTTTGAAGAATTGGCACAAATATTGAAAATCGATTCGAATGCATGATTTTTTTTTTTTTAAACAATTTTTTTTTAACCTTAAATCATATGTGCACACATGTATCATTAACAGTACTGTTTCTGTTTTGCCAGGTTGACTCCAAGAGATCATGACAATATAGAATATAGCTCTGCTGAAATATATTTCTGTAATCTTGTACACTTTACAACTTGTTTGTGTGTTTGTAACAAATCAACAATGGTGCAGATATATGGGGGAAGGGATAGTGACAGTGGATGGGGAATTGAGGTGGTTATGGTGTTCTTACTAGGGGTTAATTCTTTCATTTATCAGTATCAAGAGACATAAATTGTTAACTGTTAGCATGACTTGCTTCACTGCAGCTTCACTGCAGCTTCACTGCTTATTTGGAAGAATGTCAAATTTCATGATCAGTTTAAAATTGATCTGGCTTTGATTACTTAAAATCACAAAGTAGCATGCAGGTATTAAATATTCTAGCATGTGCCTGTAATGATGGATATTTAATCTGATTAAACAGTGCAAGGAGATGATCAAGCCATTAGGAAAGAAGGTGAGGAAGAAAAATGATTGTGGAGAGATGCATGAGCATAAGACAGATTTAATCTTGGGCTAGTAAACTTATGTCAGTCAACATGTGTCCCATGGTTTAAAGTCCTTTGCATCTCTCCAGGTGGAATCCGTGTATGTGACTACTGCTGTAAGGTGGTGCTCCGCTATGCTCATCAGTCCGTGTCTACTGGAGAGGTCAAAGTCCTAAGGGACGAGATTCGCAACATGTCTTCGGGCCAGCTGGATGTGGACTTTGGGCAACTTTGAGTTTGGCATGTGGTCACCTGTGGCCAAGCGACGCTCAGTGGGCAAGGAGGATCTGACATTGCCTCAGCAAAGGTGGTTTAATTTGTGACTTAAAGGTTGATAGTTCTTTTTCTTTTTTCTTTTTTTTTAATTTCTTCTTTTATCTTGCACTTTGTTCCCTAATCATAAACCTTTTCCCATTATTTTTCCTTTGGCTGCTCTTAAAAAAATATTATTGATAAGAGAGGAACTGTTGAGACAAGATTAATAAAGCTGCTTTTTTGTTTAGCCTCAGTGGAGTCAATTTGCCACATAGAGTCATAGTAAATGGGCCAGCACAGGTCAAAGTGTCCAGATATGGCTCCATGGTCAGGTGGACTGTAAACATCATCAAGGATTAGCTCACAGAGTGGAAATAACACAAACAAGGCAGCTTTTTGAATACTAGAGGGGCCGCACAGATGAGTTAGAACACTGGAGCATGGATTTATGAAGCCTGTGGTTTGACTCCAAGCTGTAGCTGATAGGCTGAGAGACAGGATTTGTTTCAATATTTTAGAACATCGATATACAGAGCTAGTTGTGCTTGAACCATGCTGAAGATTGAATATCATACATACCGAAGATTTCATAAAACTGGGTTGTGGAAACACATACAGCATACAGAACCTTGGAAACTGTGTGTAGTTCCTTAAATGATTGTGCAGAAAATGATTGTACATTTGAAAGTACCTATAGAATTGCTCTTACTTTTTGAGTTGTTGGCTGCATACTAAGAACCAAACCAGAAAAAAAAAAAAAATCTCAGTACCTTGAAGAACTATTATTTTCTCCCTCACCACTTTTATTCAAAGAGGAACACTAGCACATAAATTTGAATAATAATTTTTAGGGAAAAAAATGTTTATTGATTAATAGTTATATTTCATCAAATTGAACACATGTGTATTTGTGTATGCAGTACACTAGTGTGCAGCACTTTCTTTACACTTGTTTTTTGTGTAAATGTGCAGAAAAATGTGAATGTTAAAAAAAAGTATTATAACATGTAGACACAAAGTTACTGGTTGTAATTGGTCCTGTAGAGTGTAACCACAGTGTCATCTTTGTTTGCCAGTTTGAATGTTTTGACCATTGAGCGATGACTTTTGGTAGCTGTCATATATAAGTTGCGTCTTTTTCAATCTGCTTCTATGACAACATGCTGAAATGTTGGAACAACAGTGGGGTCACTGGTTCTGGTATACAACAAAGGAATTGTGAGAGAGCAGAGATAACACTCAAAGTATGCCAATACACCAGGTTTTAAAGAGTTATTTGCTGGATAAACCAGTGCTTGCTGCAGTTATAGTAAGACGAACTTCAGATGTGCCCTTTCTGGCTGGTTCAACATAACCAGTCATTGGCCTTTTTTTCTGTGAGAATATTCATCTTTTTTTTAGGAATATAGTCACTTTTGTCGAAAAGTACAACAGTAGTAAACAGGTCTCCGTAGAGGTGTGTTTCATATCTCTCTCTCTCTCTCTCTCTCTCTCTGTTGTTACTCTGAATGTGTATGTGTGTGTGTGTGTCTGTGTGTGTGTGTGTGTGTGTCTGTGTGTGTGTGTGAGAGAGAGAGAGAGAGAGAGAGAGAGTGACACTGGTATGCATGCACAGGGTCGAGGCACCCACAAAGGAATTTGGATGTATATACCATTATTTTGGACATCAAACATGAACAACCGCAGCAAATATACATACAAGTAAACATGCAGTGATGCACACACACACTTAATATACATACAAGTAAACATGCAGTGGTGCACACACACTTAATATACATACAAGTAAACATGCAGTGATGCACACACACACTTATGTACAAACTAAAAGGAAACCAGGGTTTTTTTTTCTTTGTTTGAATTAACCTCAGGTTATGCTGTCACACACACACACAACACACACACACACACACACACACACACACACACACACACACACACACCCCCTACCTGAACACACACCTGAGCACACATGTATGCTGTCATGATATACATACATGCAGTTACTCATACATGATATGTGTGCATGCATGTGCACACTCTCTCTCTCTCACACACACACACACACACACACACATACTTGCACACACACTGACACAGACGCACAACACACACACACACACACACACACACCACCAACACATGATCAACACCTGTTGTTTTGCACAGTTGCTGATTTTTCACTGTCTGCTATGAACACTTGCAGATCCAGCACCTCTCCAGAAATGTCAACGTCAGGAACGGAGAAGTCGGCTCCCTTTGATCTGACCCCCCAGTCAGAGTTCTCCAGCCAGGAGAGCCTGCTGATGGAGACCAGGCTGCTGACACAGGTCATCACACATAACTCTGCTAAGCCTTGTGTGATAATGGCCCACTCTTTACAATGTTTATCTTAACAACAGTTCCATCTGCTTTACATGTACAACAGAGTTAAACAATTGAATTTTTTATATGATTTTACTTGTGTAGGAATGCTTGTAACAAGATTTAGCTACCCGATAATACTGGTCATTGCAGTGCCTGAGAATGAGTATGGGTCATTTTCAAAATCTGAATGCCAGTCATATGAAATTTGCTACAGAAAAATCTGGAAACCAGTGTCACAACATTATTTTGGTACATGTTATGTGACATATACTTGGGGCATCTCAATGTAGCCATAGATTAAAAAGAAACAACATCCATTCTTGAACTGTCGAAGATGGATCACTGAAAATATGATTTTTCTTCTAGACTGTAAAACAGACAATTGTAATATTACTCTGGGATGTGTTCACAGGATTCTATACAGCTACGAGCTTTGTGGAGAGACAAATTATGGAGGCTGACACAGGCGTGGAGATGCAGACACATCGAATCAGGCTGCGCAGCCACCAGAACTGCATAGTGGGCCGTGAATTGGTGGACTGGCTTATCCGTAATGACAAGGCCGTCAAAAGGTGTGCACATGTGTTTGTGTGTGTATGTGTGACATAATGAGACCAGCCCATTGGATTAGTGCCAAGGCTCATTTATACCTTGTTTTAGGTGTAACCCTCTATGACATTGATGCATATCAGATGTAGTGTAATGTAGATGGGGACAGCTGCCCACCCAGTGATGCCTCCTGGATGAAATTGAAACTGAGAGAGGGAGCAAGCGAGCATTCTGGTAAATTAGTAAGAATTCATGTATTGTTGGTAAAGGATGGAGAAATTCATCGCTCTCTTCCAATTTGTGGGTGCTGGATTTGCCTGAATCAAGGCAGTTTGACATAGATTCAAGCAGACTATAGTTTGGCTGAATACCATGTTTGATATACATTATCACTTTGCAGCCATGATCAACAACTAGAATTGAAATATTGCTGGCACATCTTTTGTATGCGTGTGTACACATATAAAACAGATTAATTTGTTTTTGGTGGTGAGGAGGCACCAGTAGAGTTGAATATTACTGGTACATATTTTGAATGCATGTGTACCCATTTAAAACAGATAAATTTGTTTTCAGTGGGGATGATTTCTGTGTCTTTTTGACAGAGAACAAGCGATAGCTATTGGACAAGCCCTGATGTTTGGTGGATACATTGAACCAGTTAGCAGCCAGGTGCCTGTCTTCAGGGATGACTTCAATCTCTATAAGGCTGGAGAGGTATGCTTCTTGGATGTATTGGACATACAACATTTGTAATTTCTATTTTAGTGCACATACATACAACAGATTCATTCCATAATGCTTTGAAAACATGGATTGTGTTGGCTAAGACAGAAAATGGTGAATCTCGTAGTGACTTACTCATGTCATGATTTCAAGTGGGAACTACTTAAAGGCAGTTTCTCAGCCATATAGGCAAAATAATACATAACACCATATTTTTATTAACTCTCTGGCTAAAAGAATTTTTGGTTTCACCAGTTTCCGTTAGCAGATTGGTTTACCTGGTTGGTTCGTTCGCCAACAAGATATAATGCAGAGAACTTCTGACCCTTTGATGCAAAGCTGGTGGAATGATGCCCCAGGATGATTCCATCAAAGTTGGGTGCATACCGAAATCAAACAATGGATCAGGACCTATTCAACATCATCACAAATTTGATTATGCAAGAACTGACTCAGAATTGACCAAACTTGGTGGAAGGATGACAAGTGACCTAATGGCGAAGCCATCAAATTTTGATCTGGGTCATGATGCGGATCAGCATCGAACGATGTATCCAATGGGTCTGCTCGGGCATAAATACTGTGAAGGTACTGTTAGGAACTTAGTAACAACCCTGTGGAGAAAACCATCGTGGTGTGAACAAAGTATAATTCTGTTTTCAGTACAAAATTTACTAATTTCTAATTCCTAAAAGAAACAAATAAGCTTTTATGATGTTGGGAAAGATGTTGCTGACATAATGTGATGAAGTGATAACTTTCTGTGTGGATGTAGAATGTGTTGCTGACATAACAAGGTGGAATAATTTCCTGTGTGGATGTAGAATGTGTTGGTGACACAACATGGTGAAAGGATTTTCTGTGTGGATGTGGAATGTGTTGGTGACACAACATGGTGAAAGGATTTTCTGTGTGGATGTGGAATGTGTTGGTGACACAACATGGTGAAAGGATTTTCTGTGTGGATGTGGAATGTGTTGGTGACATAACATGGTGAAAAGATTTTCTGTGTGGATGTGGAATGTGTTGCTGACACAACATGGTGAAAGGATTTTCTGTGTGGATGTGGAATGTGTTGCTGACACAACATGGAGGAGTAACTTTCTGTGTGGATGTGGAATGTTTTTACTGACCAAATATGTGGAGTGATAACTTTCTGTATGGATGTGGAATGTGTTTCTGACAGAATGTCATGGAGTCACAGACAGATTTACAAACACTGCCCTCCGTGCCGGAAGAAAGGGAGAGCAGTGAACCCTTGTGGTTTCGAGAGATTGAATCCAATGAGGATACTGATGACGGAACAGGCAAGATGTAGTTCTTTCTCTGTGTGTGTGAGTGTGTGTGCGTACATACGCATGTGTGTGTGTGTGTGTGTGTGTGTGTGTGTGACAGGAGAGGACAGGGTTCGTATGTTCCTTGAAACTTCCTGAATTCTGACATGGAATTTCAAGACATTGAAAACCTTTGAAAATCAATAAAACGTGGTTCTGTTGACCAACCCTCCTTGAAAACCTTTGAAAATCAAGCCATCGGCACCAAAAATCTTTAATCTGGCAAAAAGAAATGGCAGTTTGATTTTTCTGTGTGTTCAGGTTAATGAAAAATTATTTAAAAGCAAATTTTTGCAAGCAGCATTGTGATCGGCTATTTAACCAACGGAGATAATTTGTAAATACGATGCCGTTTACAAATTATCTCCCTTGGCCAACAATAATCCAGGATCGCGACAATGTTTGTAAAAATTTGTTTTTTAAATAATTTTTCATGAACCTGAACGCAGAAAAATCAAACTGCCATTTCTTTTTTCAANTGTGTGTGTGTGTCTGTGTGTGGGTTGTGTGTGTGTGGTGGTGTGTGTGTGTGTGTGGGTGTGTGGAGAGAGAGCGAGAGGGAGGAAGAAGAGAGAGTGACACTGTATGCATAAACATGAACAACCGCAGCAAATATACATACAAGTAAACATGCAGTGATGCACACACACTTAATATACATACAAGTAAACATGCAGTGGTGCACACACACTTAATACATACAAGTAAACATGCAGTGATGCACACACACTTATGTACAAACTAAAAGGAAAAACCAGGGTTTTTTCTTTGTTTGAATTAACCTCAGGTTATGCTGTCACACACACGCACACGCACACACACACACACACACACACACACACACACACCTACCTGAACACACACCTGAGCACACACCTGTATGCTGCTGTCATGATATACATACATGCAGTTACTCATACATGGTATGTGTGCATGCATGTGCACACTCACACACTCACACACACACACACACACACACACACACACACATACTTGCACACACACTGACACAGACGCACCAACACACACACACACACACACACACCACCAACACATGATCAACACCTGTTGTCTTGCACAGTTGCTGATTTTTTCACTGTCTGCTATGAACACTTGCAGATCCAGCACCTCTCCAGAAATGTCAACGTCAGGAACGGAGAAGTCGGCTCCCTTTGATCTGACCCCCCAGTCAGAGTTCTCCAGCCAGGAGAGCCTGCTGATGGAGACCAGGCTGCTGACACAGGTCATCACACATAACTCTGCTAAGCCTTGTGTGATAATGGCCCACTCTTACAAACGTTTATCTTAACAACAGTTCCATCTGCTTTACATGTACAACAGAGTTAAACAATTGAATTTTTTATATGATTTTACTTGTGTAGGAATGCTTGTAACAAGATTTAGCTACCCCGATAATACTGGTCATTGCAGTGCCTGAGAATGAGTATGGGTCATTTTCAAAATCTGAATGCCAGTCATATGAAATTTGCTACAGAAAAATCTGGAAACCAGTGTCACAACATTATTTTGGTACATGTTATGTGACATATACTTGGGGCATCTCAATGTAGCCATAGATTAAAAGAAAACAACATCCATTCTTGAACTGTCGAAGATGGATCACTGAAAATATGATTTTTCTTCTAGACTGTAAAACAGACAATTGTAATATTACTCTGGGATGTGTTCACAGGATTCTATACAGCTACGAGCTTTGTGGAGACAAATTATGGAGGCTGACACAGGCGTGGAGATGCAGACACATCGAATCAGGCTGCGCAGCCACCAGAACTGCATAGTGGGCCGTGAATTGGTGGACTGGCTTATCCGTAATGACAAGGCCGTCAAAAGGTGTGCACATGTTTGTGTGTGTATGTGTGACATAATGAGACCAGCCCATTGGATTAGTGCCAAGGCTCATTTATACCTTGTTTTAGGTGTAACCCTCTATGACATTGATGCATACCAGATGTAGTGTAATGTAGATGGGGACAGCTGCCCACCCAGTGATGCCTCCTGGATGAAATTGAAACTGAGAGAGGGAGCAAGCGAAGCATTCTGGTAAATTAGTAAGAATTCATGTATTGTTGGTAAAGGATGGAGAAATTCATCGCTCTCTTCCAATTTGTGGGTGCTGGATTTGCCTGAATCAAGGCAGTTTGACATAGATTCAAGCAGACTATAGTTTGGCTGAATACCATGTTTGATATACATTATCACTTTGCAGCCATGATCAACAACTAGAATTGAAATATTGCTGGCACATCTTTTGTATGCGTGTGTACACATATAAACAGATTAATTTGTTTTTGGTGAGGAGGCACCAGTAGAGTTGAAATATTACTGGTACATATTTTGAATGCATGTGTACCCATTTAAAACAGATAAATTTGTTTTCAGTGGGGATGATTTCTGTGTCTTTTTGACAGAGAACAAGCGATAGCTATTGGACAAGCCCTGATGTTTGGTGGATACATTGAACCAGTTAGCAGCCAGGTGCCTGTCTTCAGGGATGACTTCAATCTCTATAAGGCTGGAGAGGTATGCTTCTTGGATGTATTGGACATACACAGCATTTGTAATTTCTATTTTAGTGCACATACATACAACAGATTCATTCCATAATGCTTTGAAAACATGGATTGTGTTGGCTAAGACAGAAAATGGTGAATCTCGTAGTGACTTACTCATGTCATGATTTCAAGTGGGAACTACTTAAAGGCAGTTTCTCAGCCATATAGGCAAAATAATACATAACACCATATTTTTATTAACTCTGGCTAAAAGAATTTTGGTTTCACCAGTTTCCGTTAGCAGATTGGTTACCTGGTTGGTTCGTTCGCCAACAAGATATAATGCAGAACTTCTGAACCCTTTGATGCAAAGCTGGTGGAATGATGCCCCAGGATGATTCCATCAAAGTTGGGTGCATACCGAAATCAAACAATGGATCAGGACCTATTCAACATCATCACAAATTTGATTATGCAAGAACTGACTCAGAATTGACCAAACTTGGTGGAAGGATGACAAGTGACCTAATGGCGA
Organism: Conus betulinus; assembly: GCA_016801955.1. Lineage (NCBI taxonomy): Eukaryota > Metazoa > Mollusca > Gastropoda > Neogastropoda > Conidae > Conus > Conus betulinus. The sequence goes on along the minus strand of JADBJO010000417.1, from coordinate 40,472 downwards.
AGCCATCAAATTTTGATCTGGGTCATGATGCGGATCAGCATCGAACGATGTATCCAATGGGTCTGCTCGGGCATAAATACTGTGAAGGTACTGTTAGGAACTTAGTAACAACCTGTGGAGAAAAACCATCGTGGTGTGAACGAAGTATAATTCTGTTTTCAGTACAAATTTACTAATTTCTAATTCCTAAAAGAAACAAATAAGCTTTTATGATGTTGGGAAAGATGTTGCTGACATAAATGTGATGAAGTGATAACTTTCTGTGTGGATGTAGAATGTGTTGCTGACATAACAAGGTGGAATAATTTCCTGTGTGGATGTAGAATGTGTTGGTGACACAACATGGTGAAAGGATTTTCTGTGTGGATGTGGAATGTGTTGGTGACACAACATGGTGAAAGGATTTTCTGTGTGGATGTGGAATGTGTTGGTGACACAACATGGTGAAAGGATTTTCTGTGTGGATGTGGAATGTGTTGGTGACATAACATGGTGAAAAGATTTTCTGTGTGGATGTGGAATGTGTTGCTGACACAACATGGTGAAAGGATTTTCTGTGTGGATGTGGAATGTGTTGCTGACACACAACATGGAGGAGTAACTTTCTGTGTGGATGTGGAATGTTTTACTGACCAAATATGTGGAGTGATAACTTTCTGTATGGATGTGGAATGTGTTTCTGACAGAATGTCATGGAGTCACAGACAGATTTACAAACACTGCCCTCCGTGCCGGAAGAAAGGGAGAGCAGTGAACCCTTGTGGTTTCGAGAGATTGAATCCAATGAGGATACTGATGACGGAACAGGCAAGATGTAGTTCTTTCTCTGTGTGTGTGAGTGTGTGTGCGTACATACGCATGTGTGTGTGTGTGTGTGTGTGTGTGTGTGTGACAGGGAGAGGACAGGGTTCGTATGTTCCTTGAAACTTCCTGAATTCTGACATGGAATTTCAAGACATTGAAAACCTTTGAAAATCAATAAAACGTGGTTCTGTTGACCAACCCTCCTTGAAAACCTTTGAAAATCAAGCCATCGGCACCAAAAATCTTTAATCTGGCAAAAAGAAATGGCAGTTTGATTTTTCTGTGTTCAGGTTAATGAAAAATTATTTAAAAGCAAATTTTTGCAAGCAGCATTGTGATCGGCTATTTAACCAACGGACATAATTTGTAAATACGATGCGGTTACAAATTATCTCCCTTGGCCAACAATAATCCAGGATCGCGACAATGTTTGTAAAAATTTGTTTTTAAATAATTTTTCATGAACCTGAACGCAGAAAAATCAAACTGCCATTTCTTTTTTCAATGTTTACACAAGTAGTGTAGCCTTCAGGGGAGAGGTGACACAAAAAATTGACCATTTTCTTTTAAAATTCATGTTATGAGTTTTATTTGTTTTTGTGCTCAAAAAAGTCTGTTGAAACCGTTTGTGTGGTATTCATTTTCTACTTTCACATTTTTCTTAGTAAAAAATGACTTTATTTGAAGGAGGTGTGTGTGAAAATGCTTTACTTCTTTATTTTCAAACGCCGTTTTCTCAAAGTCACTTTTTTCGACAATGGTTGATGTGGAAGAAGTACAACATCTCTGGATCCGAACTAGCTAGCTTGGTAATTCTTTTTTCATTTGATCAGAAATGATTTCTGCAAGCAATTACATTTTATTTATAGTCGAAACAGCACGTATCATTTGCTATTTCTATTGGAAAATGGAAAATTTCAAAAGCAATGAAATGCAAAGCTGATGATTGCCACCATATGGAAAAAAATTATTGAAAAAAAAAAAAAGCAGTTTATTTATATAAAAATCCTTTTGTAATTGCATTACGATAGCTCAGCAAAGCAAGAAAAGCCACGTTTTAAGTGCCTAACATGTCTGCTATGACACAAATACAGTTCTTGTCATGAACCTTTTTTTCATTTTTTATCATTTTGCCCCCATTTGTGGTCCCCAAATCACACAATCATCCAAATATGTTTTTTCCATGTGTGTGTGGTTTTTTTTTTTTACGTAGACAATAGAAAAAAAATGAAGAAGTTTTAAAGAACAATGGTTTAATTTTCGTGCCACCTCTTGCCTGAAATGAAATAAACGTTCCTTGAAAACTCCTTAAAAATTCCTTGAATTTTGTTCTTGGGAGTCTGTAGGAACCCTGGCTCGGAGTGTTGACGTGGGGGATGGGGGGAGGCAAGGCAATAAGTGAGAGTTGTAAGGAGAGGGGTGTTTGTGCAAGGAGAGGTGTGTTTGTGTCGGTATAATGGGCTACACTGGATTAGGAGTTTGCGTTGGTGGATGGATGGGCGAACAAGACCTAATGAAAGGTTATATGCATCTTTGCCTGACTGTTTGACGAAATTTGTGCTAGTTTTACTTGATTTTGTTAACAGCTTAAACTTTGTGTCTTTAAGCAAAGTACAGGTTCAGATATGATTCCAGTTTGTAGAGTTTGGTGGTAGGTAGGGGTGTGTTTGTGTGTGTATACATGTTCAATAAGAAACTGAACATGTGTGCTGAAGAAAAACAAAAACAAAACAAGATTCAGTGACTCCTCTTCTGTTCTTGTCTTTGTGTTGGTATACTTGGAACTTTTCCTTTCAAAAGCACAGCAACTGGAAAAGGTGATAAGTGGAATAAATCAAGAACAAATCCGAGCATGTCAGATGATAATTTGCAGTGAAGTTAGAGCTGGTTTCCTTTTTTTAATTGATCATGGGTTAAGAAGGTGACCTGAAGTGCTTTCTCATTCTTTGTTCAAAATGTTTTCATTTGAGTAAAGCCAAAAAAAAAAAAGAAAAGTGAAAAAATCCTATGACTAAGTGTAGATAATGCTGTGACGCTTGGAATCATGCACAGATGTTATGAAAAAATTGCTGAAATAATTCAGTAATGATTGAAATATTGCACTGATTTTGTTGAAATAATGCAGTGATGTTTGTTGAAAATCATTCGGTGATGTTTGTGTAAATGATGCAGTGATATGTATTGAAATCATGCAGTAATATATATTTTTTTATTTATGTAGGGATGTTGATTGAAATAATGCAGTTCTGTTTTTTTTTTGTTTGTTTTGCTTTGAATAATGCAGTAATGTTCATTCAATTAAAGCCCTATCGGTATGTTAAATCATACAGTATGTTTGCTGAATCAATGCAGTGATGTTTGGTGAATTAATTCACTGACAGTTGAATAAATAGAACAAGATATGCTGAGATGAAACCAAGATGTGTGTTGAAATAAAACCACAATGTGCACTGCAGTATCAATGGGAGATGAGCAGCGTTCAACAGCCGCGGAGTCTGATGGACCTAAAAGTCTGTCCTCAGAATCGAGACTAGGGTGTCAGCTCTCAGCACCAGCAGCAAGTCCGAGTCTGGTAGTGTGCAGGAGTTCCCAAAATGTGAGTGGTGCCATAGATATTGATTGTACCCTAGCCTGTTTGTTTGGATCTTGACCCTGATTTAAGCAGGGTTTGTTACTCTTTCATGCAGCTAAACATGTTGGCTTCGTTTAATTGTGGGTGAGTGGTTTTTGTTTTAATGCACAATGACCCTGATTTAAGCAGGGTTTGTTACTCTCTCATGCAGCTAAACATGTTGGCTTCATCTAATTGTGGGGGAGTGGTTTTGTTTTAAATGTACAGTGATGGTATGTGCATAATATGGTAGATATGTATGTGTTTATGTGTGCAGGCAGAGACAGACTGATTGGACTTAAATCAGAATGATAACTTGCATGTAAAATGGGACTTCTTGAATTTTTTTTTTAATCATTATTATGGCATTTCTATCTTTCTTTCTGCATACGCAGGGTGATACTCCTGTGGACACTGCCAGTATACAATGCCTGTATAGACAGGCAGTGTAGTTTTTTTGATTCTTATTCTTTTACCTGTCCAGTCTAAATACAGATTTATATTTACCTTGCTGGAAAATCTTTGTTTCAAAAAAGAAAGAAAAAGGGAAAAAAAAAAAAAAAGGGGGGGGGGGGGGGGGGGGGGGGGACGGAAATAGCCCACACAGTCACATTCTCACGTCATATCAGTGATCCATCATTAGCGATGATGATGATGTGCACCGTAGGTGTGTGGGCAGCCCAAAAGTTGGATGCATTCAAGCAGTATTTGAAGCATTTGAGTGGCTGACCTGTGTGTCTTTCACCAAATGCCAGCTTAGGAAGTTGCATGTCATCCATATGGACCACAAGAAGATCCTTCAGATGTAAAGGGTTTGTAGAGCTGCACTAAATGATCAGTGTGCTCAGACTGAGGAGTTTGTGCAGAGTGGACACTGGCTGTCCATTCTGCAATGTCTGTCCACCCATATTGTCTCTATTTTTGTTGTTGTATTTTCCATTGTGTGTGTGTTTTTTTTATTGTATCAGAGGTCAGTAGTTAAAGAGGGATGGATAAACCGAGCAAAATCAGTGGTGCACTCATCACAGCCTAGTTTTATCTGTCAAAAGGGTATAAGATGTTAAACTGCCATGTGATTAACTAGTGTATACTTCTAGGTAACATTCGTTTTTCTTTGTGTTGACAGTCCTGAAAGGGCTCTGTGTGGTCGGTTGAGGTGCTATGAAACTGAAAACTGATCATTGAATCTGTTTGAATTTTCTCTTTAGATACTACCGTCTTTGGAGTAGGTTGGTTTCCTGATTTCAGAATCTGGTCTGAGTTGTGTTTGTGTATTTCCAAGTTCTCATGTGAAGAGAAATTTACTTTGAGTTTTATGAAGATAAGAGAGTAAATTGTTTATGTGTATGTGTCAGTGTCCTTCATGTCACGAGATATGGCAGAAGAACCACTACCCAGACAGGACTCGTCAGCTGTTGGGTTGTCTGACGACTTCCTCAAAGGTTAGATGTAGAGACAGATCTAGAGTAATGTAATGACACCATCATTTTGACACAGTGAAGGGGAGATAATCAAAGAAGGCTGATACATAGGTAAAAATAATGACACTGTCAGATCATAACACAATTAAAGGGAGATTGATGGGAAGACTGTTGTAGAGGAAAACATATGACATTGTCAGATAATATAGTAAAGGGAGATCGATGGGACAACTTATGTAGAGGAAACTTAATCATACTGCTATATAGGGTAAAGGGAGATGATCAGAGGCAAGACTGAATTTGAGATGACATAGACACTGTGAGATGATCAGTTAAGGGAGACAATTCGAGGGGAGAGCTGATATAAAAGTTGACGTAACGACACTGCCAGATGATAAGACAGTTAATGATACAGAGGAAAGAAATAAGGATGTCAGATAATGAGAAAATGATACAGACTTACTGAGTGTGACTTGTGTAGGTAGTTTGAAATGCTTTAAGACATTGATAGGTTGTTTCGCCCGTTTCCATTGTACAGGCACTTTATTTCTAAGCCGCGCCCCAGTTCCATCATCAGACATTGTGACCTGCCCGCAAGGCTGGCGAACAGTGGAAGAGCTGCGAGAGGAAAATGGAGAAAAACTGGCCTATGAGCGACTCAAGTCAGTACCAACAGCTTACCTTCATTCTTTGGTGTATTCATGGGCGTGTATTTGTATGGGTATGCATGTGTGTGGTTGAGTTCCTTTTCTTTTGTTGGACCCAGTGATCAACTGTTTTGTAAGGGAATGCTAAAAGTATTTTCAGTTAAAAACTTTCTCTGAACTGACTGACGGAAGTTGGCAAGAGATGTTGCCTGTGGTGCTAAAAATTCTTCACATGTGCTTAGCGCATGCTCCAGTTTTCCTTTTGACCGGAGAGACTAGAATCCAGACGTATCTGCCAGTCTTGTGTAGAAAAGTATGGAGTGCTGGGGGTAGGATGTATTAAGGGAATGAATATCCTTTTACAGTAAGTGGATCAAAGATGGGAACTTTTACATGCTAGGCTGTTGTAATACTTAGAATTTTGTGATCCATTTGCACACAAACACATATAGATACACCTCCCCCATGGCTCTGAAATGTGGAGTGTTAGTTATCAACTTCACACAGAAATTACAGACCTTCACTAACAGATGTCTGAGAACTGGTCTAAAAATCAGAGTGAAATTCCAACTTCGAGAATTTCCAGCCAAGACATCTGACAAAAAACTCCAAATGAGACCTTGGTCTATCAGATGGCCAGAAGGAAGTGGATGGTCACACGCTGCGCAAAAACCTGTTGGCAGCATCATTCACCAGGCCAAGGACTGAAATATCTCAGGGCAAGTGCAAGATTGGTCACCCCAGGAAGATGTGGCAGAGATCCTGTGAAGAGGTGAAGAACATGGGGATGACATGTGGAAACTTGACAGAGGTTGCAGGGAATCAAGTCAGATGGAGATCTGCAGTTTAGACCAAAAAATCTCAGCAGAAATCTACAGGTTAAAGTCAAGTCACATGTACACACACACTGCATAGAAATGCTGATCGAACTTTTATTTTGTGCTTTGTTGTTTTGTATGTATTTTATATTGTCTCTGTTTGGCCTCGTATCTCACCAAACATGGCATAATGTAGGACTAGTCTTCATGCACTGACCATGCTTGACCAAAAAGACACTTTGATTGCAGGCAGGCGCACACTGAACATCTCCAGATGATGACCCGACAACTGCTGAGTCAGCAGGGCCTCTCTCGGCATCATGGGAATCTGTGGTGCTCAATTGTGTACGTCAGGTCACACACTTTGTGCGTCCAGATGTGAGGAGCGAAGGAGACGACCTGGATATCCGCAAATATATCCACATAAAAAAAGTGAGTTTTAGGATCAGCCAACTCTTGCAGTTTGGGCATAATTTTTTTTTTCACCAGTGTAAGGGATGGTATGCTTTGTGCTTATCTGCAGTAGAATTACGATGGTATAAGAAATTGTCTCTTTGTTGTTGATGTTGTTTTGTTTGAGAGGTGCTAAATTTAGGGCACATATTGCCATCTTGTGTAAGATAGGCAGGTTACAAGCGCAGCATCTCCAAAGACAAGACATGCATACTTTCAGGAAAAAAAAATGCAATGCTGTGTGCAGCCAATTAGAAATGTTCTTCATCAAGATCAACCATTGACACCAGCCACCGTGGCGAAGTGGTTAGCGTCACGGACTCCGGCTGGGAGGTCGTGGGTTCGAATCCCATCAGAAGTCATGTGGTTTTTCTGCCCCGACCGGCTCCTACCCAGAGTTGAGTTTGCTGCAGACTCAGTTGGGAAGACTGGGACCACACAGTCGAGTTTCATCCACTTAATGGATGCGTTTCTGAGAGTGTTGCTCAAATTTCCTGACCAACACTGCAGGTGTCTGTATCTCTCGGGCCTGGTTGACGCCGGGATATATTATGAAAGGAAGCGTAGAGTACAGCCCTGTCATGCAGTCTCAGACCAAAATGGGAAATCCGTAGCATCATCATCCATCCTCATTCTCATCGTTCAGCATAAAAAAAAAAAAAAAGTCTCAAATTCTGTGGCCCTTCATGCCCTGCTCTCATGGTGACCTCAGTTTCGATGTCCTCTCACGTCTGTGGGTGGTTTGGTTCGTCGGGGTCACCGGTATCGGCGAGTCCATGGGGGCTGTCGTTGGACGGACGTGGTGGCGCCCTCCAGAGGGAGAGCTCACTCACGACGGCTCCACGACTAAGCAATTATTGTCGTCAGTAGGGGGCTAGTAGGTGGTGTCCTGCGTATGTTAGATCAGAACAGGCGCCACTGAACACCACTGAAGTGACTCGGCAGCAGTGCAGTGTCTCCTCCGGTGGGTTGCCTCTTGACAACTTGACATTGACTGCTGCCTGTGGATTGCCGGTGCTGGGGCTGCGGCAGGGCCGACTGGGCCGTGGCTGTGGACAGGGTGTCGGAATGAGCGGCGTGGGTGCACTGCCTCTGAGGTGGCACAGAGGTTGGGACAGCAAAAAAAAAAAAAAAAAAAAAAAAGATCAACCATGACAATCCTTGTTGCTTCAAAAAACAATTTGGAGATGAAAGCCAAGTGGCCACTCTGGTCAGAGCACTTTCATGCTGAAACAGAAGATCAACCCCAATGCTGGGAAAAGTAATGTTGCGTCTGTCAAATCAAAACACCAGTTCAATAAAATTTTAAGGAGAACAGTTCGAAACAGCATCTGCGCATTATGAATTCAATTTTGGAAGTTTGCCATACTCTTTGTGAAATCTATTGCATGGATTTCAGTTTTGCCCATGCTGGCATGTTTGACACTGAAGAACAACTGGGGACGTAGCTTTATAAGGAATTAACGTTAATGAGGTGACAGCCCTTGGCTAAAACAACACGAATTAAATGGAATGGACCAGGCCAGCATACTTTTCATGTGAATTTTCCAACAGCAAAATCAGCCTTGAATGTTCAGGTGGCAAAACAAAATCACTGGAAGAATCTTGCATTCTGCTGAACATAGTGCGAGAAGACTGTATACGCCTGTCTTCAAAACAAATGTAAAAAAATACATTTATAACTTTTGCTCTTACTTCAAGCTGTTATTGTGCAAGTGTGATTGCATTTTTTGCAATTTTTTTTTTTGATTTCTTTTTAATTGTTCCAGAAAGTCTCAAATTGTTCTCAAATTTGAAAAAAAAAAAAAAAAAAAAAAATGTTGCTCCTTGCATTGGAACAGGGTCGTCAGTTTTGTAAAAGAGTTAACTACATGTGAAGAAGACAGTTTTTAAATGACAGTGTTCTCTGCAAGAACATGTTGTCTGTATAAGTGTATTCTAAAAACGGAGAAGACCCTTTACCTAGGAGACATGTTTGTGTCTGCAAGGTATTGGAGGAAAACGAAGAAGATTTTTGTTTAACTGGACTTTTTTTTGGTCATAATTAAAGTGTAGTTTGGAGAAGACTTTCGGTACTTGCGATATAGTGGTTCTGATGTGATTGTGGATCAGTTTATGTTGACTGTAATGTTGAGGCATGGTATTGCAGATTGCTGTGGGCCAGAAACAGGACACGTCCCTGATCCATGGCTTGGTGTTCACCAAGAACATTGCCCATAAAAAGATGAAGCAGCAGATCTCCAACCCTCACATCCTCCTGCTGCGAGGGGCCATTGAATATCAGCGCGTGGAGAACAAGTTCTCCTCCCTGGAACCTCAGATTCTGCAGGTTGTTGCCCCCACAGCTTTGTATAATTGATGGTGCTGAGAGAGAATGAGAGCATGTGTGTGTGTGTGTGTGTGTGGTGTGTGTGTGTGGTGTGTGTTTATTGACTATGCATTAGTGTCATCAATAGTGTCCTGTAAACAGATGAAATCAAAACAACCATAGCGGATCAATAATTACGTAATATCTCTGTATAATAAGGATAACGTCATGTGACCACAGGGGTTTGTTCTTTGACCTTGTTTTGGCCGTGCAAGGAGAGTTGGAGTGAGAGGTATGAACATCAGATCTCCCATTTCCAGTTTGGAATCATTGTAACCAGCTGTGCTTCTTCATTTAGAGCAGTAACTGTTGCGTTGCCCTTTGTGAATGGCAAATGTATTAGAGATATGTTATGTTAATTCACAAGGCTGGCAGCATCTTAAGGAGACACTGCAAGTTTGTGTAAATCCTACAAGGCTGGCAGCATCCTGAAAAGTCACCACAAGTTCATTACATTACTGCGCTGCCAACATCGGTAGAAAGAACAGAAACGGAATATTTATATTCTGTTCTGTTGAAACTCAATAAAGTTTGGTAAAATTATTCCCAGAATAGACCCCTTTCCCCCTTTCTGTGCCTTGACATTTGTTGTTGTTAGTACTGTAACCTCACATACAATCAGTCTCTATGTTATTTATGGCTTTAGATGATTTTTTTTTAAAAACATGCCATTTTTAAGGGTTTTTTTTTTTGTACTGTAACCCATAAGTTTTTTTTATAAGTGATCTCACTGAACTGTGTCAGATCTGACTGCTGCTGGTGGTGTGTGTGCAGGAGAGGGAGTTTCTGAAGAACAGTGTGGCAAAGATCGCAGCCTTTCACCCCAACATCGTGGTGGTGGAGAAGTCGGTGTCCCGCCTTGCACAGGAGTTCCTGCTGGAGGCTGGCATCACCCTGGTCTTCAACGTCAAACAGGTTAGTGAACTGTCACATTGGTGAGGGTAATGCACATCACCTTCATCGTTATCGTTGATTAGGTCAGTCAGGTGAATAATGTGTGGCGATGGTTTTGTGTAGCCCTTGTTTTTCATGTCGCACACAGGTCAGGGAGGTTTTCAGCTATCTTCAGATCTGTCATGGTTCCATGCTAGCATCTGCTCACATCTTGGTGGATGTGATTGCAAGTGTGTGACTGTGCACTTGCGAGAATATGTCACAGATTGCCTGGCAGGATTTATTCAGATATCAGTGCTAAAATTCTTGTTATAGGAAAGTAATACAGCAAGGGTTATGTAGGGAAACACTACTGTTACATCAGACTGAATCAGACTGTAGTGGTTCTGAAAAGCCAGACGCGGGATTTTCTTGCCAATGGCTATTGGAAGCATCATCATATGAATTTGATTCATGTCTGTTGTTTGTGAGATTTGAAGATATGTGTGTCAAAATTTCTCATGTCTGTTTTTGTATTGTGGATGAAATAGGCTTAATTTGCACCCTGTTTTGTGTTCTTATTTGTGTCTTGGCTTGTTGGTATTACAAGTTATTGTGACAGATTGCTTGGCAATATTCAGTGAGGCAGATGTATTTGATGTAAACAGACTGTGATGGAGCGCTTGGCCCGATTCACCCAGGCCGACATTGTGTCCTCCATTGACGGTTTGGTCAGCAAGCCAAACTTGGGTTTCTGTCATGACTTCCACTGCCAGACCTACCATCTACCCAACAGTAAGTCTTTGTGCTTCTATTGCTGTACAGTGCAGTGTTCCAGAAACAGGATTCAGTAATTTCATAAAAATGCTATAGTGCATCATTGTGTCAGGCATCAGAATTTTTGTCATTTTCTGGCCTGTGTAGTTTTTCATTGTATGTTTCTTTTAAAACTGGTCTGGCAGTGTGCACATCAGACCTTGTGGAGCATGTTCATAGAGCACACACCACATTGTGTTGTATGGCTAGTGTGGGTACAGAAGCCACAGGCCTATCTTGCCTCTCTCAAGTCTGGTCAGGTAGCTGTGAACACCTTTATCCAGTCCACCTGCCCATACTGGGAGCAGGGGAATGGCAATGTCAACTGGAAGCATGGCAGAGTGACATGTATCAAGAACTGAAGGCGCTCAGTGACTATGGAAATGTGTTGGGGATATAAGGCTCCAAAAGGAATTAAATGTTAACAGTAACATTGTAGAGAATCTTTGCTAGAGACTTTTTTTGTATGCTACTGATCACAAGAAGTGACTTCATTGAGTGAATAGCTTTTTCTCTGTTTTTTTTTTCCCTTCTGTGTATTAATCAGGCCGTTATGAGTTCATCCCTTTTTTTTGTTGGGGAGGTTACTTGAATGAAGACTATTATTTGTGTGTTATTGAAGCAAATTGACTTTAATGTGGTGACAGCCCTGATATGGCCCCTTGCAGTCGGCTGGGCTATAAGCAACATTACCTTACTTTACCTTTGCCCTTTTGGTGGACGCTTGTTTCAGTCAAGATGATCATTTATGCCAGTTGCACTAGCGTAAGTGAATTTTTTGGTCTTTGAGTGAGGGAAATATATTTGGGTCTTATTTATTAGGAAATGACAGAGATTTCCACCAATGTAAGACTTGATTTGGGGCGCTTAGAATTTTCTCTGTGGAGGCATTGTTTGAGAGGAGGGTGGGGGAGTGAAAAGCAAATCATAATCCTTGCCCTGCAGTTGATATAGTGCTGAACTAAATAGCCATTTGTTATTTAAGTCAGTCTGCATGCCAGGGTGTGGGATATGAACACAGTTTCTTTTGTGTGAATCCTTCCGAGATGTAAAACTTCTCCAGGGTATATTGGTGTAACTTTTTGCCAGCTTCCTTTGTTGAAACAAATATTTGTTTGGCAAGATTTTCAAGTGGTCTCTTTTTGGTAATTAATGAGTCAGTATCTAAAACATTGGCCAGATTCATATTCGTGGGTGCCTTTTGTGTATTTGGGCTTTCGAATTTTGACAAGTAGTCACATGTGAATTTTGCAAGTGGAATCTGTTAAAAAGAAATGTTTTCAGATTACATTTAGTTGTTATACAGCCAGCTTATCCTTTGGATCATTTGGTGAGAGAGACATTTTTGGTATATTGTGTTTGGCGTCACATAGTATACCATGTCAGACCATAGCATTCAACGGCAGTTAGTTAGCTCTGAAAGGCCGAATTTTTTGTGGCTAATGCAGTGATAAGACAATCACGTGACGCCCACCCTACTTCCGCCATAGGAAGGAAGCTGGTGTCCGCTTCTTGTTCCTCATTGAGCATCGGCCTTCTTCCTAACAAGAACAGGTTTTTTTTTTGCTCTGTCTGGCCTATACTTCTGCTTTGTGTAAAGACTGCTTGTGTGTGTTTGCCTTCTTCACTTGTTCTGTTGTGGCTTGCGCTAAACCCTGGGTACTATTGCTGTGTGAGGTTTATGGCTGGCGTGTCATTATTTTATTTTCATGCTCTACGGCATGACGGCTCGCATTGTCTTCGTTTTTCTTTCTCCATTTCGATCTTCCATTTGGCCCTACACTCTCGGGTGTAGCGTCCATTCCTTATCCTAAATTCGCCTCCACCAAGTTACCTTTCAGCCTCTTGATTCATGATATCTGCTGCGCGTTAGTTTATTTTACTCTTGCGCTCCATTGCTTGTCACTTACCGCGATCAAATTCTCGCCGGTCACTCGATCTGCCATCTTTATTTACTCCACGCCAGTCTACCTTTCCCCATATTGCCTCACCGCGTGGTTGTCCACGTTCGGTCATACCTGGGTTTAGTGGTACGGAGGTTTCCCCTTGCACATTTATTAGTACCTTATTTATCATTATTACAAGGTTGATCGAGTTTTCTTTATGATCTCTGAATCTACCAGCTTGTCTCCGCTTTGTGGTCGTGTGCTCCGTGTTTGCTCTGCCACCATAGCCCAAGATGGCGAAGGGCACCAACGGATTGAGCTACATCGCTTTCCAAAAGTTGCTGTTTGCCCTGGAGGACCCACGTGCCGATTCCTCAGAGCAAACCATTCTTTCCACGGAAGAACGTACGCCTGGTGTAGAGGGAGGTTCGGCGGAGGGGACATGCGACCATCAATTTGATACCTCCTCTGACTGACCGGCAGACGCACGATCACTGCGTCCGAAGGGCAAAGGCAAGCTGCCACCATTTCTAAATGCCTCTCCTTCAGTATTCCCCGTAAGTCCAAAGGCAAGGCTCCCCTAAAAGGGAAAGCCCGCTTTAAGAATTCGTACCCGAATTCGCCTTCTCCCCCACTTTACCGGCTGGCTTGCCTTCTTCCCTTCAAATGCACGGTGAGACATACAACTCTCCCTATCATGCTCCGTCATGCAACCTTCAGTCCCCAGGGAATTTTGCTGCCAGGCGCGGACCAGCGCGGGTGACAGGATGCATACGGAATCACCACCCATCACTCGCCTTTATGAGACTGGTGCCAATAGCTCTCCCCCCACTAATAGCACGCAGGCTCATGACGCTCTCCCCACCATGCACAGGTGCAGCCACCACTGGTGCACAAGGAGCATCCTTACTCCGGTGGTGGACTTATACCCAGTCCCTGGGATCAAACTGGCTATAACTCTGGGTCTCAGCCGCAGGTACCACCCACGCCTGGACCTGTGCCGCTCAGACCCCCGGCAGTCGACCCACCCCGGTCGATTGTTGACATTTCCCAAGGGGCACAGGACATTGGGGAGCGGACTTATTCCATTCCCTACTTAGGCAACATCTGCGGTCCCGTTCCTCCAGGGGCAGGATCGACCAGCGGGACCATGGGTAACCTGCCCGATCCAAACCAGGTGGTGACAACGTTACTGCAGCCACTCCAGTCCGTACACAGGCGGATAGGGGGCTCGGTTGCTGTGCCCTCCACCGCTCCCCCTAACACACAGGGGGGCCATATGGATCCCACCAAGGAGGAGTAGGAGGCAGTGCACTCTCTGGGGGGGTGGGGGGGGTGGGGGGTTATGACAGGCCACGCTCTTTCGCAACACACACACCCCCCCCCCCAGTGTCTCAGGTTACCCTGGCCCCATGGAAATTCTGCCCCAGGGCCCGCCACAGCCCTTTTTCCTCCGTGGGGACCTGTGGCTCTATGCCCCTGAGAGGGACCAGTGGCTTGGAGCAGACCAGCAAAACCAGCTCCATGGTTGCATGTGGCATCCAGCCTCCTCACGCTGGTTCGACCTTGGTCTCCCTCCTCAGGCCCTGTCCGATCGGCAGGATGGGCTTTCCTCCCGTAATCCAGCCGCCGATCATGGAGCCACAAGGGACCCGCCGTCGCGCATTCCCCCACTACCAAGTTAGAGCGGGACCCTCATGCACCCTGCCGTTGCCTCCTCGAGAAGGTTCGTCGCAACCTCTTCAGGAACCCGAAGCTCCTGATTCTGAGGATGAGGTAGAGGACTCCTTCTCCTCATCATGCGACTTGTCCACCATTGAGCAGTGGCGCCCAGATCTTGTCGTGAGGGAGGGCCCCACCCTCGGACAAGTTCTTCTCGGTGTCCAAATACACTGTGGCCACACCAGCCAAGCGGGTTTGCCCCAGACTTGTCGCCCCTCAGACTCTCACGTCCATTTGGGAGTGTCCGGCAACCCTATCCAGCGTGCGCAGGTCGTTCCTCCTCCAGAGAATGAATCCCTCTCGGCCCTGGATGGGGCCCCTGTAGGCACATTCCTCAGGGACCCCCAGAAGGCCCACATCTGCTCCCTGTTCTCCAAGGACAATCCGGTGACCAGGGAAAGTGCCATTTCCCCGGCCGACTGCCGGTTGATCCCCCATCTGGCCCCTCCCACTTCCACCACGATCTCTATCAAGAACCTGGTGGAGTGGGACCGCATAGCCAGATCGGGGATCCAGACACCACTGCTGGACATGTCTTTTTCGACATGCTCTTGCAGCGGGTGGAGGAGATCCGGCCGAAAGAGGACGACTCGGTCTCCGTGTCCTCAGCTGTTCAGTATTCAGAGACACACCCTGAGACTGAATCTAACTTGTTCAGCGACCCCTTGATGGGATTCCTAGTCAACAGGATCTCGCATCCTTTTTCGGCTGCAGCGGACAGCGCAGCCAGGAGCCACTACAATTGCCTACTGGCCTGCAAAGATGCCATACTGTCACAGGCTAATCTTGCACCGGCGCATAAGGCGGCCTTGCGGTGCATTCCGGGTCAGGAGCAGTCCCTTTTCGGCGACTATTCGTCTGCCTTCATCACCCATTCAGTGGAAGAGCGTAAGCAGGCAGCCTCATTTGCGGCCAGCCCCCCCCCCCCCCCCCCCCCCCCCTCGTCAGCCTCCCCTCCCAGACCCTTCTTTTGTCCCTCCACTCCCCTTACCAGACCCAAACCCTATCCTAAGCAGGCCCCATCCCGCACCGCATGGCCCGCAAAGCACTCTAAAACCCCCTCTCAGCCTAAGACAAAACTTCCCCAGCAGAATTTTCATTTTGGCCAGCAGGGTCTGCCCCGGAGGTGACTGGAGGACTCGCCTAAGGGGGAGCTGGAGCAGGGAGAACTCAGACCGCTACCTCTCTATTCTTCCCACTCGCCTCCCCCTCCACCCCGGCCCCTCGGCCCTCTGGTGGGCAGCTTATCCCGGCATGCCCACCAGTGGAGACGTATGGGCCTCAGCCCATGGATAGTAGCGGTCCTACAGGAGGGATTCCGCCTGCCTTGGGCCCACGAATGTCATCCTCTGATGTGTTCTCCCCCTCCCTCTCCCAGCGACCCCTCCCTGGACCAAGCGGAGGCTCTGCGCCAGGAAGTCGCAGAACTCCTCCAAAAGGGGACCATCATGGAGATCTCCCATCCCAACCCAGGGTTCTACTCCCACTCTTTGTCATCCCCAACCATCAGGAGGATGGAGGCCCATCCCCGACCTCTCTCCCCTCAATAAGTTCCTCAGGGCCACCAAGTTCAAGATGGACACTCTGACTCAGATCAGAGATTCTATCCACCACCAGGATTGGGCAACCTCGATAGATCTGAAGGACGCTTACTTCCAGATTCTCATACACCCATCCCACAGACGATACCTGCAGTTCATCTGGCAGGATCGGGTGTTCCAGTTCAAGGCGCTCCCCTTTGGCCTCTCCCTGGCACCCTTCCTCTTCAGGCAGGTGAACAAGGAGATGGCCTCCCTGGCCAGACAGGAGGACATTCGCCTCCTGGTGTACCTGGACAACTGGCTCATCTTGGCTCCCTCCTGGGCCCGGTGTCAATCCCACACCAACCATCTTCTGCGCCTCTGTTCCAAACTAGGGTTTGTCACCAACCCAAACAAGTGCGAACTCCACCCCAGTCAGCAGTTCTCCTTTCTGGGCATGAGATTTGACACACTCTCTGTGATGGTCTCCCCAACCCCAGGGAGGTCCACCCGCATTATGGACCTCATCTCCTGCCTCTACCTATCCACCCACACCCCGGCCAGAACCATTACCTCCCTCTTGGGGATGATGGAGTCCCTCTCGTCCCTCATCCCCCTAGGCCGGGTCCCCAAGCGCCAACTCCAAAGGGAGTTCTGTTGTTGATGGTCTCAGACCTTTGACCCCTGGGATCAGTCCATTCCCCTGGGTCCTTGGTTCCAATGGGCTACAGAAGAGTGGCTCGACCCCACCTCTCTGATCCGCGGGGTTCCCATCTCCCTCCAAACCCAACCCCTGGAACTCTACACAGACGCCTCCAACTCGGGCTGGGGCGCCCACTTGGAGAACCTTCATGCCTCGGGAGTGTGGGACGCACAGACTGCCCGTCTCCACATCAACATCCTGGAATTGGAAGCGGAATTGGAATCACCCTCCACACAAGACACATAGCAGGGACCTGCAATATCCTGGCAGACTTCGTCAGTCGGTCCAAGTCCCTCCTCCACATGGAATGGGACCCTCAGCAGGTTAACCCTCAGCTCGGTGTGGGAACATTAGTTCAGACCCATGGTAGACCTCTTTGCCACCCGATTCAACCACCGTCTTCCAGTGTATGTCTCTCCCATCCCCGATCCCCAAACGTATGCAATCGACGCTCTCTCCCTTCCCTGGTCGGGCCTCATAGCATACGCCTTCCCTTCATTCCCTATCCTCCACAAGGTGATCAGGAAGGCAAGGCTGGAAAGACCCATGCTCATCCTCATCACCCCGTGGTGGACCGACCCAGTCCTGGTTTCCGGACCTCAAGTCCCTCTCCCATGTCCCCCTCTCCAGTTGAGCACTCATTGGGACATGCTCAGACAGCCTTGCTTGGGTTACCTCCACTCCAGCCCACAGATGCTTTTGCCTGCATGCCTGGCTGCTGTACCTAATTGCGAGCATCTGCCACTCCCTCACAAACGGACAGATTCCAGTCCGTCCTAGACATACTGCTGGGGACAGGGGCCTCGCAAGACCTACGGGACTTAGCAACGGTCTCGCACAGAGCCAGTATTGAGTTTCTCTATGATTATTATTGGGAGATATGGGTATCCTGGTGCTCAGACAGCTCTGTTCCCATGATTGCCCTTCCAATATCCAGATAGGCAACTTCCTATCTCACCTATCGTCTTTGCTAAGGCTCTCGGCTAGCTCCATTCGGGGCTATAGGTCAGTCATCTGTACCACTTCATATTCGCCAACTTGGCGGACCCTCGTTTGAGAATGACTCCTTCTCAGAGAGATTTCTAGGGGGGTGGCTCTACGTGAGTCTCGGTCCCCTAGGCGCATCCCCCTTGGGACTCTTCATTGTCCTTGACGCTCTCAGAAAACCCCTTTTGAGCCTATCATCACCATTCCCTTTGACCTTCTTTCTCTCAAGACCACATTTCTCCTTGCCCTAGCCTCGGCTA
>JADBJO010000417.1:0-18833 GCA_016801955.1 Conus betulinus | reverse complement strand
TGGTTCTTGACTCCCTCAGAAACCCCCCTTTCGAGCCCCTCCGTGCTATTCCCCTTTGTCATTCTCCCCTTCAAGACCACCTTCCTTCTCTCCCTGGCCTCAGCCAGGAGGCGAAGTGGGATTCAGGTCCTCAGTTGTGACCCTCGGGACATCGCCTTTCTCAGAGACGGATCGGTCTCGCTTAAGTTCCTGCCTGAGTTCTTAGCGAAGAACCAGGAACCGGGCACGACCTCTCCTTCCCTGGTTATCCGCTCCCTAGCGGATATCTTAGGCAGCGAAGGCAGCGGGGACATGGACCTATGACCCTCTAGGTGCCTCAGATACTACTGGGAGCGTTCCCACCCCAGGCGTTCCTCTCAGAGAAGCCTCCTTATTTCCATCAACCCAACAACAAGAAAGACATCTCGGCGGGCTCGATTTCTAGGTGGCTATTCTATACTATCAAATCTGCCTATGCCCAGGCCCACAAAGACCTCCCAGCCCTTTCCCCTCGAGCCCACGAGGTCAGAGCGTTGGCCATGTCCACAGCGTTCCAGCACTCTGTCCCCGTGTGCCATCTCCTGGAGGCAGCCTACTGGCGTTCGGAGAACCCTTTCATAAACTTTTATCTAAGGGACATCCGCATGACCAGGGCTGATGGTTCTAAGGGGTTTTCATTTGTGGCGGCCAATGCAGCCATAACAGTTAACCCAGGAACCATTAGGGCGCTCGGCCCTCCTCCTATTCCTTTAAATTCTGCTATGGTCTGACATGGTATAGTATACGACGCCAAAATGGAGTTTGTATTATACTCCCTGTTTGGCTAAGTATACTTACCATGTCAGACTCTAATGCCCGCCCTACCTTCCCCGCTAGCGCCAAGGTTCCCTGGGGTTGCCTTGCGCGCAGGCCTCGTTGAATGACGGACAGTACACGATCTTGGGCATCTTCCGTAATCGGAAGTAGGGTGGGCGTCACGTGACTATCTTATGCCTGCATTTGCCACAAAACTTCGGCCTGACAGAGCTGACTGACAGCCGTTTAATGCTATGGTCTGACATGGTAACTGGGGATGATGGAGTCCCTCTCGTCCCTCATCCCCCTAGGCCCGGGCCCCAAGCGCCAACTCCAAAGGGAGTTCTGTTGTTGATGGTCTCAGACCTCTGACCCCTGGGATCAGTCCATTCCCCTGGGTCCTCGAATCCAATGGGCTGACCCCGGGGTTCCCATCTCCCTCCCAACCCAACCCTTGGAACTCTACACGGACGCCTCCAACTTGGGTTGGGGCACCCACTTGGAGAACCTTCATGCCTCGGGAATGTGGGACGCACAGACTGCCCATCTCCACATCAACGTCCTGGAATTGGAAGTGGTCAGGCTTGCCCTCCTCCCACTTCCAACCCCAGGTCTGGCACCGACTTGTTCTCCTGCTCACAGACAACACTCGGTGGCTTGTTATGTCAACGGGGCAGGGAGGGGGGGGGGGGGGTGTCTCGCTCCCTCAGCCTCTCTTTCTGAACAGAGGCCCTCCTCCGCTGGTGCCACGCACGGGGAATCACCCTCCGCACGAGACACATAGCAGGGACCTGCAATATCCTGGCAAACTCCGTCAGTTGCCCAAGTCCCTCCTTCACACGGAATGGACCCTCAGCAGGTTAACCCTCAGCTCGGTGTGGGAACATTAGTTCAGGCCCATGGTAGACCTCTTTGCCACCCGATTCAACCACCATCTTCCAGTGTATGTCTCTCCTGTCTCCGATCCCCAAATGTATGCAATTGACACTCTCTCCCTTCCCTGGTGGGGCCTCATAGCATACGCCTTCCCTCCATTCCCTATCCTCCACAAGATGATCAGGAAGGCAAGACTGGAAAGACCCAGGCTCATCCTCATCATCCCGTGGTGACCGACCCAGTCCTGGTTTCCAGACCTCAAGTCTCTCTCCCATGCCCCCCTCTCCAGTTGAGCACTTGTTGGGACATGCTCAGACAGCCTTGCTTGGGTCGCCTCCACTCCAACCTACAGATGCTTTGCCTGCACGCCTGGCTGCTGTACCAGCCCAATTGCGAGCATCTGCCCCTCCCTCACAAACGGACAGATTCCAGTCCGTCCTAGACATACTCTCTGGGGCAGGGCCTTGCAAGACCTATGGGACTTAGCGACGGTCTCGCACAGAGCCAGTATTGAGTCTCTCTACGATTATTAATGGGAGAGATGGGTCTCCTGGTGCTCAGACAACTCTGTTCCCCATGATTGCCCTTCCAATATCCAGATAGGCAACTTCCTATCTCACCTATCTTCTTCGCTAAGGCTCTTGGCTAGCTCCATTCGGGGCTATAGATCAGTCATCTGTACCACTATTCGTATTTGCCAACTTGGCGGACCCTCGTTTGAGAATGACTCCTTCTCAGAGAGATTTCTAGGGGGGTGGCTCTACGTGAGTCTCAGTCCTCTAGGCGCATCCCCCTTTGGGACCTCTTCATTGTCCGTGACGCTCTCAGAAAACCCCCTTTCGAGCCTGTCGTCACCCTTCCCTTTGACCTTCTTTCTCTCAAGACCACATTTCTCCTTGACCTAGCCTCGCGGGGGCCCCAGAAACATTGCCTTCCACAGGGACGGTTCTGTCTCTCTCAAGTTTCTCCCCGAATTCTTAGCTAAGAATCAGGAACCGGGCACAGCCTCTCCCTCCCTCATCATCCGCTTACTGGTGGATATCCTGGGAAAAGGGGAGAGTGGGGGGAACATGGACCTGTGCCCTTCCAGGTGTCTAGGGTACTACTGGGAACGCTCACGCCCCAGGTGCTCCTCCCAGAGACATCTCCTCATTTCTATCAACCCCAATAATCATAAGGACATCTCGGCTGGCACTATATCCAGGTGGCTTTCCAAGACAGTTAGATCTGCCTACGCCCAGGCGTATAAGAATCTCCCCGTCTTATCTCCTCGGGCCCATGAGGTCAGAGCGCTGGCCACTTCTGCAGCGTTCCAGCACTCTGTCCCCTTGCGCCACCTCCTGGAGGCAGCCTACTGGCATTCAGAAAATTTCTTCATAAACTTTTATTTAAGGGATATCCGCATGATCAGGGCTGATGTGGTTCTAAAGGGATTTCTTTTGTGGCGGCTAATGCAGCTATATCTGTTCTGCCCTCTAATCCCAAGAACCATTAGGGCACTCAGCCCTCCTCCGTTTCCTTTAAATTCTGCTATGGTCTGACATGGTATAATATATGATGCCAAAATGGAGAGTTTGTATTATACTCCCTGTTTGGCTAGTATACTTACCATGTCAGACTCTAATGCCCCGCTCTACCTTCCCCTCTAGCGCTATGGTTCTTGGGGTTACCTTTCATACATGCCTCGCTGAATGGGGAACAAGAAGCGGCCACCGGGTTTCTTCCTATGGCGGAAGAAGGGTGGGCATCACGTGACTGTCTTATCACTGCATTAGCCACAAAAAATTCAGCTTTTCAGAGCTAACTGCCGTTGAATGCTATGGTCTGACATGGTAAGTATACTAGCCAAAAAGGGAGTATAATACAAACTCCCCATTTTTCTTTTCGATCCTAGCCTGTCTGAGTCTTACCCCCATGCTCACACAAACACCTAGAGTGACTATTCATGACACACTTCTGCTGCTTTATGATGAGAGTGTTAAGAAGACAGGATTTAGTGAATCTGTAGAGATGTCAGTGTGTTCACATCTACTGTTCTACACTGAATTTGAAGATTCAGAAGATGACATGCAACAACTGTATGAAGATCCCACAGAGAATGTGTTTTACTTCTAGTGTTGTACTGAATGTTATTCAGAAGACAAGCTAGTGGTTTCAGAAAGTTATGATCAGATTCCAATTCCATGAGCTCCTGTGTCTGTCCAGGTTTCCTTTCTCATTCATTATATACCTGTTTCATGATATTGTCATTTCGAAATGGGTTTGCCATTTAACCACAGGCCATTGTGATGTTTTGACCGATTTATTTATGAATAAAGAGATGCAGTGTCTTAGACCAGCAGCACAGATTCAGTGACCCTCCTGGGTTTTCCTTTTCTGAAACAGCGTGGAGAGGTTACAAGGGACGAGCTAACAAAGTACCCACCTGTGTTTCTGGACATATCCAGTGTCTCTTCCCCTTCCTTCCCCTCCCCATTTCCTCCATGTCAAGGGTTTGTTTGTGCCTTTTTACATGTCTCTTGTGTGACAAAAATGGTTTGTTTTCAGAGGAGAGGAAGACAGTGGTGGTGTTTGCCGGTTGTGCCACCCATCTGGGTTGTACCATCAGTCTGCTTGGGGGCTCCCTCAGTGAACTCAAGAGGGTAAGTGCAGTGTGATATGTTGGAAACGCAGTGAAACGTTTTAACTCCTGATTATTTCATTAGGTATGTGTATTTGTGGGAATGTGTGTGTGTGTGTAAGTGCATGCACGTATGTGTGTGTGAGTGTCACAGGGATGTCAGGTCTGTCCAGGACTGGATAATCCTTTACAGTGTTTGACATTGTGCACTTCTGCTGGAAGTCACGAGTACGCTTTCCCACCGCAGAAAACCACGCAGGATGTGAATTTAGAGTTCTGCTTCTGTGTGTGTGTGTGTGTGTGTGTGTGTGTGTGTGTGTGTGTGTTTAGAGAGAGCTAAATCAAGAGATGGAGTGCTCCAAATTATCAGCATTATATCAAGATATAGTACTGCATCCTTCTTCAAAGGATTACACAGGCAGGTTTTAAAAAGCTGTTTTTCCATGGGATTTGGATAAATATGATTTTTTTTTATGCATGATGAATTTGCATTTGTTTTTAAGTTCAGTGGATTGCCTTGATTGTAACAGTGAGGCTAACATGATAGGATATTGTAGACCCAAAGAGTCATATTGATTTCTTCAGTTCTCATGACTGTACTGTTCGTCTTAATCTATATTCATGTGTTTTTGCTGTTAATCATTTAAAGATGTCCAGTAGAAGAAAAGTATTGGTGAAGTACAGATGTATTGACTGGTTCAGTTTTGCGTTCTGTCAGGTCAAACTCATCCTGAAGTTCATGGCCTACGTTGCATACAACTCGCTGTTGGAACTGTGCTTTGCCATGGATGAGTTTGCGCTACCGCCGCCAGGGTCAGAAGAGCTGGCTGACCCATGGAGGGCTTTGAGAGCTCCACAGACACCAACCCCACAGAGATCAGCGGAGAGGAGCCCACTGATATTACCGAGTTCCAAGACAGTCTAAGTGTTGTCAACACTGCGGACAACAGCGGGGAAAGTGAGTTTTGTGCTGGTAGAGGAGAACTGTGATCAAGAGGAGTCCCGTCAAGTGCCCGATGCCACCTCACATTACATGTCCTTGAAGGAGGCCATGGAAGAGGATGCAGCCGAGAAGGAGAATATAGCCCCCAATGAGGAACAGTCCACATTACAAGGAAACACAGGAGGGGGTACCCCAGCCAGCATGACGCGACAGCTGTCCGTGGTCACAGAGCTCACCGACTGCAGCGACCCTCTACTGGGCTACCAGAAGAACCAGGATGACTCCATCTTCCGGCGCTCTCACAGCATCCAGTTCCAGGAGCAGAAACAGACCACCACATCACACCAGTTCCGACAGACCCTGCATGGCACCATTCTGTCAGCCTCCCCCTACATCAAATATGCCATACCCTTCCTCGAGTCAGAGGCTGGGGCCAAGTCCTTTGCCCGCAGCTACCTGCCTGACGACATCTACTGGTCAGCCCTGTTCACAGGGGAGAAGACTCCCAAGGAACAGCGACTGAGCAAGGGCAAGTACATTGACATGGAGTTTGGAGGACGTTACCCTGGCAAGTCCCACATCAAGATCACGGAAGCCCATCCCTTTGTGCTCAGTGACATGATTGCCCCTGCCAATGACAACACAATTCTGGTAACTTGCAATGTCTTTCTGTCAATCTGTGTGTCTTGTTTTTGTTTTGATTTTTTTCATTCTTTCATATCAGCTTATCTAGAATGCACACTTAATTTATAGAGAACAGAAGGCAGCAGCCAACTGTTTTTACTTTTTGCCCAGTAATAGGAAACAATTGTTCTTGCACAGGAAACCTCTCTGTGGACACTTTGGGACAGCTGGAAGGAGGGGAGAGGGTGGAATTGCATCTCTTTCAACAAATATCTCTCCGCATCCACAGCAAAAGTGGGGGATCTGGAACAAGAGTATAAAGACTAGTAGCTGGTTGTTACACCTTGAGGCAGACAAGTCAATGTGAGGGGTTTCCATAACTTGGCATACATACCTGAACATGGTCTTGTTCACCACAAAACTGAGGGAGAACCAGACCCTTCCTGAAAAGAGAAACTGAGAGAACATTCAGCCCACCAGGAATAGGTTTTATGAGCAAAAAGATCTTCAGCCTGACAAAACAGCTTTTTTTCAAGGTCCTAAAAGGAGTTCCACTTTGGTTGTTCAGATAAGCCATAACAGTGGAGTTGTCTGTACACACTGTAGACTTGCCTTCGAGAATCTGAGCCAGTTGCATACAGTAAGGAAGACAGCTCTCAACTCAAGGATGTTGATATAGTCTGCTGCCTCTTGCAGTGGCCAAGTATTGCTGGCCGCTAGGAAGAGGGGATGAAGTTATGCGCCTCAGCCTGAGTGATGGTGTCAGCACAAACGGTGTGGGACAATGGAGGGAGAAGCCGAGGAACTATGGACATCAACCAGACTAGGTCAAGCCAAGGCTGAAGGGTGGACATGAAGTGTGCATCATGGTTAATGGGACATCCTAGTTGTCAGTGACTGGTCCCAGATGCGTTCAGACCCCACTGAAGGGGATGGACATTGAGGTGACCCAGAGGGATAAGCTCCACAGCTGCAGAGGTTAATCTGATCATTGTCTGGAGACACAGACTGAGACTACAGATGGAACTGAGCAAAGGACTGAATCTTTACTGCCCTGGTGTCTGTAAGGCGAACCAGATTCAGATCTGTCAAGAAATGCTTGCCTAGATGAACAGAATCTTGAGAGGAGACCCAGTCAGAGTTCTTGAGGTTCACAAAAAAGTCCAGAGAGGAGAGGATGTGCTTGAGAGTTGCAAGATCCTTGGCCAGAATCCCTGGAACCTTGTTTTTTTTGAGAAAGTCAGGCAGTCAGAAGACACTGAACTGGTTCTGTGTTGTAATGAAAACAGTTGTAATGATTGCAATAGGAATCATGTTCATAATAATAATAATAATATCAATGAAAAAGATGTTTAAAAAAAAAAACAACAACAAAAAAACCAAAAGCATTTTACATAACAAAATGACAATCGGTAATAGAGTGAAACAAGGAATTAGGAAAGTGCAGAACTTCCTAGGATGCCAGAATGGAGAAGGAATCTGCATTGGACATGGTCATTTCGAAAAAAGATGACTTTATACCTACTTCTGACAAGGAGGAGGAGAAGGGCCAAAAGAGGAAAGTGGGGGGGGGGGGGGGGGGGGGGGTTGACTGGGATGACACTCCAGGAATAGGAAACAGTAGTTTTTGCACAGGAAACCTGTGAATTTGAGGCTGAATCACTGTAATATCCTTAAACATTATCATATAGACCCCATCAGTATCGCCACACATACCCAATTTGTCTACATTAGCACTGAACATACCCGAGTCATGAAGGGATTGATTTCAGTAAGAGGACACCCAGGCCTCCCATCCAGAGTCCACAGAGGTTCGACCTCTCACAACAGAAACCACTCTGAATATGCTGTCAGCAGCACACCGTCCAACCCTGAGCCTTGCAAAGCAAGCTAGCACATCCCTGACGAAAACATATTCCCTTGTGGCTCTGTACAAGGGGCAGAATGGAAGGTAGTGAGATGCTGGTCTGTTTCCACTGAGCTCGGTACCATAGCATTGGCATAAGTGAGAGTAGCAGACGACTGGCCAAAACTGGCAGACTATCTGAGGGTTAACCCAAATATCAAACTAGTGAAGAGAACGCAAAGTCATGTGGATACACTTCTCACACTGTGACAAGGAGAACAGGACCTGAAGATAGACACCAAGTGTATGAGGATGGACCCAAATGCGAAGAGAGGTGGTGATAGAAGGTAATTTTGCGCGGAGCACTGAATTTACCAGCCAAAACTTCCCCATGGAGAACGGGAGAGTAAGGGAGAAAGGAGTCCTTTGCAGACAGAAGAATGGGCCAGCTTGAATGAAATGATTGGTTAATGAGGATCCCGTGATCTCCAAAGAACATATCTGAATATCTTGAGCCTGAGATGTGGAGAAGTGAATTATGTTCACTCCACCAAGGGAAAAGAAGAAACAACTGAGATATTTTGAATATGATTCAATGAAATGAGTCTATACTAAGTGTGGTCACTGCTATTGCTGAATGTACGGAAGCACAGATTAGTTCTGCTCTCATTTTTTGTATGTTCAACTTTGAGATTAGATGATTTTGGCAGATCGCTAGCTGGTACACTTTGTACGGTATAAAAGCAAAGATTGCTTCTGCTATTCCATGGTATTTTTGTTTTTTGTCTAATGCAAAACTTGATGATTTAGGATTTATTCTGCTCAGATCTGAGTCTAGCTTGTTTTTGATTGGGATTAATAGGTCCATGTTGTGGGTTATTGCCATAGACGGATTTTGTTAGTGAAGAAGGATAGATGATAGTAGCCATGTAGGTTGCATCTTATTTCCGAGAGAGAAGCCATGTTTGTTTCGAAATGACTTACCCACGCTCTGGATGTCAGCTGTATTTTGATCAGTTAGTGGCCTACATATAGGATGGATGGGATCGCAAAAGGTTTATCGTTAGACGAAAAGTTTCTTTGTTTCCATTTCCACCACCAAAAAGGATGTGTTTTTTTTTTCTCTGTGCCATGTTTGTAGACTTTGCTGCGGACAGATTTCGGTGCTCAGAGGTGGTAGTATCATGCTGCTCCTGGGAAGCAAGAGCTCGGAGAAAGAAACGGGCCTACAATGGTCTAGGACAGCGAGACAGCTCTCCCAAGTAAGAAGGAGATCTATGAAGACACTCGGAGCTAAGACGAGGCCATGACGACGCTCCGATGGGGTCACGCCACCCGGTATCTGTTGGGCCCCAAAGCAAGTCGTCGGTGATCTAATCAGGTATCTACACTGATCCAGCGTCTTGTGCTGTCAAGCAGTGGTGGTGTGTTTCAACTCCCTCCCCCCCGCACTGTGGGGACCCCGAGCACACGATGCGACGGAGTACATGAATGTTTCTCCATATGGTTTATCTTCCGCATGTCCAAGATCTATTCATAAATTCGATTGAACCCCATTGCCACCATAAAAAAAAGAGAAGAGAGAGAGAAAGCGGAAAAGAATTGTGGGAAAAGCCTCTGAAAGGAGGAAAACTCTTTGGTCATTTAGAACGTTAAGTTTTATTGATATTTATAGAAAAGTGATTCTGTGGGTGCTACTAAAAGTGTATTGGTGACTTATACTATATTTGGAGCTAGTGTTTTTAAAGTGTCACCGTTTGGATGTTGTGTTTTTTAACATATTTGTGGAACTCCGTGCACCCACAAAAAACAGTCAGTGGCGTGTAGATGGCGGTGTAGTAGACTGACTGTCTGGTCTGAGACGACTGGAGACCACTTGGAGCGTTGCTCATGTTCTGCTTCAGCCTGTCCTAACGCTGGCCCCACAGCAAGCGGCTCTGTCGGTGACTGTTCAGAAGATACTCTATACAGATCACCCATCCAACAAGCCTTTTCCTACCCTGGTCAGTGCCTACCCCCTTTTGGTCATCCTTCTTTGTATACGCGTTAGCTGCTGACATCATAGCTACCTTGTCCTCCCCAAGGTTTTTTGGAATGTCCTAGTTGTGAGCAAACAATCATTTTTTGTGATACATCCGAAAACTGCTAAAGAACATGGACAAGGGAAATCAAACGATCTGAATTAAAAGCCACCATTCATACCTAAAGTTTGGTTTTAGAATTCTCGTTGTGAGAGAAGTGTTGGATGTAAGGTGAGGCAACTAGAAAACAAAGAAAATTAGAGAACGGTGTCCTCCTTTTTTGGAATTCAGCTGAAGAATTCACTGAACGAACACCCCCATGATAGGGAAAAAGCCTTTCCGATGATTCTCTCTCCCGTGTGGTTGTTAGGTCACACTGATCAGCTCTAAGGAAGTGTTGACACACAATAGCCTGGGTGCCGGAACTAGCCTTAGCACGCCTTCAGTGTTGCCCTCCCACTGTCTACAATGGATTGTGCACCGCAAGAATGATTCTGGCTGGTCGGATGTAAAGCACCATTAGATGGCAGCCGTTGTGACAGACGGTCGAAATCCTGGGATGTGTCGGGTTTGGTATATGTGAGAAACTGGTGCGTGTCCCGGTGTGGCGCCCTGTCCTTGGTGTGTGTGTGTCAGTGTCTGTGTGATGGTGTGTAGGTGTGCTGGGTGCTGTGTGTGTCTGTGGGTGTGGTGTGTGTATGCCTGCATGTATGCACATGCTGTGTGCAATGTATGTGTGTGTTTTTTTTTTTTTTTTCCTGTGTGCTGGTTGTGGTGTGTTCTGTGTGCCATGATGTATGTAGTGTGCTGCGTGTGAGTCGGATGAGCTTGACTAATCTGTTGTTATCATGTTTACAATTACTGTTAAAGGGATAATACTGTCTCTGTGGTTAATGTCAATTGTCATACGTGGGTGTGGTGTTGTGTAACGTGTGTAGTGTGTGTTCGTGTGTGGTGTGTGTGTGTGTGAGGGGTGTGTTGTAGATGTGAATATGGATGTACCAGTGTAGTGCTCGTATAATGTCATGTATTGTTAATGCTAATGGTGTTGGTGTGTGCTTATGCATCCTGTTTTTGTGTCGAACTAGCGACCGATTGTGGATCATAGCGTTGTCATGGTAGGGTGTATGAACATATTTTAATCATGTTATAATGGCGGGCGTCCTGTTTTTTAAGGGGAGGCTCAATTCGAGACCCACTG
This sequence comes from Conus betulinus, assembly GCA_016801955.1. Taxonomy (NCBI): domain Eukaryota; kingdom Metazoa; phylum Mollusca; class Gastropoda; order Neogastropoda; family Conidae; genus Conus; species Conus betulinus. The sequence goes on along the minus strand of JADBJO010000417.1, from coordinate 7,928 downwards.
GTCTATTTATGCAGTAGTGGTGGTGATTGTGGTCGGATTTGTGTGGTGTTGTTTCATTTAGTTGTTGTATAGTCGAGTTGTAGTCTTGCAGTTTTAGAAGAAAGCATGCTGTAGCGCAGTCTTTCTGTGTGGTTTCGTGCTAATGTAGTGTTATAGTGTTTGCATGTTTATATGATCATATTGTGAATTTCTTTTCTATCATATTGATTCTTATTCAGGTCAGCATTTGATCGTTTTGCGTCATCGTAAAAGGTTCGCTCAGGCTTCTGTGCTATCAGTGTTCGCTTATCCATTGGTAAATAGCGCAAGCGCTCATCTTATTATTTATAACTGTATCTCATTTTTTTGTCTGTTTGCTGCTGTTTAATACAACTACTTCACTTACATTGTTAGGTTGAAAGAATAATAAACACTGATGGATTTAGGCTGAGGTGTTGTGTTTGTTTAATGGTGTATGTGCTGATGCCCAGTGTGCCCCCTTGTCAGCGGTAGGTGACCATGCCCTATTTACGACCAGAAGAAATGACACTATCACCCTAGAGGTGGGATTTCAGAGAGAGGTTCTGCATTCACTGGTAAACAATGACCGGCATTGGCCTTGTTCTCCCAAGAGACACTAGCATTAGAAGTAGAGAACAGAACTGCATTTGTGTTGTTACTGGCGAAATGACTTAATAAGGCGGATACAAGCGGAAGGACTTTTCGCCCCGGGGCATCCTGGTATTTTTTAGAACCCAGTTTAAAGCTCCATTGGGGATTTTTAACAAAGTGAAGTTTGTTCGGGTGGTATAGTCATGAATTACAAGAGACAGAGATGAAAAGTGAAAAATGAGGGATTTAAATGAGATTGTGTAGCTTAGATTTCAGACCCGCATCTTTCTGCTCAAAATCACGACGTTGATCATCTGGATATGATGTTGTATTTAAGGGCTAAGCATGTGAAAAAGAAAATCTTACCTAAAGTAGGGGTGCAGCATTTGTCTCCCCTGCTCCTCCCGCGGCAAAATAGTAATGCGTTCCCACTGACCAGTAGCAAGAACGCTGTCAGAATTTTCACTCCGGTCCTTTATCCAGCTGATGACCTTGTCTCAACTAAGGTCCCACTTTTGAAGGAGTTTCTGGAGGTGACTAGAGAGAAGTGTTGCATTGGATTTACCACCGAGGAAAACGTACACCTGTCCAATCGCCCTACCCTGCTGAGCCCCGTCCCCACCCATGGTGGGATCCATATACGGCGCTCTTGTCCATGGCCAGGGCATGCCACGTGCTGTGAGCCTAACGTGTGCTGAAGAAGACAGAAACTGGACCCACCCCATGCCGGAGAAAAGGGCCCAGGACTACCCATCTGTGCTTGCATTGTAGAGCGGGTCGCCCGATGTGTAAAAAGGTGGCGCCTTTACGCCCTTTTGAGCGTGATCTTGTTCTGTTACCTGCCCTTTCATGAAAACTAGGACTCGCATACTGAGCTTTTTCATGCAAAAATATAGGCTTACCATTCGAGTTCCACTATAGGACCTTAGTGACCAGTCCATGTTACACCACTGCTGCCCACTAGATTAGATGGTCTCTTTTTTTCACTCTTTTGATCCATACCTTCATGATGATTTGGTATGACTGGTGCACGCCATTGGTGTTGTCAGCCAGAAGTTGTCTCCGTCATTGACCGTCCTTTGTTCTTCTGTGGTGAAGGGGATCCAGTACCGTGTTGTAAATCCCCGCAGTGATACGCCCGGGAACTTGCTGCCAGACCACTCAGAATGTGATGTGCAGTGGTGGTTGCCACAAGGTGTAGCTTTGAGGTTGTGGGTTGTGAGTTTAGGCCCCACTCTGTGTCCGCTTGAGATAGTACTAAAGTAGAGACAGTAAGACAGTCGTCCCCCTGACACCAACAACGCAGTGTCCCGTCCACAACCCCAAACATCGATATATCCCACCGATCCACTCCGTCTGGAAGCAACGTGCATGAATACCCTTCAGTCGCATCACTAGTTTTGTTTTCTTCTAAACCTTATTATTACCTGTTCTCAGCATTAATTTATTTACTATTTCTGCAGATTGATTGTAACCTATCTGCGAATGAGGCGTATCCTCAAGATAAACACTTTTATATGACCTTTGGACATTTGTTTGAACGACTGTACAAAGCCGATCACAACTGACGTCTGATTACTTCCCAGGCTACCCAAGATATATGCTGACTTTTTCTGATCTTTGAAAATCGCGTTACATGACGTAACAGGTAGCTGAGCTACGGTTACTTGAAGATATCCTAAGTAAACACCGTTTTGTTTGACCACAGGAATTTCTTGAAGGACATGAATATTTATAGAGCTAGATCAGCTGTCGGTCTGACATTTAGGAAATCACACTTTAATGACCTCCCACGTACCAGAAGTATATTGCCACTGTGCCAGGTGCTTGGTGCACAGCAACAGCGCCAGCGAAATAATGCTCATTCTAGCCTATCAGATGTGAACATAGGTGACCCTAACCCAGTCAGTTACGCGGACACACCCACCTCTACCTTTACTAAACCAGACAAGAGACACCACCTGTAGGTCTACACGGTAACAGACACCCCCGTCATTGACGGGACCTTCTCGGGGTTAGGCAAAAATTCCTTATAGTCCCAATTCCCGGCCACATCGCATAAGCAATAGGAGGGAAGCCCAAAAAGTTAATTCCCAAATCTGGATATGGCTGATAGGGGGAGCCGGAGTGAGGAGAGCCTATAAGAGGAAGATATAGATCGAAAATTGTTTGCATGACCTAGTTAGCTGGTCTGAGTCTGTAGGTGTGCCAGTTACTGGGGGTTGAAGTGTTGACGAGGGCTGGTCTGAGTCCCTTGGTGCCCCTGTTCACTTGCTGCTGGTGACTGGTGTGTTACAGGTGACCCCTGTGGTTCCCATCAGTGCCGACACCTGGAACATGTCCTTTGCCAAGTACCTTGATCTGCGCTTCCACTGTACCAGCTTCAAACGTCGGGGCTGTGCCGAGCCCTGTCCCCACTCCCTCCACCTAGACCACTACCAGTACTTTGGTCACAGGGACATTGTGGCTTCCTTCAAGTGAGTTAGAGTGTGTGTGTGTGTGTGTTCAATATGTGTTTTTGTGCAGATGGATGGGCCACAGCCAGTACTTCAAATCAGTCTGTGTGTGCATGCACGCACACAGGTGTTCATATGTGTTTGTTCCTGTGCATGTATGTGTGTGTTTGGATGAGTTCAATATGTAAGTCATTGTGAGCTTGCTTTAAAAGCGTAATGGTAGTACTAAACATTCTAAAGCATAACTCAGAAATTTGCTCTGAGGGATTTGCAAAACAAGTAAAAAAAAAAAAAACCCTCTCAACCATTTCAGATCTCATCCCCTGCCATGAAATTCACCCCTTACCCCCTCCCCCCGTCCATGATAACCATCCATCCCTTTTGTTCATTTCCTCACTTTTCCAACATGTATGCACTGGGTTACCCTTTATAGGCATAAAAATCATAAGTGGTAGGGGAAAGGAAGCCACAGTTTTAGTTTGACAAACGAAATTTATCTGAAGTGTTGGGAAATGCTGATGTCGTGTGGTGATAAGATTATAATCCATGTTTGCAGGTATGTGGTGTGACGCTACGAGAACTGGCTCTTCCAAATTTGGTTGTCGACCTCACATCATCCTCCCTGGATGTAGCAGAGGCCCTCAGCTGTGTTAAATCCATCAGTAACAAGTGGGTCACTTTTGGTGTGGGGATCAGGGTGTCAAAACTATCATCAAGTCGGTTGTTGGTAGTGTTGGGATGTGTGTCAAAGCTATTCTCAACAGGTGATTTGTTTTCGGTGTTGGGATGTGTGTATGTATGTCGTATGCACCACCAAGCGTGTCATTGTTGGTGTTGGGGTCTGTGCATGGGAGGCATCACCAGGTGGGTCACTGTTTTTTTCATGTGATTGTCTGTGCACACTGGAGATGAGCTGCTGTGTTATGGTGACCATGAGGCAGTTGATGATCCATTGGCAGAAAGACTGTTCTTTTTGGTCGTCTAAAAGAAATTCATGTAGACCTGAAATCTTTAGGATGTATGTGTGTTTATGTCTGTGAAAATTTGTACTTTTGTGATGATTTTAAGTTTTTCCACTTTCCTTACGTTTCCTTGACTCCTTATAAAATGTGAGTTGAAAATTGTGCTTTTGTAATGATTTTATGTTTTCTTGTTTGTGTTATGTTTCTTTGACTCCTTAACAGAAAGAAGTCTTTAAAGTTATGTCCATCGTGGATATTGTGCAGGTCATGTCTAAAAGGAAAGAATGGCCTGGAATGGAGGAGCATTAATGTATAGCAGGAACATAAAAATTTAGTTTTTTAGCATTGGTTGTGTCTTATTTGTTCTTTTCTTTTTTCAACACTTTCTTTGTTCATATGATTTATGTATTAATGTATAGATGTATGTGAAAATGTTAAAAAGTTCAAATAAAGAAAGTGTAAAACTAAAAAAAAAAAAGGTTTGATGTGTAAGCTAAGGTTGAGGTCCATTGCAGGGGAATGGATCGGTTCTGCACCATCCTGGAGATCACTATGAAGCTGAAGGCAGAGATGACGGGGGACAGTGCTGCCCGCAGCATCTCCGAGTTCCAGACTGACAGCAGCAGGTCAGTTCCGTCCTCATCATAGAACAAGAAGTCAGTTCTGTCCTCATCACAGAACAAGAAGTCAGTTCTGCCCACATTTTCAAACAAGAAGTCAGTTCTGTCCTCATCAGAGAACAACGATTTAGTTCTGTCTTCATCTGAAAACAAGAAGTCAGTTCAGTGTGAAAATCTGTCAACTGCATGTTGGAGATTCCCTTACAGGATGGAGGTGTTACTGTATATCAACACGCACACACACACACACATACACACACACACACACACACACACACACAGAGCAAGCACACAGAGCCATATGTACACACTGTGTGCATATTGAACTGTCTGTTTAACGAGGGTCATTGTAGTGTGTACACTTTTGGCACATGTATGTGTATTCAGAGAAACAAAGGGCATTTCAACAAAAATTCTTTTAAGATTCTTTTTCTTTCTTTTTGCTTCCTTCCTTATCATTATGTTGTGTGTAAATTGCTCACTGTTTGTGTTTCGTGAGTAGGGACTTGTGTTTCTTGGTTTTTGTGTTTAAGATGAGGTAACCAAAGTTTTTTTTCCTAAGGTGACATTGTGTAAAATGTTTACAGTTTGTATTGCGTAGAAAGAGATATCCAGATTCTGCCAACATGTTGTTACATGTAATGAGTGTGAAACAGACTGCACGGGAGCTAAAAACAAACCAAAGCACAAGTAAATAAACAGCAAAGAATGAAAAACAATGCTTTTTTTTTTTTTTACACATCATGAAACCAACAGGTGAATTTTCTACAAACATGTCATCGTCAGGTATCGCAAATAACAGACTTAAAATATATGTGCACAACATACTCCACAGATGGCTTTCAGCAGTGTCCCACACATAACTCGGCGTGTGTGGTATGCTTGTTCTCTGTGTGTGTGTGTGTGTGTGTGTGTGTGTGTGTGTGTGTGTGTGTGTTCTAGTGCACAATGTCCCCACTGTCCATCATCAGGCGGCTGCTGTTGACAGCCATTCGAGGAATGTACTTTTGTGCATTTTTTTTGTGTCTGTTATTTGTGCTGTCTGAAAGTGACGTATCTGCCCAAAATTCATTTATTTGTGACATTTTGTGAATTAACTTAAACGTTATCCTACTTCCTAGTGTGTGCGTTTATTTGTATTTTGACTTCTTGTATGTTAATGCATTTATTGTTTCTGTTGTGGTGGAAGAGGAGACCAAAGCTCTTTCTACATGATAATGTGTGTAATGTGTTTCCTGTTTGTGGTGTGCACAAATAGAAAACCAAGGATCTTTGTACAGGGGGTTGTGTGTGATTTGTTTACTGTCTGCATTGTACTGATAAAGAAGATCAAGATTCTTCTGTATGATATTGTGTGAAATGTGTTTATTGTTGTGTTGTGTGTTGTGGAAAAGAAGACGGAAGGTTCTTCCTGAATGATGTTGTGTGTAATGTGTTTACTGTCTGCGTTACACAGGAAGAGAAGACCAAATTCCGGGAAGCTGCCAACAAGCTTCAGCTTCAGCTGACAGAAATTCGCGATCAAGGTTGCACAGGTGAGGAACAGGACGTCAGTGGTTTGAGTGATTTTCAGGATGGGAGGAAGGCGTTTTGAGGGTTTTCAGGATGGGAGGAAGGCGTTTTGAGGGTTTTCAGGATGGGAGGAAGGCGTTTTGAGGGAGGGGATGATGGTCATGATTATAGCGTTTCCTGCTATGGGAAGGGATGTTGTTCTGTGTCAAGCATAATTCATGGATTGCAGTTCATTTTAACTCTTCCTGCCTTGGGTCAGACCACTAGTCAGGTGTATATGATCACATCTTTGCGCTTTCCCCTCGGCCTATGGTCAGCTCTTAACCTTTACTCAAATCCGTCTCTTGTCCATGTTGAAGCTATTTCCCTCTCGCTTTGTGTGCACAAAATTTGGATGATGTGGTTAGGTTTTCTTTGTCTTTTTTTGTGTGTTTATCCAGTGCCAGTGGGCCAGTGAAGTGATTTGACATTTAGGCAAGTGTTTGATGAAGTCGTAAAAGATCATCTAAGCAAATAACACTGAAACTATACTTGTTCAAACAGTTGATTTATGAGGTGATGAATACAAATTGAGAGAGAGAGAGGGAGGGGAGAGAAATCCAGTTCACCACTGAATAAGCAAAAATTGAATAGCAGTTTCTCAAGTACTGTATTTCAGCTGCCATTAAGATCATCAGAGATGGAGAAGAGAGATGGACATCTTGATAGGAGGGAAATAAGCTAATCCATAAATATCATTTTTTTTTTTTTTTCTAATTTAAGTAACGTTTACATGTACATAGCTATCAAATTTATTTTCAGAGCATCAAATTTAATAAACTGGGATTGTGTTTTAAGAAAAATTTGAAAACAAAAAAATTCCCATCCAAAGGTATTGACATTGTTTCAAGTTGTTATAAAAATTAAGTAGTGAGTGTGGTTTGTTATGCATGTGTCAATGTGTGTGTCGTTGATGTTTATGATTAACCAGCGCAGTCACTAAGGGGAAAGTCTGGAATCGTTCCATGTATTGACACTGACCCCTCACTTTATGGTCATGTTACAGCCACTTAAAATCTGAAACAAGTCACACCAGTTCTGTCAGCGCTGTTGTCTGTGCCATTGTTATCCACTGAAAGGCACAAGGGCTGCTGAATCAGATGTTCTCTATCACTGTCCGTCATACTCAAGCTATTTTGCTCATTTATATTGATTTCATTACTCTAAAAGGTGTTGCATTTCCTCTCAGGTCCTCCACAAAAAAGGTTCAGTGTATGATGACATTCTAGCATATGATATTCATTTAAGTATCTCCAGTTTTTCTGATTTTGTGAATGTGTCGGGAGAGTGAGTGTCAAAACAGTCTGGCTTTGAGAATCAGTGACTGTGTGTATATGTGTAGAAGACCCAGGGCCAAGACATGACATCCAGGACAGCATCGTTGTGCTGAAGAGAATGATTTCTGAGTCTGTGCAGCGCTGGAACAGCAAGTAAGTCAGTGATTAGAAATGGATGAGATAGGTCAGGCATGTGTTTCTTTTAGAATGAACAAAAGCATGTATATGAAAACATGGAACTACACAGGCGCAGATGAACAAAAAATATGTTGACACACATGTTTATGCATGTGCACACGCATGTACACATGCATACACATACACACACAGATGCACACATGCTCTCCCTCTCTCTTTCGCTCTCTCTCACTCTGTCTTCTAGGAGGTGTCAATGCTTGTGGATCAATCCAAAACAATAACACTACTGCTTAGCCCCAAGGTCAAAATGGGGGAAAAAGTAGGAAGAGGAAA
>JADBJO010000416.1:642500-722596 GCA_016801955.1 Conus betulinus | reverse complement strand
TGCAATCACCAGCGGAAAGGGGACCGATACAAACAAGATTTTTTAACAAAAGCAGACTCAATACATGTAGCTATTAATATTATAATGGCGCAAATTCCTGATAGCACATCTGATTCAACAGCCGATGGGATTATGTATGCTGGAACTGTTCTTAGTATATTTTCATTTATAATAGCATTTTATTTTTCAGGAATAGCCCTATTTATTACATCATTTACTCTTACTGCAGAGTGCGGTAATTTATTGTGTCCTATGTGACTTTGTTGACAGGCTCAGAAGACTCCAATGATGACCCACCTCAGGCACCTGATGACCTCAGTCATCCAGTATTGGGAACCTGTGGTGAAACCAGTTTGTCATCATCGTCTAGGCCAAGCGACATACAAACACTGAAGTCAAAACTGAAGCTTGCTCAAAAACAAGAACAGTCGCTTGAAGAAGCGATTACGAAAACTTTCCCCGAAGCAGCGTTCTACCCAGACTGCTAATGAGAATGAAAGGAAAGCTAACTTGATCCAGGAGCTTCGCCACTTCTTTGCTGACACGACTGTGGACTTCCTGGAATCACAGTTGCGTGTTTACAACAAGAAAAAGAATGGTAGGAGGTGGACCGAAAGAGACAAAACAATTGCACTGTCCCTGTACCATGCAAGCAGAAAGGCGTACAGATTGCTCAAAAAGATTTTTGTGCTACCCTCAGTCAGCACATTGAAGAAATGTGTGCAAGATATTCACATATACCCTGGTTTTAGTGACAATATCTTGAAGTCCCTGGCACACAAAGTGGGGTCTATGCCACCTAATGGAAAACTGTGTACACTAGTTTTTGATGAAATGTGCATAAAAGAAAAAGTTGCCTACAACATTTGAAAAGGATGATGTGGAGGGATTAGAGGACTTTGGGCATTGTGGCAAATCCCGTTTTGTGGCAAATCATGCCACTGTGTTTATGGCCCGTGGTATTTTAAACAATTGGAAGCAACCAATAGTGGCCCAATTGACAGTGGCATGCTGCACTCCTTGTTGTTGGAATGCCTTGATAAACTGAAAGATGCTGGACTAGATGTGAAGTGCATTGTATGTGATCAGGGTTCTAACAACAGAAAACTATTTTCAAAATATTGCAAAGTGTCGGAAGAAGAGCCACGGAGATGCAAAAATCTTTGTGCTTTATGACCCACCACATTTGCTGAAAAATGTTCAGAACAACATTTTGAGAAAAGTGGGTTTACAACACCAGAGGGGGATATTTCGTGGCAACATGTAGTCAATTTGTTTCAGTTTGATCGGCAAAATCCCACACGTGTTGCACCAAGGCTCACCGAAAAGCACATTTCTTTGCCACCCTTTTCTTCAAGGTTAGGTATGCTGCTCAGGTGATGTCACACAGCGTTTGTGTTGGCATCACATTGATGAGTAGATACTCCGGATACAGTGATGCTCTTGCCACTGCTGCGTTCATTGGGAGTTTGACAGCCTGTTCAATGCATTCAACAGTGGCAATTTGCATTCAAAGCAAAAAATGGGTGGTGCCATAAGAGATGGGTCTGGCCATGTGGAATTTTTGGAAGAAATGTTGGAGTGGCTTGGTGGTGTTAAGTCAGGGGGAACTTTTTCAAGCTGTTTTGCCGTGTTTGTCAGGTTGGAAAATGGCAATCCGTGTCTTTTGTCTCTTTGGGCTGAGCTGAGGGACAAGTATGGATTAAAGTTTCTTTTAACTGACAGGTTGAATCAAGACTGTCTTGAAAATCTTTTTTTCCAGGATAAGAGGAAACTCAGCACATATTGATAATCCAAGTGCCAAAGATTTTAGAATTTACATGCGCCGTGCTATGGTTGACTACTTTTTTTTGCATAGCACAGGCAGCAACTGTGAAGATGACACTGATCAGTTTCTGCTTACCCCTCATCCAGCTGAAGAATGTACAAACTACATCACCACCAAGCCATGCCCAACCTGTTGAAGCAAATGATGTAGGTGCAGCAGACATGGACAGTGAAATGCAGTCTCTTTTGTTACTTTCCACTCCTCAACCTGCCCCAAAAGACCCTTTCTGTCTGACAGTGCAAAACAATGTGTTAACATACATTGCAGGCTACATAACCAAGAAAATTGTTCCCAAAGTTTGCCAGTCCTGCCAAGACCAGCTAGTGGGCCAGTGGACAGGTGATGCTGAGCAAGAGCTGCTCTTGGCAAAACAACATAGTGCCTGCACAGTAGGTCTTACTGTGCCCAGCAATGCTCTAGTATGCTCTGTCAAAAATATGGAGAAGATCTATTGCAAAAACATTGATACTGTTATTTATGCAAGTAAGGTGATGACACGGCTGCTGTCTTTGACTGATTGCAATCACAGTGTGCTTGTCTGTCCTACTCCTAGTGGTGCATGTCATCTTCACACTCGTGTTGCAAAGCTTTTCTTGACCGTGTGCATACACTTCACACTAAAAGACTGCAGTTCGGCATTTTCACAGAAATCACAAAAACGCAACCGCAAAATGATGAAATTAACCCACATTTAGAGCAATTATCATTTATTAACTTATTAACTTTATTAACTTATCTTGGTACATTTGGTGTATTGATTTTATTTGTTTTTTATTAACTTGACATTCCTTTGATTTTATTTGTGTTATTAACTTGACATTCCTTTGATTTTATTTGTGTTTTTTATTAACTTGACATTCCTTTGTGTTTTTATTAACTGACATTCCTTTGCTTTTTTATTTGTGTTTTTATTAACTTGACATTCCTTTGCTTTTATTTGTGTTTGTATTAACTTGACATTCCTTCGATTTTATTTGTTTTTATTAACTTGACATTCCTTTGATTTTATTTGTGTTTTTATCAACTTGACATTCCTTTGCTGTTATGCTTTTACTCTCAATTTATTACCTGCACTCCTTTCTCTCCACCTTACACAGGTTTTATTGGGAAGAACGCACTTGTTCTATTTTCTATATATCATCTCATTTGAATCTTGAAATACAATTTGTTTGCAAAATTAAATGTTTGTGCATCCAGTATTTATTTGAATGTTATCTCTCTCTCTCTCTCTCTCTCTCTCTCTCCATTGTCTTGTCTTTGTGTATGTGTGTGTGCATGTGTGCTTGAGCATTTTCAGTTTCATGTTTTAGTTTTAAAACTGAAAAAGAAAAACCTGGAACTTAATTAAAAAATTTTAATTTAAAAAGGAAAAATAAAGCACCATCCAGGTAAACAAAGCAAATACTTGAAATAGGACAATATTCTACAAAGTGACTATTGCCACATGCACAAGTGCATATTTCTTGGCCTCTACAGTCCTTTTGTTGTGAATAAAATGTTTTTAAAAAACGTCTAAATTAAGTAAACATTAAGTATACTTGAACTTCAAACATTAAAGACTGAAAAATTACTTTTACCTTTGCATTCATAATGTGCTTAGATTGGTGTTGCTAACAGTGCACTGCAGCCTACTTTTCACGCTGGGGCAAAGGGAAGTAACTCCGTATCTGTAATCAATTACCAATGAAGAGAAAGAGCAGAGTCAACTCTCTTGGTATCTAGCCCCTTTGCTGCTCTAGAGCACCTTGACAGACACGGGAATGTCAGTGCCACGGCAGAAGAGTCTGGTGTGGACAGAAAACAAATTAGGATCTGGCAAGCTAACAGAGATGTCCTTCTGCAGCATGAAACTGGCAGAGAAAAGCCAAAGTTGAAACTGCACCCTGGTCGGACTGTGAAGTCGGAGGAGTTGGAGGTGAGAGTTTTTGAGTTTCTACAAGAAGAAAGAAGCGAAGGGCGAGTTGTTAGAAATAAAGACTTGCAAAGAAAAGCGCGAGAGATAGGGGCGGGTCTGAACCTTGAAGACTTTGATGCGTCAAACATGTGGCTACAAAGGTGGAAAAAACGGCACCATGTATCCAGTCGCCTCTGTACGTCCAGTAACCAGAAGATGCCGGCAGATTTTGAGGAGCAGTTCCTGCACTTCAGAAGAAGTATCCTGCGACTTCGTCACCGCCACATGTATGCATTAGGACAAATGCTAAACATGGACCAAACAATGGTCAGGTTTGACATGCCACCCAACCGCACAAATGAGATCAAAGGATCAAAGCGCGGTGCGCATCAAGACAACGAAAGCAGAGAAGAGGGGTTTTACAGTCGCCCTCTGTGCCGCTGCCGACGGCAACAAACTGCCAGTGTTTCTGATCTTCAAAGAACGCACTGGACAGATTCCTCGCCGTGTCCACCAGCATCTCCAGATTCCAGCCAACGTCTGCGTCACAGCGACACGGAATGGCTGGATGACATGGGACCAAGTTTTGTTCTGGACAGAGCGTGTGCTTGGCCCCTCAGAGACTCGGCGCCTGCTTCTGCTGCACAACTACGCCGCTCACAGGGCAGCTGATGTTCGAGCAGCTCTCGACGAGCAGGACGCTGACCTTGTGCTCGTGCCTGCTGGTTGCACAGCCCTCGCCCAACCCATCGACATCAACATCGTCATGCCTTTCAAGGTAAATGAGACTTTAAGTTTTAAAGTGTGCGTGTGTGTGTGTGTGTGTGTGTGTGTGTGTGTGTGTGTGTGTGTGTGTGTGCACGCGTGGCTGTGTGGTGTGTGTGTGTGTGTGTGCGTGCGTGGCTGTGTGGTGTGTGTGTGTGTGTGTGTGTGTGTGTGTGTGTGTGGTGGTCATCTTTTTGGAGTTGTGCAGTGGAATGACAATTGTTGCTCCATTAATTTCTCTTTGACATTCAACGGAAGATCTGATGGCGGTTCCCGATTCTGATTGTGCACGATCGGGTGCGCGACAGCTGGGTAACGTGGATGGCAGAGCCCAGACCCCCCACTGCTGCAGGCAACCTGAGGCAGCCCACCCGCCAGGACATTGTCAACTGGGTGGGGAGAGCCTGGGATGGCGTTGGACGTGACGTCATCACCAAGGCCTTCTTCAGGTGTGGTGTGTCCAATGCCCTGGATGGCAGCGAGGACGATCAGACACTGGAGTGGTTCCCAGAGGAGATCGGGGTGGCACTTCCTTACGACGGCGACGCCGCTGCTGCTGCTGCTGCCGAGGAGAGCGCAAGCGACGCCAGTCTGACTAGTGATGAAGAATCACCTGCTTCAGACTCTGATGAAGCAATTTAGACAGTTGACGATTGTTGTTGAAAGTTTCAAGCTGTTTTGTTTTCAAGTTCAAGTTTTTCAAGTTGTTTTTGAATAAAAAGCCGTTTTTGTTGAATAGACATGCTTTCAATGTGTTCATTTACGAGTGATGGTGTGTAAGCCTTACGATGTCTGTCTGCGAGTTTAGCAATTCTATAATACACAAAATATCTTCATGTTGCTTCACATTTGCTTTAGTTTGAACAAACATAACACTTTACATACCAGATGGTATCATTATATGAATTATGTCTCCATTGCAATGAAGAATATGTTCGTGCATAGGGTCAAGTACCGAGTATAAGCCCACCCCCCCACTTTTGTCCGAAATTCGTGCAGACTCCTTATACTCGGTACTTTACGGTATAAGCCATATGTTTAGTCATGTGAAGAAGGATTGGTGCAAACCCAATGTGTTAGTTTTTCAATGTGTTAGTTTTTTCGTTAGATCCAACTTCGTTGTAAACATCCTCGATTGAAAAGGCAATTCCTCTTTTTTCCAGATTGTTTATCTGTGCTTATGATATGACTACAGTAAAACCTGTGATGTAAAGACGGGCCTGTCATGAGAGGACACCTTTCATGTAAGGACACTTTCACAATGTCCCTTTTGTTCTTTTACTGTGTAATGTACCCCTGCCGTGAGAGAACACCTGTCATGTATGGACACTTTCACAATGTCCCTGGGGTGTCCTTAAGTTTTGCTGTACCACGTTGTTACGGTGTGTTAGACAATACATTGTGCCTTATAATGTGCCTGGTAATCTAGTTAGAAACTGTAGTAACAGAACCTGACAGGTCACCTTTATGCGTAAGAATTTGGAGTGAATCAGGTGTGAACTGAGGTCTAAGTAAGGTAATGTTGCTTATAGCCCAGCCGACCGCAAAGGGCCATATCAGGGCTGTCACCATGTTAAAATCAACTCACAAGTCAAAAGTGTTGGGACTATATTGTTTTCTGTACCGTTAGTAGCATCTTAAGATATTCTGGATTGATTATTTTCACCCTTGTCATTTTGATTTGAGGATAGGATATCATGAAGGAATGAAAGTAAACCCAATCAGTATCAAGTCTGTGCATCAAAGGTCAAACTCAAAGATTGAGGTGACCATACTGGTCTGTGTGACAAGTGTATGTATGTCCAAGTCATCCCACATTACTCCACTATGGGTACTCCATGTTACTCTGATCTCTCTCCCCCAGGTGCATCCACTGCGACAGAGAAAGCAGCTCTGGAAGGGAAGCAGTAGGTAGCGGCAGCCAAGCCCACAGCGCTGCAATCATCTTGCCTTTTCCACTGATTTTGCTGATTTTCTATGCAGCCATATGCATTTTTTTTTTTTTTTTAATGTTTTGCTTTGAAAAATATGTCAAAATAAAGTTCAATCTTTCCTCTTTTCATCAAGTGTTGTTTTAAGTGTGAATGATTTGTTAAAAATAAATATCTAAGAGAGAATGAGGTGTGTGTTCAGCTCACTTTCGTTCCGTGTCAAGTGCCCGCGGCAATTCTGTGTCGAGTCGGTTTTTACATACTGCTCTTCCCTACCAAAGATTAAATGGCAAGGACAACATTGACACATGTATCTGGTATCTGGTAGCAGATTTTTACGGTCTGGGGGGGGGAAAAATCGAATGCTGGTCTAATAAAATCACATCCATGCCGATTTTTGCGAATTTCGGACGGAAAAAAAAACAATATAAAATGCATGTTTCATGGTGTCAGAATGAAGCACAAGCTGTACCCTTTCGAATGAGGTATGAGGTTAATGCATTCATGCCTTGTTCTAGTTAATTCAACCAATCAAAACATGCATCTTGTGAAGCACATTCCTTCCCAGCACATGTTGATTCAACATGAAAGATGGAGCGCGCGGACTCAAACTTCGCACAGCAAGATCTGGTGATTTTCTGCAAGGAACTCGGTAAGAATTGTCCATTATAACACTTATGTATGATTTAAGTTTATCTATCACTATTTATTCAGTATTTTTCTTTAGATTAATAGTTATTTGCATAAAAACAGGCCACCTTGAGAATGTTAGCAGCGATCATTTCAAGTACTACCGGAAGTAGTGTACTGATGACTTGTTTTAACAAATACCATTGGTAAATGTCTTATCTAGCACATTTGTCTTTAGTAATCGAAAATTTCATGTTTTTTTCTTTCTATATTATTTCTTTTTTATGTAGGATTGTTGTGTTTTCGGTCCGTAAAACAACAAAATAGTTGCCGATCGAGTGATGCCAAGGGGAGTAACTCAATTATTGATATTCACTGACTCGAACGATCAACTACAACGAAGTCGGGAGTTTTGATTGAAAGTAGGCCCAGACCTTTTTCCTGATTAATTGACACGGTTCGAATTCATACAATTCGTTGATGTTAGACCTATTGTTCCACAATTTTTTGGTTAACCCTTGCCTGGACAGTTACTACTGACTTCAACTATTTCAAGTTCAAGCCTCTGCACACAGCACAAGCAGTGACACTGAAGTGAATGAACTAAACTGTACAGTTTGTGTATTTAACTATGAGTTTATCAATTTCAATTCATATTCTTTTCGTGCTTCTAGCTGTACAATTATTGTTCTTCTCTGTCTATAACAGTATAAGTCTTTTAAATTAGTATAATTATCATCATTGTTTACAATATCATGAATTATTACTGAATATGAATTTGCTAGTGGGCTGGAAAAGGGAAATGCCTTCTTATGTGTGCTTTTGTGTGTATGTCAAATGCATCTTATTTTGTCAAGTTCACGTACTAGCTAAAATGCACATATACCTTAGTGACAAACAATCATGCAAGCAACAATTGAAGTTTTTGAACAAATGCAGTCTTTTGGGTGGGGCAGGAAGGGGGGATTTAACTCTTTTTTTTTTTGTCAAGAGTACACATTAACTAATGTTTGTAAAATGTACCTGTTTGTTTTACTCTGTGTGTGTGTGTGTGTGTGTGTGTGTGTGTGTGTGTGTGTGAGAGAGAGAGAGAGAGAGAGAGAGAGAGAGAGAGAGAGAGAGAGAGAGAGAGAGAGAGAGAGGGGTTTCATTGTATGTGTATGTGTGTTTTTGAAAAAAAGAAATTAAAGTACATTTTACTTTTATACATCCAGTAAAATCAGCATCAGACAGTACACACATTTAAACAAAATAATTTTAACAAAGTACCAAATGAGAGACAACCAGAAACAAGACATACCGATGTATAGTAAAGTTTATGAAAGAAAATGTAGATAAAATGCAGATCACTCACACACACACTGAAAGGAAACACTGCATAATCAAGAAAACATCCCAAGTATACAGCTAAAATTATGTCATGATTAATGTATAAACACACACATGGTGCAGATATCCATGCACTCATTGATATCACTGATGTTTCAATTGCTGAAACAGTTGTTATAATGCCTTTTTTGTGTGTGTGCTACATTTTAACAGATCAGTATTCGGGAGACTACTACGCTCTGTTTTCCTTGCCTCTGGGAAAGGGCGCTGACCAGCACCTCCAGCAGTTCAACTGACAAATCACTTGCTAATCCAGTTGCTCATCCTGAAGACTGATGGCAGAAAGACCTTCGATGACACTACAGCTTTTTTTCTGCAGCTTCTTCCAGAAGGAACAAGTGCTCCACTAGCAAGACTGTGTTATCTTCTTGTGTTGGCAGAAAAGAAGGCTTTGAAGTCATCATCATGTGATGAAAGGACTGCTTTCTTGACTTGAGACTCTTGAAATTGACAATGAAAGTTTAGGGTCTTCGCTTCAAGGACTATGTCGACAGCAGCTGCTGGAAGGACATCCATCAACACCACACAGGCCACCAACATTCCAACTGTTGAGGGACCTTCACGCTTTCAAGAAACGAGAGTCAGGCACCACGTACAAACACATGATCCAGTGGTGGCTTCAGCTTACTGATGTCGATATCCCAGAAAAAAACTCATGAAAGAAACTGAGAAACTGCAAAAGAGAGTAGCCAAACTCCAACCAAATGCTACAGGCAACCCCAAAAGGAAGGAAGGATTTGGAGGATTTCCTGGCATCCAATGTTTTTTCAACAAGTATTGAGTCTCCCTGCCACAGCAGTCCAGCTGGCCACTCATTTGTTTCTGACAGTTTTTGTGCAAATCCTGGAGAAACTGATTCATCACCTGCCACATCATCCATCTTACAGAAATTATTGGAAGGTGCTGTCCAACTGGCTGCAGCAAGAAGAAGGGAAGAAGAGCTGTTGAAAGAAATTTCTCAACTGAAAATTAAATTAATTAAGTGTAGCAGTTGATACCAGCAGACAGTACTTTCTGGAAAAACAAACACTTTTGCAGTAAAAAGTAAGTCTGACAGAAAAAGCAGCTGAAGTGAATGCTGCTCTACAAGAATTACATGAAGAACTAGAAACACCAAAGAATTTACAACAAAGGGCAGAAACTAAGCTGAGGTACAATCAGAAGCAAGGTGACAAGGAGAAAGAAAAAAATTGCTAGGAAGGAGAATGAACTGAAGGTAGTCACTGACTTAGCTGAAAGACGCCAAAACGCGGTAGATCTGACGAAAAAGAAACTGCGCAACCTTCAGCTCTCACAAGCAGATCTTCAGCAATGCCTGAAGCTTGCAAACAACAAATGTAAGCATTTAGAAAAAGACAGACAGCAAGATCCACAGCTTGAAGAACCAGCTCCCCAACAAGACATCCCATTGATTATAAAATTAAAAGATGAAAGGGGACATTTTAAACCTGAGGCTATAGCATGTGTAATGATGCTTGCTGGGGAATGTGAGACTGCAGCCAGCAGATGTGGAGCAGTCATTCAGGCTGTTGCAAAATTTCTGCTGAATGCCATTATACCTGAATCTGATTTGCCTTCTGCGCCTTCAGCTCTTCGATCCATGGATAGAGGACATGTACTGTCAAAACTTCAAGTCTCTGATGCCCTTCTCCAGGCCAACACATAGGACATGCATGTGGACGGCACTTCATGATCAGGAAAAAAAATATATTGGCCATCAGGTGAATATGATGGACAAGTGTTGGGTGCTGCTGGGTTCAGTTCTGTGTGTACTGAGAAACATCAGCACTCTCGCTGAAGTCAGCTTCAGACTTCTTGAAGATCTTTCTGAAGTCTTGGATGCAGACGAAGCTGACGAGAAATTTCTGACAATGTTGTCAAGACTGTGTGGGACAATGACTGACCGCGGAAGTGTGATGAAGTCATTCAGTCGGCAGTTGAATGCTGAAAGAAAAGAAATCTTGCAGACGGACTCTGAGCTGGAAATGCTTCACTGCAATGCACATCTGCTGCTTGGCATAAGTAGCGCATGTGAGGAAGCTCTCAAAGAGGAAGAGAAGCAGCACGGGGAGAAACTGGGCCGAGACAACGTTCCAGCCTTCTCGTCATTCAAGACAGCTGTGGAAGGCTCAGCAGCGAGGTGTGTACAGGTCAGTGTGTGTGTATGTGTGTGTGTGTGTGTGAAAAGTAGCTATTTTTATTTGACACTCAAGAGATTTGGGGGTGGGGGGGACTTTTTTCCGTTAAAAAAAAAAAAAAAAAAAATTCTGTAATGAACAGGATTTAGGGGAAAGGATGGTGGTAAGAGGAGCTGAGGTAAGCAGTATAAATTATAAATCAATAGTAATAAACTTACAAATTATTAGTAATAGTTCTAAAGAAATAACATGTTTGTGTTTATCTGTTGGAGAAATTCACATTGAACTTTAAAAACATTGTCAGATTTCTTTAAATCTCAGTTATCCACCTTCCTTATCGATCTGAGCTTTATTAAAAAGATAAATTTTCATGGTGAAAAAACAAGGGTAGAAAAGAGATTCACAAACATAAATGATGCACAGCTTTATCTCTTGGTTTTTATGCTTTTAATGACAATTACTTTCATTTCAGTAAATTAAACTCTCATGTGTTTCAGGTATATATGGCTTGCCAGTGACTGCCTAGGACCTCCTGGAGACGACAAGAGTGGTTGCCAGGACAGCTGGGAGACCTACTGCAAGATGACTGGTATGAGGTCACGGGTAACCAGCTACAGAGCCAACCGTTCAACAACTTTTAATCTGCTGCTGCTGTTCACTTTCACAGAAGGGACATTGAAGAGTTTCTAAGACTGTTTCTACCAAAACAAAACAAGAAAATTCAAAGTGTGCTGGCTGACAACATGTGTGATGAGATCGATATTTATCTCGTTGCCTTGGGTCTTTTGTATTTCAGGGTGACCGGCCCATATTGGGAGTTGTTGGCACAGGATATGCACTACCTCAACTTTCATATCTACGTCGATAAACTGTCAAGCAACTTTGGGAGATGGGCTGTGGATCCTGCTGATGCCTTTGTCGCCGAGCATGGACCGCTCTTTGACAAGCCTCTCATGCCTGACCATGACATGTTCCAATCCCTCCTGCACATCAGTGAAAACAGGCAAGAGAAGGTGAAGAGTGTCCTCAGGAAGATCAGTGCAGGTGTCATCAACACCATGAACAACCAGCTGAAAGATTTTCTTGAAGGGGGGAGATACTTCAATGTCCAAGACCCAGAGCTGAGACAGAAACTTGAGCACTCCGAACTTACCAACCTGATTGGTGAGAAGGCATTTGAGACCTGGACTTCAGTCTTTTTAAACAACATAATGCCTCTCTTCATCATCACACTACCATCAATATGATTTAGAAAAACATGCCCATCTCTGTGTGGTTCAATGCCAGAGATAAAGAAGAAAAAGATGATCTTCTCCGCCTTTCTGCTAAAAAGGCTCTTCAGCTTCGGAAGCAGCATGTGCCGACAGAGAATGATAGTGTAAAGCAGGAGGAGGGTTATCCTTGAAGAAAACAGGCAGAAAAAAAGAAGAAGCACTGGCTCGAAAGACAGAGAAAGCAGATGGGATTGTGATGCAGATGCAGCTACACAGGCGACCATGTCGCACTGCAGCTGATGTCAACCGGTTGCTGTTGGTGTATCGCACTCGTAAAGATCAATGTGCAGCACTGAAAGCGGAGATTCAATACCAAAAGGTGATTCTTGGAAAGAAATCTCCCCACCTGAGATTAGGGGGCACAGTCCAGCAGTTGAGTGCCAGACTCAGGAGTTTTATAGCTGAAAACCTGTGTGCCTCAACGCCAATCCTGCTCCAGCTGCTTGTTCCGCTAGCAGCAGACACCACCTTGAAAATCGCCATCCTGCTGTCCCTCCTGCAGATGATCTTGTGCCTCCTGCTCCTGCTGTCTTTCAGCCTGATGCAGACCTTTTGGAAGTTGGTGATTCACCACCAGGTTCTCCCAATTCCTTGGAGCCTGATCCTACTCCAGTCTTCCCTCAAATGATGCTCTGGTGATAATCATCCCAGTAGCAGTGCTTCACCATCCACCAAAAGACAAAGACTTCAGATCAGAGGAGAATCATCAGGAGCTTCTAACAGTTCAAGCCCACGATCTGTGGGTCTCCAGCCATCTTTCACTGACTACCAGTTTGGCAAGTTGGAAGATATGGTGGCTGTCCATTATGATGATGACTTTTACATTGGTGAAGTGGTTGAAGCCATCTCCCCAGAATAGGAAACATCCACTTCATGCAAAGATGCAACATAAGGCGAACAACTTTTGCTTGGCCAAAAGTTGCGGACAACTGGAAAGTCCACAGAAACTTTGTGTTTGCCAGTGGAAATGACATCAGCATTGCACCAATTTCATCTTCTGACAGAACATGGCGCACTGACACTTTGGATTTGCTTGTTAACAAGCACACTCACTTCAAAACTCTGTTTGTGGATATTTGATGCTTCCCACCATGAACTGTCTCCTCCTGTCCTCCCCCCCCCCCCCCCCTCCATATTCACACTCGTTAACAATGTCTGGAAATTCATCATTTCTCCTTGTGCTACAACAGCTTCAAGCTTCTGGCAAGAAAGAAGGGTGAAAATGACTTTATTTGTTTTAAAATATGAGTGCAACAACCAGCATCAATGTTCGGTGGGTAAGGCTCTAGTGTAACATTTTTTTTCTATTTTTCTGTAAATTGTTGTTAATTTAATTCATATATTACTAATTATATCAATGAAAAACAACAACTGTGACTTTTTTCCCACAAGGAAAATGCATTTCTCACACTGTGGCAAAGTTTCATGCTGATATCTTTTGGGCTTCAGAAATTATTGAGGATTATGTTCTAAAAGTTAGCAAAATGTCCGTTGCAGCCCATTTGTATGATTAACTCACTCAGCCCTGACATTCCTGATCGGGAATGTGCGCCGCACAACCGTTCAACCCTGACATTCCCGATCGGGAATAGGAAATTTAGAAATTTCTGAATTGATGGTGTCGCCCCACAATGACGTTATAATCTAATAATAGCCTAGTTGGACCATTTCTCCGGCGAAAGCAACCAATGGGAACACTTTTCTTTGCTGTGAATGTGCTTCTTGAAGCTTTGTTGACCTGACCCCTTTTTGCATCTGATTAGTGTCAAAGATGGCGTCGCCGACTAGCACTTCTCAAGCTACAAGTGGAGAGAAAAGACAACGAAGACAGCGGTTCAACATTTCAGAAGTCATTGAAATTCTGCAAACCGAAGGATCGGACATTGGTGAAGCGAGTGATAATGAAGAATTCGACTTGTACGAATAAGGAGGCGAGGAAGCGACCGATTCTGACTCGGAATATTCACCGCTAGTCAGTGAAGGGGAGGGGGAGGGTGTGACTGAAGCAGACGACGCCATGCCGAATGAAAGAGGGGCTGATGTGTCGGATATCGAGGGTTTCCAGCCAGAATGGACCATCTGGAAATTTTACACATTTTCACTTTTTCAAATAAAATTATTTATTACACTGATGGCTATGTTATGATAATATAATTTTTTCGATATCTTTATTATTTTTTAAGTTATTGACAAAAAACTGATATGGACTACCGAGAAATAACGAAATGCACATGTTACTGTAATGGACCACTTACACCTATACCACTCCATCCCCTCAGTAACTTGTATGAGAGAGGCATGAAGGCCCTGCTGAAATGGGCTATCTGCTAAAGCATCACTTCAGCAGGGCTGAAAGGGGAAAACTCTGGTCCCTTATCTGTGTGTCTGCTATGGCCCATGTGGCCCTGTACCACCAAGGCGGGTTGGCTGCAGTGTATAAACAAACACTGGGGAAGGTTAGATGAGGTCTATCAGCATGTATCCCATGTCGGCCTAGCTTAATTTGACTGTGTTGACGGCCACTTCCTGCTCTACATCCCAGTGGGTTCTGAATTCTGCATTACTGTGAGGATTTTCCACCAAGAGAGTCGAGCTTGAAGATTCTCGTAAGTTTTTTATTTTTCTTTTGTTAACAAAATGTAAAAGTGCGTCGCGTACATGCATGCGTGTTTGTGTGCATTTTAATGTGTGTGTGTGTGTGCGTGTGTTCGTGTGTGTGTGTGTGTGTGTGTGTGTGTGTGTGTGTGTGTGGTGTGTGTGTGTGAGTGAGTGATCATTGTGCATGGGCACGCGCACACACACACGCATGTGGTGTGTGTGTGTGTGTGTGTGTGTGTGTGTGTGTGTGTGTGTGTGTGTGTAAGTGTGATATGCATGAGTATATGATATGATATGTGTGTGTGTGTGTGTGTGTGTGTGTGTGTGTGTAGTGTGATATGCATGAGTATATGTGATATGTGTGTGTGTGTGTGTGTGTGTGTGTGTGTGTGTGTGTGTGTGTGTGTGTGTGCTTCAATTTAACGTCCTTCCACTAAGAGTGATACCAGACGAATGATTGTGTGAGCAAGTGTGTATGTGTGTGAATGTGTGTGTGTGTGTGTGTGTGTGTGTGTGTGTGTGTGTGTGTGTGTGTGTGTGTGTGTGTGTGGTGTGTGTGTGTGTGTGTGTGTGTGTGTGTGTGTGTGTGTGTGTGTTTATGAATGCAAGAGAAACCTGCGAGTGGTTTAGTAAGTTTGTAAGAGCAGATACTAAAAATACATGAAGGAAGAAAAAGTGTTTGTCAAAAAATGAAACAACGAAAAGCTAAAATTAACAATGAAACCATCAGAGATAAATCCCCACCTAGCTATGTAACAAACATTTACAAATTAAATAAAGAAACGAATAGTCATTCAACGTATTAGATATCAACAATGGAATGGATCCATCAGAAAGGAAATGAACTGCAGCATCTGACTTGAGAAATAATTCCTTTGCTCTTGGACAATGGAAAAAGTGTGTGTGTGTGTGTGTGTGTGTGTGTGTGTGTGTGTGTATGTGTGTGTGTGTGTGTGGATAAGAATTAGTAGATATTTCTGTGTGCGTGATGCGTGCTTGTGTGTGTGCTTGCTAGTGTGTGCGTGTATCCTTGCATGCGTGTGTGTGTGTGTGTGAGTGCGTGCATGTGTGTGTGTGTATGTGTGTGTGTGCGTGTGGATAAGAATTAGTAGATATTTCTCTGTGTGCGTGATGCGTGCTTGTGTGTGTGCTTGCTATTGTGTGCGTGTATCCGTGCATGCGTGTGTGTGTGTGTGAGTGCGTGCGTGTGTGTGTGTGTGTGTGTGTGTGTGTGTGTGTGTGTGTGTGTGTGTGTGTGTGTGTGTGTGTGTGTGTGACGTGCATGGATGTGTGGAGGAATTATAATTCCAGTGTGTGATTTTTTGTTTGCAGGATAATGGATTGCTCTGATGAGTGGTCCGATGACGACGTATATCTCACCTTAGCTGCGTCTCTGACTTCCCACAAGGACAGTCATGGTTCTTTATCAGAAAATGAACCAGCCATCATTCATAGCGCTGACTCTGAATTCAACACAAGTGACAACCTTCCACTAAGCCACTACAGATATCGTGAATTGTCTGATGACTCCAGTGGCAGTGATCCTACATACATACCAGAGGCCACACCTGTAGTTTTGGAGAACACCGAGAAACGGAGAAAAGCTGAGCAAGAAGGAGAGGGACCTTCGTCAGGCCATTGCAAAGAGTCAGGCACAAACACAACTACTGGTCAGTGATCAAAAGGTGCACCAACAACGTCTGGATAATCTCCTGTCTGCCAATGGATTGCGGCGAGTGGAGGTAGCTGCTGATGGCAATTGCTTTTTTGAGTCTTGTGCTCTTTCGCTCAACATCAGAGCATTAGACCTATGAAAATGTCTTTGTGACTATCTTGAAGACAACCTGGGTATGTTTATTGATTTTATGCCCTTTGCTGAAGATGGCAATGAAAGGTACATGGAATACATGCACAATGTCGTTGAGCTTCGCCATCCTGGCCGATGGAGCAACCATGCTGGTGACATGCTTCCTCTAGCTCTTGCGTCATGGACTGGCAGGAATGTCAGGCTGTACACAAGTAACCCACAAACCCAATCCTTGATGTCTCTCCCTTGGGCGTTTCTCCTAAACAGCATGGAGAGCCCACGATTGGCCTGGCCTTACTGGAATACCAAAGCGGACCTCATTACAACACCTGCATAGTTGAGGCAAACTCAACAACACCCCGACTAATGGGTCCCTTCCTTCTGATCATCAGTCCTCTTCAGATATGCAGACAGCCCAGTGAGGAGCCTGAAGGTCAACAATCATCACTGGCCCATCAGATGTGCAGAGACTCCACATCTGACCAATTGGCTCCACAGTCATTCCCACTGGAACGATCGCCCATGTCATTTCAACAGTCTCCTCTGCATGAGCACTCTCCACCCGTTCAACATCTGCCAGACAAAGATAATGAGGCAGAACTGACATGTTCATCCAGACGTTCTAGCGCTCAATCTTCACTGAACCTTGGTGCTTCCCCGCCATGCCAAAATTCACCAGCTACACAATCCCAGCACTCGCCTTCTCTTCACCAAAGTCCACAACAATGTTCCCAACAAGAAGACATCCCAACAAAAACTACCTGAAACACCCAGAAAATCAGGACATTTCAAAACGCCTCCAAAGAAGCAGCTCACAAGAAAACGGACAGCACAACCTGAAACATGGAAGAAAAATGTAAGGAAAGTTCTCCGACTTCAAGGAAAATGCCACCTTTCTGACAAGGAAATCCTGTTCCAGCAAAACAACTAAAAAGGGTAGACTGTTCTAAATGCAGTCTGAAGTGCGACAGGTTGACAGAACAAAGAGAACACATTTTTTTCAATCATTCTACGCACTTGATTCATACGAGAAGCAAGCAGTTTGTTTGTGCACACATTACCGCCCAGAAAACCAAGACAATCCATGATGACACAGCAAACACAGCTCTTTCAAAGACCAGGCATGTATCCAGACAGTATTTCTTCACAGTAGACGGACAGAAAGAACGTATTTGCAAGAAATTCTTCACATCAACACTAAGCATCAGCCACAATTACCTGGAACATGCACTGAAAAACAGCGAAAGTGGTGTGTTCGTCGGTCACGAGTGTCGTGGCAGGAAACGTCCACACAACAAGACACCAGATAGGGCACTTGAAAGAGTCAAAAAATCACATCAGAACATTTCCTGCTGTCCCTTCACACTACACCCGAAAGGACACCTGCCGCGAGTACCTTTCTTCTGATTTGAACATCACAAAAATGCACCAACTGTACACAGAAGAATGCAAAAAAGAGGGACTCACTCCAATTTCTTCAAGGCAGTACAGAAAGATCTTTAACGAACATTTCAATCTTTCATTTCATGTACCTAAGAAAGACCAGTGCTCCACGTGTGCAATCTACCACAATAAGAGAGCAGAGGGGGCAGTAACAGAAGCTGAGGAACAGGCATACCAAGAACACCAGAAAAGGAAGCAAAAGGCCAGAGAGGAGAAAGAGCGTGACAAGCAGAGGGCTATCAAAGATCCATCACTGCATGTCGTCACTGTTGATCTTCAGGCAGTCCTGCAAGCTCCATGTGGATTGGTCAGCCAGCTTTACTATAAGAGGAAGCTGTGTGTGTACAACTTCACTGTGTATTCTCTTGGAGATGGAAAAAAGGCACATGCTTCATTTGGGATGAAACAGAAGGCCGACGGGGATCCTGTGAAATCGCCACCTGTCTGGTCATGTACCTGCAATCTTTGCCCAGCACAGTCAGGGAAGTGATCATCTATTCTGACTGCTGTGGAGGACAGAATCGCAATCAGAACCTCACTGCTGCCCTGATGCATGCTGTTAACTCCATCCCCAACATAGATACCATTCAGCAAAAGTACCTGGAGACTGGCCATACCCAGATGGAGTGCGATTCTATGCATTCAGCCATATCTCTGGCCAAGAAATGCACGCCAATCTATGTGCCAAGCGAATGGGACATCGTCCTCCGCATGGCCAGACGAGGAGGAGAAGTACACAGTTATTCCTCTCAAGCACACTTCATTTTTCGACTTTAAGAAGCTGTCGGCATCCTTCATCAGAAACACCAAAACTGACATTGGAGGACAAAAGGTCAGCTGGCTGCATATTCGTAATCTGAAGCTGCACAAAGGCCAGGAGGATTCGATGTTCTTCAAAACAGATTTTGGAGATGAAGACTTCCGTACACTACGGCTGACTGGGTCGTCTACAAGAAGGAGACCAGAACCTCTGAAGACACTACCTCAGTGCCACAGTGGCAAGTTGCCCATCTCTAAGGCCAAACAACAGGACCTGGTGTCCCTGTGCACCTCGGGAATCATCCCCTCCCATCACCATGCCTTCTTCCAGGCTCTGCCAGTGTCTGCATCAGCCAAAGACACACTTGTTGAGCGTGATGTCAGGGATTCTGCCACAAGCAGTGACACGGAGTGTGAAAGTATCAAAGCCATGATGCAAGACTTACACTTGTGCTGTTTTTGTGTTGTTCCTGTTAGTTTGTAGGTAGCATACAATTGTTTATATAAAAAAGGACTGCCAGATAAACTTCTGTATACAACTTGAATGATTTCCCAACATTTAATTACTTTTAGTAATTGTTTATTCTTTCAAATGAGAACCAAACTTTTAGGGATTATTTCATCTCAAGAAACACAGAGTGATGTAAAGAAACAAATCAGTTGTGTGATTAGTGAAACAAGACGCTCTGGAGTGCAACATCGTGTGATTTGGTGAAACAACCATAACAAGAGTACGACACAGGTCACAAAGCTGGTAGGTCAACATTTTTATGTGCATGTCATTTGCATGATTATTAACTCTTCTCATAATACTGCATGTATGAATGGCCGTGTGTGGTAATCGCTTATGTCCTGTGAGAGGAAGCAGTTATGACTAAACATGTGTGTGTGTGTGTGTGTGACTAAACGTGTGTGTGTGTGTGTGTGTGTGTGTGTGTGTGTGTGTGTGTGTGTGTGTGTGTGTGTGTGCGTGCGTGCATGTATGTGTGCGTGTGTGTATGCGTATTTGTGAGCGCGTGCGTGCGTGTGTGGTGTGTGTGTGTGTGTGTGTGTGTGTGTGTTGTGCATTCATGTCATTGTGTAGCATACATAAATCTGTAAATGATTCAAACTGATAGTGTGGAGTGGGAGATAGGGGGTAAGGGGGGGATAGAAAGAGAGAGAGAGAGAGAGAGAGAGAGAGAGAGAGAGAGAGAGAGAGAGAGAGAGAGAGAGAATGAATTTGCACAATGTGTAGTGTGCACAAGCCTAAAATCCTCTTATGGTCTCACAGCACCGCTCTCACAAACAGATGTGGACGGACCAGAATGGTATATCTTGCTAGTGGCTCCAAACAACTCTCACTGTGCTGTTCAACCTTTCTGTCCCTCCACCCCGCTGACTGGAGGCAAGCCTCGCTGCCTCAAAACGGCAGGTTGTTGATACCAAGCGCTAAGCAAAACCCCTCCTGCTGACAGGATACAGGGGTTGGTGGGCCACAGCGGCTGTCAGTTTTCCCCCCCATTTATCATCACCCAGTGCCGGCCTAAATGGGTGCAGGTCGTGTTACACTCATCCTGGTCGGCAGATGTCTCAGCCTGGCAAACAAGTTAGAACCAACCAGAATGGGATAGTGGAGACTGGTGTTAATTGATGATTTATTGTGATAAACACAGACGTGTAGTGGGCTGAACTTCCTACTCACATTATAGGAGAGAAACATATAAAGCTTATCATATGGAAATTTTAATCAGTTGCTTTTAACAGACTGCACACAAAACACTCAAAAGTTTCACTTGCGATTTTCTAGAAATAGCAGGAAAGAGAGATGGTCCATTCTGGCTGGAAACCCTCGATATCAGTGATGAGAATTTTCTTGATTTCATGGTACGTGAATGGCACCAAGATTTTAGGTTTTTTCCGTGTGTCCCACTCTTTTCTGGATCGCCTGCCTCCATGTGCCCGAACAAAATGCCATGCCCCCCTCGATTTCTTCTGTCAGCTGTTTGACGATCAGCTAATGAATCATATTGTTGGGAAACAAACAGGTATGCACGTGAAAATCTTGCTGCTAGACAGGAGCAACTGAAACCCAACAGTATGCTGAGAATGTGGCCAGATGAGGGAATAACCGTCAATGACTTGGTGGGGTTCTTTGCCATTTGTGTGCACATGGGCTTGGTGCACAAGCCTGGAATAAGGAACTACTGGAGCACAAATCCAATCCTGCAGGCAACGTTTGCCTCCATCATGGCTAGGGATAAATTCAACCTCATCTTAGGCATGCTCCATGTGAGCAACAACAATTAATATGTGCCACTGAACCAAGAAGGGCATGACCCTCTACATAAAATTTGCAGTGTGTACACGCATCTTCAAAACAAATTCAGCTCTCTGTACACGCCAAAAGAGAATATCTGTGTAGATGAGGCAATGTGTGCGTGGCGTGGCAAATCCAGATTTCGCCTTTATATGAAAGACAAGCCAGTCAGGTGGGGGATAAAGCTTTATGAGCTTTGTGAATCTGACACAGGTTATGTGCACAGATTTGAAATCTATGCCGCAGAAGCAGGAGTCAGCAATTGTCCAGTTGATGTAGTGATGAGACTGTGTGAGCCTCTTTTGGGTGAGGGGGGAGAACTGTCTATGTAGACAATTTACTATGCCTGCCCACAGCTAGCTGACGCACTTGTCGCACATGACACTCACTGCGTAGGCACAGTGCATGGGAACCGAAAGGGATGCCTCCTCAACTGAAGACGACACAACTGCCTCAGCGTGGTCAGGTGCAGGCGTTCAGGCAAGGTATGTCAGGTTTTTTAAAATTTTGTTTATCATTTATTGTGGTTAGTGAATAATAACTGAACAATAATAACATAATTTTCCTGCTCTTTTACTGACTAAAAGCTATATCTGGTTATTTTTGGATAATAATAATAATAAGTAATAATAATAATAATAATAATAATATGCTACTACCAAAAAAAATAAATAAATAAATAAAGTAAAAATGCATTCTATCTCACCAGTGTAATCAGATAAGAGCATTATAATACAATTATATGCCATTTTTATTTTCAGTGAAACAGGATGGGTAAGTAAAATAAAATGCATTGTAAAACAGATTCATGACTGGTTTTAGTGTCTGTGTTTCAGGTGCTGTTGCTGTACTCAGATGGATGGACAAGAAGCCGGTGCATGTCATCACCACAAAGATGGACCCCTTCATTATGCAGGACATCACCACACGGCGCGGGCAAGCCAGAAAACCAGCTGCTGTCCAGGACTACATCGTCAACATGGTGTGGGTGGACAAGAGTGACCAGCTTCTCTCATACATGCCAATCAACAGAAAGACCCTGAAGTGGTGGAAGAAGCTGTTCTTCCATCTGTTCACCCTCAGTCTCATTCAGGGATCCATCTTGTACAACATCTTCCTGGAAGCCAACAACCAGTCCAAAATGCCCCTGAAGGAGTTTGTGATGTCTGTAAGCAATGGTCTGTGTGAGCGGTTCCAGCTGGGTGTGGCTGCCCGTGTTCAGACTGCTGCAGCTGCTGTACCTGCTGTTCATGCTGTACCTGCTGCTACAGATCCTGTTGTGCAGACCCCCACCACCAGGCTGAGTGGGGGAAGGAAATGAGCATTACTCTTGCCCTCTGCCTACCACCAAAAGTGGCAAGAAATCATTCCGGCATTGCCATGTGTGCACTGCACGCAGTAAACGCTACCCTGACGTCAACATGCGCAAAACTACAAACTGGTGCAGGAAATGTGGCATACCATTATGTGACAAAATGTGCCAACCTGACAAACAGGTCACATGCTTCCAAGTGTACCACTCAGTGAAGAATTATGTTGACTGTTAGTCAAAAATCAAGGCAGTAGTAGAATTGTGATTTTTCCCATTTCTGCTTTCTTCATATCATTTCATTTTCATGACTTTGTGGGATCACTGTCATAGTCTACTGGCAGAGCTTCATCTGTATTCAATATTACTCATTTTTCTATATCAGTTTGCAGATTAGCAGACTTTTCTGTTCTTACTGTGGTTTCTAAAGTGCAGTCATAGGTTGTGAATGTGTGCTTTTTTGGACCTGAAAATATGGATACTTTCTACTCATCCACTGTGGCTGTAATATGAAGGTAGGAAACTTTATACTTTGCCACATACTAACTCATCCTATTACTAACCTGTTTGTAAATTTTCATAACCTAATTTCTAATACTTTTTTTTGTGATTTTTTTTTTACTAACACATAGAAATGGCCAGGCCCTGGTAAAACGCAAGGGAGAAAACTGGCAAGGCTGAGTGAGTTAAGCAAATTAGAGGTGCTTAAGGCTAGACAGGGCAGCCATTATTTGACTAAAATCATGAATTTTTACGATTTTGGGATTTTGGCATATTTTGCTATCTATACCTTTCATTTATCAATTCCAAAGCTCAAATCATGTAAAAAAAAAAACTATTAAAAGTATCAGAAAAGGTTGTTACAAAAGTACTACCCAAGCACAGTGTTGACAGATTTTATTCTAAATTGCCAAATTTGATGATTTTGACAACCTAGCAACAACACCTACTTTCGCTTCCCGAAACCGTGCTTACCGCATATGGATCGAAAGAGCAGAGAATGAACTTTCTAACTGCACTGTGCTATCAGCTGTTGGAATGGAACTGTTGACGCGGGCTTTTCTAACCCGACACTAGCAGTTGGAAATTTCCTTGTAAGGCCTCGCGTACTATTTCATTCACGTTTACAGTCAGTGACACGAGCACCAACCAGAGTACAGCATTTCTCAACCTCGGCCGACTTCAGCAGCTCGCTGAGCCTTCGGCAATCCCAGGACACATTGCAGTTCGTAAACAATCATGGTTTCTTAAGCGTGTCGAAGTTGACGACAGATTCAAGCGTGGGTGGAAAAAAGTTGATCAAGATTCAGTTAGACATCCATACGATCTCTAAAAAAAAGCATTCTAGACAACAAGATGCCACGACCTAAAGGAATGAAGCAAAGGCTTCAGGCAAAGGCAGCTGCAGCCGCCAAGAAAGCTAAGAGAGAGGCAGAATGAAAACCTGCTGATCTGAAAGACAAAACGAGTGCTTCACGATGGAAGATTGGAGCTATGAGTGCAGAAAATGGAAAGCTAGTGGGCAGTGGTAATGAAGGACAGGAACAAAATTGGATTTTATTCCACACGTTTGAACTGGCGCGGTTACTAAGCGATCTTGCCTGCCCTGAGTGCCAAGAAACAGGACTGTCAGTGAGTGTGTGTTTAGGCGAAAATGCTGGTTTTGCTTCCAAGCTCGCTCTCGTATGTGACGGCTGTGACGAGTATAGGAAGATGAGATATTCTTCGCCACGAATCGACTTCAGTGACAGCACAATAGCCCCTTTTGAAGTCAACAGAAAAAAATGACTATGTTTTTTCTCATGAAGTTGGTGCAAGTCATGCTGTTCAGCAGAAATTCAGAACTGTCATGGGTATTCCAGGGATGCACTTGACGACTTTCCAGAGACATGACAGAAAAGTAACAGGCATGTTGATTTTTACTACAACTACTACTCAGATTTACCAGTCCTCATTCCTCCCCCCACACCTTTGTTCAATTCCCCCACACATCTAATATTCTTTGTCGCTTGTGCATGAGTGTGTGTGTGTGTGTGTATGTGTGTGTGTGTGTGTGTGTTGTCAGTACAACACAATGTTAATCTGACAGTAAATGGTTTTCAGTCAGTCACTGTGTGTGAGTGTGTGTGAGGCACACATATGAGAAAGGGATAGGGTACATGCATACATGTGTGTGTGTGTGTGTGTGTGTGTGTGTGTGTGTGTGTGTGTGTGTGTGTGTGTGTAAGAGTGCGTACATGTGTGTTGGGGTGAGCCCTGTCATTGTTTTAGTGATTTTCCTTGTACAATGGAAGTAACTTTTTCATAGTTTGTTGTAAACATTGATTTGTGAACAGGAAACAGACATATGCTTTATGTCATGCCTCTTGCAGAATTTAACTAAAAGCATGGGAAGCAGTTTTTGTATGTTTCCTGCTTCACAGATTGGTATGAACATGTTGCTTGCTTGATTATCCACATAAACATTCAGGTAAGGAAAAGAGAAAAATGGACAGCAGTGACAATATGAATTTATGCTTCTGTCAGGGTGTGTTTCAGCCGCTGAAAACTGAAGCTGGAGCTGACCTACTGGAACGCAGTGCTGCCATCATCCGTGAGGCTTATGCTGACACTGATGCAGACCTGAGGGAAA
This sequence comes from Conus betulinus, assembly GCA_016801955.1. Classification (NCBI taxonomy): domain Eukaryota; kingdom Metazoa; phylum Mollusca; class Gastropoda; order Neogastropoda; family Conidae; genus Conus; species Conus betulinus. The sequence continues at coordinate 697,900 of JADBJO010000416.1, read as the reverse complement.
CAGTCAACAGAGGAGAAAACCCTGTCATCAGTGTTTCCTACGATGGAACATGGCAGAAGAGAGGCTCACTTCAATGTTTGGAGTAGGTGTCTGTATAGATACTCTGACTGGCTTGGTTGTGGATTATCATGTGCTGTCTACATATTGTCATGCCTGCAAGCTTACTGAAACCAAAAATCTCCCTGCTGCAGAACTCCATGCTTGGAAAGCAGAACATGCCCTGACTGCTGTAAGAACCATGATCTGTCATCAAAAGCCATGGAGATGGAGGCTGCAAAAGTTTTGTGGGGGGCCATTCAGTGGCCAAATTTGGCTTCCAGTATATGGAAATGCTGAGCGATGGAGACACTCCTCAGCTTACAGAGCAGTGTGTGATGCCAACCCATACCCGGATTACCCAAACAGCATTGAAAAACTGGACTATGTCAATCATGCACATAAAAGGATGGACACAGCTCTTCGGAAATTGTCCAAGGAACAGACACTGGGTGGTCGTGGAGTTGGACGCCTGACTGAAAATAAGTGTGATAGCCTTCAAAATTTCTACAGAGGGGCTATTACTGATAATATCCCAATTGTCGACAAGATGAGGAATTCCATCTGGTCTAGCCTGTGGCGTTCAATGTCAATGGATGAGGAACCTCGTCATCACCAGTGCCCAAATGGACCTGAGAGCAGATGTTACTACAACAAGGCCTTAGCATTAGGTCAAAACCGCCCGAGTCACAGAGACCATCCTTCTTCTACCTATTTGGCAACAGAAGTGGCCCACAAGATGATCCCTGTTTACAGGAGGATGTCAGAGGAGGCTCTTCTCAAGAGACTGGTGCAAGGAGGCACTCAAAACACACATGAGTGCCTCAATGGTATGATCTGGGCATGCTGTCCGAAAACAGCATTCATGGGTCTGAAGAGAGTGCAGGGGGAGTATGGCTCCAGCAGTTTGTGCTTTCAATAAGGGAGCCTGTTTAATTATTTCAGTAAAGAACAAGCTTTTTGTTGACATTTCCACCACCACTTCGGCTCTCCTTTCCCAGAAAGGTGAACAGCGGATGAGTGCTGCTGATGCCGCCTCTTCTGTTGAAGCATGCCACTGACGCAAGGATTGTGCCACCTACACGGATCAATGCTGGAGTGGAGGAAGCAAGAGATGGCTATGTGTACCAAGTTCAGGGTCACTGAGTTGTGTACAGGTATGTATATATACACTGACTTTGCTGTGCACTGGATTCTTTGTGTTTACAGTAGTTACCTAGTGATGACTGGAGTAAGTGGGCTTGACTCCCAATACAATGCAACAATTTCAATTTTATTTTTCTGACGGTTTTGACAAAGTCAGAGGACAAACTAGATTACTTTCCATTGTGTGTGTGCTGCTGCTGGTGAACTGTACTCCTGCAAGCATATGGATTACGTGCTGTCTGAGAGTTTGTGAGTACATCCTTCGATGAGTAAAGAATTCAATTTTCTTTTCCAATTTTCCGTTTCAAGTTTTCTGAACGTTTTGTCAATTTCGAATCCCTAAGGCTCTGTTAATAATTAAGATACAGACTTGTGCTTTGGCAGAGTGATTTTCTACACATTGTTTTTCATATCTGGGTTTGGGCTTGAATAAATACCCAGTAGTTTCTCTGTATTCAGTGATATAGACATGTAAAGCAGGTCTTAATTTACCTGATTTCGAAAAAAAAAAAAAAATCATAACTATACTTGCAAGTAACCTAACTTCAGGTCAAACAGCAGGTCAACAACCTAATTGATGAGGCAGCGAGCACCAGCAAGGGCAGCAATGCTATCGTTAGTTACCTGCTCCATTTCTTTGAAAACTATGGCCAGGGAGAGAAAAAAGTGGCTCTGCACTGTGACAACTGCTCAGGTCAAAACAGAAACAAGTTATTTCTTGTGATACATGGCCTGGCATGTTCAGAGGGGCCTTCACTCTGAAATAACCTTGAATTTTATGCCTCCTGGCCACACAAAATTTTCCCCTGACTGGTGCTTTGGCCTCTTGAAACTGTTTCACGAGACTGGATGATATCTCCTGTTTGGATGACCTTGCCCGGACAGTTCAGTTGAGTACACCAAATCTCCAGGGTAAATATACCTCAGCTTGTTGGCTGGGAAGATGGAACTGTGACTGTGCCAACCTACAACTGGCAGGAGTACCCCTTACCAGTCAACAGACAGCTGAAAAATATCAAGCCTGTAGGACGCTTCAGATTTACAGCAACACATCCAGGCAGTGTTCTACAAAACAACATTTGCTGATGAGAAGAAACAGTTTCAGCTTGCAGCTCTGGCAGAGTATGCAGCACTTGCTCCCATGCCTGCTGTGAGGCCACCTCTTCTGAGTGATGCTCGCAAGCAATATCTCTTTCAACACATTTCGGCAATATGTTCAAGAGGACGTCAGACATCTTGTGTGCCCAGACTCTGGTCAACATCATGACGGCAATATGTTGTAGCAGTGTGCAGATGAGTTATCTTGACTGCTGCTTCCTTTTTTCCTTTAAAATCACCTTTTTTGTGTACAAAACTGCTGGTTGCAGCTTGGAAAAAACAAAACGAAATCTTATACAATTTGCTGTGAACATTTCAAAAAGAATTTGTCTTAGCGAGTGCCTGTCATTCAAATTGTCTATATTATTCATATATATTGTCGGAATGAAAGCTCAACCGAGTCAGAAGAAAGCGTGGCTGACCCAGTTGGATGCGTGGCAAGCAGGAGGGGTCGAGGCGCAGGCAGACAGACTGTGGGCTCACGTGCGGTTGGCAACCAGCCAATGCACACCGATACCGATAGCAGTGTGAGCAAGACGACTGAAAGTGTAACAGTCAGGGGTCAAACAACATGGAGGGCTCAGAGGCAACTGACTGCGAGCACATCTGGAGTACAAAGGCGGCAAGGTTGAAGGGGGGCGTAGCAGAGTGACATGTGGCAGAGGTGTGCAACTACGGCAAACTAGGCCAGCCAGAGACAAGTTCATTTGGGAGTTGCATGACCAGTTTGACTCGTACGCCCCAGAATGGCTCCCCACGTTCCAGAGGCCAACAGGCAAGTGAATGACTGTTTCCATGAAAATTATTGCTTTCAAAACTGAGAATGAAAGATAGATTGTGTGTGTGTGTGTGTGTGTGTGTGTGTGTGTGTGTGTGTGTGTGTGCGCGCGCGCGTTCCCTTTCTCTTTCTTTCATGTGTGTACCAGTGGGACATAAGTTGTGAGTGTGTGTGTGAGAGTGCGTGTGTGTGTGTGTGTGTGTGTGTGTGTGTGTGTGTGTGTGTGTGTGTGTGTGTGTGTGTGCGCGCGCTATTCCCTTTTGTGTAAAAAAGTGTGGTGTGTGTGTGTGTGTGTGTGTGTGTGTGAGCATGTTTTGTGTGCATGTGTGTGTGTGAGCGAGTGTTTGATGTTTGTGTGTGTGTGTGTGTGTGTGTGTGTGTGTGTGTGTGTGTGTGTGTGCTATTCCCTTTTTGTGTAAGAAGTGTGGTGTGTGTGTGTGTGAGCGTGTGTGTGTGTTGTGTGTGTGTGTTGTGTGTGTTGTGTTGTGTTGTGTTGTGTGTGTGTGTTGATGTGTGTGTGTGTGTGTGTGTGTGTGTGTGTGTGTGTGTGTGATTGCTTTTCTGCATCACTTCATAGGTCATATCAGCAATTATTCCTCTGATTGTTGTTTCAGGAGTGCTGGTGAACACAGATGGCTTTCAACCTGTGGACTATTTCCAGCTCTTCTTCCCTGATGCTGTGTTCCAGCTGATGACAACACAGTCCAACATATATGCAGAGGAGCTCCTGAGTGGGATCACCAAGTTGGACCCACACTCCCGACTGCAGGCTGCCAGGGAGACAACAGTGGAGGAGATGAAGGCCTACACAGCCCTGCAGATTGCTATGGGGCTGTGCAGCAAGCCAGAGTTAGAGGATTACTGGCGAACCTACTTGCTGACCAAAATACAGTTTGGGTCTGTCATGTCAAGGAATAGAAACGAATTACTAAACTGTTTTATTCACTTCAATGACAACCGTCAGCAGAAGCAGAGAGGTGAGGAGGGATATGATCCTCTCTTCAAGATCCGCCCACTTCTGCAAATCACCGACCCGCTGTATGAGGCAGTTTACTGCCCTGAGCAAAACTTGAGCATTGATGAGAGCATGATCAAGTTCAAGGGGCATCTTTTCTTCAAACAGTTTCTGTCTGACAAGCCAATTCGCTTTGGCATCAAGCAGTTCTGTCTCTCAGAGGCTTCCAGTGGCTATGCCCTCGAGTTTTTTTTAATTTTATACAGGGAGGGAGACATTCCCCTTCGACAACTTTAATGCTGGGGACTTTACTGTCACAGAACAGGTGGTTCTAAAGCTCATGGATAGCCTGTCTGACACTAGCCATACTGTGTACACAGATTCTTTTTACACATCACCAAATGTTGTCAGACAGCTGAAGACCCTCAACATCGGTCATTGTGGAACTATGAGGCCAGGCCGCAAGAACATGCCACCATACTTCAACAGCCGTGACATGCCACTTCAGAAGGGGGATGACCCAGTGTTTATGAAGTCATGTACCACTGACATCATGGCCTATGCATGGCGTGATGTGAAATTCGTTGTCTTCCTTTCCTGGGTGCACTCAGACAACACCGTTGACAAGAGGATGAAATCTGGGAAACACACTGGTGGATTCCGTTGGCTTGAGAAGTCGGTCATTGCAGAGGATTACAATCAGAACATGGGGGGTGTGGACCTGACGGACCAGCTTTTGGGGACTTGCGCCTACCTGCATCAAGTTTCCAAACGATACCATGCTGTCTACCACTGCCTTCAAGAGGTTGCACTGACAAACGGCTACATTATTTCGAGGGTTTCCAGCCAGAATGGACCATCTGGAAATTTTACACATTTTCACTTTTTCAAATAAAATTATTTATTACACTGATGGCTATGTTATGATAATATAATTTTTTCGATATCTTTATTATTTTTTAAGTTATTGACAAAACTGATATGGACTACCGAGAAATAACGAAATGCACATGTTACTGTAATGGACCACTTACACCTATACCACTCCATCCCTCAGTAACTTGTATGAGAGAGGCATGAAGGCCCTGCTGAAATGGGCTATCTGCTAAAGCATCACTTCAGCAGGGCTGAAAGGGAAAACTCTGGTCCCTTATCCGTGTGTCTGCTATGGCCCATGAGGCGCTGTACCACCAAGGCGGGTTGGCTGCAGTGTATAATAAACAAAACACTGGGGAAGGTTAGATGAGGTCTATCAGCATGTATCCCATGTCGGCCTAGCTTAATTTGACTGTGTTGACGGCCACTTCCTGCTCTACATCCCAGTGGGTTCTGAATTCTGCATTACTGTGAGGATTTTCCACCAAGACAGTCGAGCTTGAAGATTCTCGTAAGTTTTTTATTTTCTTTTGTTAACAAAATGTAAAAGTGCGTCGCGTACGTGCATGCGTGTTTGTGTGCATTTTAATGTGTGTGTGTGTGTGTGCGTGTGTTCGTGTGTGTGTGTGTGTGAGTTGATCATTGTGCATGGGCACGCGCACACACACACGCATGTGGTGTGTGTGTGTGTGTGTGTGTGTGTGTGTGTGTGTGTGTAAGTGTGATATGCATGAGTATATGTGATATGTGTGTGTGTGTGTGTGTGTGTGTGTGTGTGTGTAAGTGTGATATGCATGAATATATGATATGTGTGTGTGTGTGTGTGTGTGTGTGTGTGTGTGTGTGTGTGTGCTTCAATTTAACGTCCTTCCACTAAGAGTGATACCAGACGAATGATTGTGTGAGCAAGTGTGTATGTGTGTGAATGTGTGTGTGTGTGTGTGTGTGTGTGTGTGTGTGTGTGTGTGTGTGTGTGTGTGTGTGTGTGTGTGTGCGTGGGTGTTGGTGTGTGTGTGTGTGTGTGTGTGTGTGTGTGTTTATGAATGCAAGAGAAAACCTGCGAGTGGTTTAGTAAGTTTGTAAGAGCAGATACTAAAAATACATGAAGGAAGAAAAAGTGTTTGTCAAAAATGAAACAACGAAAAGCTAAAATTAACAATGAAACCATCAGAGATAAATCCCCACCTAGCTATGTAACAAACATTTACAAATTAAATAAAGAAACGAATAGTCATTCAACGTATTAGATATCAACAATGGAATGGATCCATCAGAAAGGAAATGAACTGCAGCATCTGACTTGAGAAATAATTCCTTTGCTCTTGGACAATGGAAAAAGTGTGTGTGTGTGTGTGTGTGTGTGTGTGTGTGTGTGTGTATGTATGTGTGTGTGTGTGCGTGTGGATAAGAATTAGTAGATATTTCTCTGTGTGCGTGATGCGTGCTTGTGTGTGTGCTTGCTAGTGTGTGCGTGTATCCTTGCATGCGTGTGTGTGTGTGTGTGAGTGCGTGCATGTGTGTGTGTGTATGTATGTGTGTGCGTGTGGATAAGAATTAGTAGATATTTCTCTGTGTGCGTGATGCGTGCTTGTGTGTGTGCTTGCTATTGTGTGCGTGTATCCGTGCATGCGTGTGTGTGTGTGTGAGTGCGTGCATGTGTGTGTGTGTGTGTGTGTGTGTGTGTGTGTGTGTGTGTGTGTGTGTGTGTGTGTGTGACGTGCATGGATGTGTGGAGGAATTATAATTCCAGTGTGTGATTTTTTTTTGTTTGCAGGATAATGGATTGCTCTGATGAGTGGTCCGATGACGATGTATATCTCACCTTAGCTGCGTCTCTGACTTCCCACAAGGACAGTCATGGTTCTTTATCAGAAAATGAACCAGCCATCATTCATAGCGCTGACTCTGAATTCAACACAAGTGACAACCTTCCACTAAGCCACTACAGATATCGTGAATTGTCTGATGACTCCAGTGGCAGTGATCCTACATACATACCAGAGGCCACACCTGTAGTTTTGGAGAACACCGAGAAACGGAGAAAGCTGAGCAAGAAGGAGAGGGACCTTCGTCAGGCCATTGCAAAGAGTCAGGCAAAACACAACTACTGGTCAGTGATCAAAAGGTGCACCAACAACGTCTGGATAATCTCCTGTCTGCCAATGGATTGCGGCGAGTGGAGGTAGCTGCTGACGGCAATTGCTTTTTTGAGTCTTGTGCTCTTTCGCTCAACATCAGAGCATTAGACCTACGAAAATGTCTTTGTGACTATCTTGAAGACAACCTGGCTATGTTTATTGATTTTATGCCCTTTGCTGAAGATGGCAATGAAAGGTACATGGAATACATGCACAATGTCGTTGAGCTTCGCCATCCTGGCCGATGGAGCAACCATGCTGGTGACATGCTTCCTCTAGCTCTTGCGTCATGGACTGGCAGGAATGTCAGGCTGTACACAAGTAACCCACACAACCCAATCCTTGATGTCTCTCCCTTGGGCGTTTCTCCTAAACAGCATGGAGAGCCCACGATTGGCCTGGCCTTACTGGAATACCAAAGCGGACCTCATTACAACACCTGCAGTTTGAGGCAAACTCAACAACACCCCGACTAATGGGTCCCCTTCCTTCTGATCATCAGTCCTCTTCAGATATGCAGACAGCCAGTGAGGAGCCTGAAGGTCAACAATCATCACTGGCCCATCAGATGTGCAGCGACTCCACATCTGACCAATTGGCTCCACAGTCATTCCCACTGGAACGATCGCCCATGTCATTTCAACAGTCTCCTCTGCATGAGCACTCTCCACCCGTTCAACATCTGCCAGACAAAGATATGAGGCAGAACTGACATGTTCATCCAGACGTTCTAGCGCTCAATCTTCACTGAACCTTGGTGCTTCCCCGCCATGCCAAAATTCACCAGCTACACAATCCCAGCACTCGTCTTCTCTTCACCAAAGTCCACAACAATGTTCCCAACAAGAAGACATCCCAACAAAACTACCTGAACACCCAGAAAATCAGGACATTTCAAAACGCCTCCAAAGAAGCAGCTCACAAGAAACGGACAGCACGACCTGAAACATGGAAGAAAAATGTAAGGAAAAGTTCTCCGACTTCAAGGAAAATGCCACCTTTCTGACAAAGGAAATCCTGTTCCAGCAAAACAACTAAAAAGGGTAGACTGTTCTAAATGCAGTCTGAAGTGCGACAGGTTGACAGAACAAAGAGAACACATTTTTCAATCATTCTACGCACTTGATTCATACGAGAAGCAGAAGCAGCAGTTTGTTTGTGCACACATTACCGCGCCAGAAAACCAAGACAATCCATGATGACACAGCAAACACAGCTCTTTCAAAGACCAGGCATGTATCCAGACAGTATTTCTTCACAGTAGACGGACAGAAAGAACATATTTGCAAGAAATTCTTCACATCAACACTAAGCATCAGCCACAATTACCTGGAACATGCACTGAAAAACAGCGAAAGTGGTGTGTTCGTCGGTCACGAGTGTCGTGGCAGGAAACGTCCACACAACAAGACACCAGATAGGGCACTTGAAAGAGTCAAAAATCACATCAGAACATTTCCTGCTGTCCCTTCACACTACACCCGAAAGGACACCTGCCGTGAGTACCTTTCTTCTGATTTGAACATCACAAAAATGCACCAACTGTACACAGAAGAATGCAAAAAAGAGGGACTCACTCCAATTTCTTCAAGGCAGTACAGAAAGATCTTTAACGAACATTTCAATCTTTCATTTCATGTACCTAAGAAAGACCAGTGCTCCACGTGTGCAATCTACCACAATAAGAGAGCAGAGGGGGCAGTAACAGAAGCTGAGGAACAGGCATACCAAGAACACCAGAAAAGGAAGCAAAAGGCCAGAGAGGAGAAAGAGCGTGACAAGCAGAGGGCTATCAAAGATCCATCACTGCATGTCGTCACTGTTGATCTTCAGGCAGTCCTGCAAGCTCCATGTGGATTGGTCAGCCAGCTTTACTATAAGAGGAAGCTGTGTGTGTACAACTTCACTGTGTATTCTCTTGGAGATGGAAAAGGCACATGCTTCATTTGGGATGAAACAGAAGGCCGACGGGGATCCTGTGAAATCGCCACCTGTCTGGTCATGTACCTGCAATCTTTGCCCAGCACAGTCAGGGAAGTGATATGGGGAGTTTTTTGTGTTATACTCCCTGTTTGGCTAAGTATACTTACCATGTCCCGTCAGGCCGAAGTTTTGTGGCCAATGCAGTAATAAGATAGTCACGTGACGCCCACCCTACTTCCGCCTACGGAAGATGCCGAAGTTCGTGTACTGTACGTCATTCAATGAGGCCTGCGCGCAAGGCAAACCCCCAGGGAACTTGGCGCTAGAGGGGAAGGTAGGGCGGGCATTAGAGTCTGACATGGTAAGTATACTTAGCCAAACAGGGAGTATAACACAAACTCCCCATTTTGGCGTCGTATACTATACCATGTCAGACCATAGCAGAATTTAAAGTAATAGGAGGAGGGCCGAGCGCCCTAATGGTTCCTGGGGTAGACCGATATGGCTGCATTGGCCGCCACAAATGAATCCCTTTAGAACCATCAGCCCTGGTCATGCGGATGTCCCTTAAATAAAAGTTTATGAAAGGGTTCTCCGAACGCCAGTAGGCTGCTCCTCCAGGAGATGGCGCACGGGGACAGAGTGCTGGAACGCTGAGGACGTGCCCAGCGCTCTGACCTCATGGGCTCGGGGTGACAGGGCTGGGAGGTCTTTGTACGCCTGGGCATAGGCAGATCTGATAGTATTGGATAGCCACCTAGAGATAGTGCCCGCCGATATGTCCTTCTTGTTGTTGGGGTTGATGGAGATAAGAAGGCGTCGCTGCGAGGAACGCCTGGGCGGGAACGCTCCCAGTAGTATCTGAGGCACCTAGAGGGGCACAGGTCCATGTCCCCACCCCGCTCGTTGCCTAAGATATCCGCTAGAGAGCGGATCAGGAGGGAAGGAGAGGGTGTGCCCGGTCCTGGTTCTTCGCTAGGAACTCAGGAAGGAACTTAAGTGAGACGGAGCCGTCTCTGTGAAAGGCGATGTCCCGAGGGTCCCCGCTGAGGGCATGAATCTCACTTCGCCTTCTGGCTGAGGCCAGGGAGAGAAGGAAGGTGGTCTTGAAGGAGAGGAGGTCAAAGGGAATGGAGCGCGGAGGGGCTCGAAAGGGGGTTTTCTGAGGGCGCCTAACACCAGAAAGAGGTCCCACAAGGGGGCGCGCCTAGGGGATTGAGCTTCGCGTAAGGCAACCCCCCCGTGATAGTTCTCTGAGTAGAAAGTCATTGTCGAAAGATGGGGCCGCCGAGCTGTCGGATGGTGGTGCATACGGCCGATCGGTAGCCCCGAATGGAGCTAGCCGAGAGTTTTTAAGGAGGACGAAAGGTGGGATAGGAAATGCCTAGCTGGATGTTGGAGGGGTGTAGGTAGGGGACCGAGTTAGCCGTGCACCACGTGACCCATCTCTCCCATCTGTAATTATAGAGGGACTCTGTGCTAGCCCTACGAGAGGCCGAGGCCAAGTCTCGTAGTCCCTGCGATGCTCCCGCTTCTGTCAGGGTCTCTAGGACCGACCGGGGTCTGTCGGCGGGGGGGGCGGCGGGGACCGGTGGTCGCAATTTGGCTGGCATAGAAGCCAAGCGTGTAGGCGAAGCATCCGGGGATTGGAGTGAGGGGGGGCCCGAGCGAGGTTGTCTGAGCAAGTCCCACCGAGGGGCTAGCTGAGAGGGGGAACGTGAGTTAGGGACCTGAGGTCCGGGAACCACGACTGAGTCGGCCACCATGGGGTTATGAGGATGAGTTTGGGTCTCTCCAGCCTGGCCTTCCTGATCACTTTGTGAAGTATGGGGAAGGGGGGAAAGGCGTAGGCGACAAGTCCCGTCCAGGGGAGGGAGAGCGCATCGACCGCGTACGCTCGGGGGTCCGGGACTGGAGAGACATACATGGGGAGTCGATGGTTGAACCGTGTCGCAAATAGGTCGACCATGGGCTTGAACCAGTGATCCCAGACAGTGGTTAGTGTCAGCTTGTTCAGGGTCCACTCTGTGTGCAGAAGGGTCCCTGACCGGCTGAGAGTGTCTGCCAGGATGTTCCGTGTCCCCGCTATGTGTCTCGCACGGAGGGTGGTTCCCCGTGCGTGGCACCAGCGAAGGAGGGCCTCTGTCCTGAGAGAGAGGCCGATGGAGTGAGCCCCCCCCCCCTTTTGACGTAATGGGCTACCGACGTGTTGTCCGTGAGGAGGAGAACCAGTCGGTGCGAGATTAGATGCTGGAAGTGGAGGAGGGCCAGTCTGACCGCTTCCAACTCTAATATGTTGATGTGGAGGCGAGCCATCTGTGTGTCCCACATCCCCGAGGCATGACTGTCCCCCAAGTGGGCCCCCCAGCCCGAGTTGGAGGCGTCCGTGTATAGCTCGAGGGACTGAGTTGGGAGAGAGAATAGTCGGCGTTGACCTACCTGGTCCCCAGATACTAGTGTCGGGCCCATCCCAGAGGGTAATAGCATGCCGCCACACAAGGGGGGACCATCTAGATCTAATGAGTGGCACACTTGCGGAGTCGGTCACTGGCCCGAGGTGTGCCATGGCAGGTCCTGACTAGCTCAACAGGCGGGGGGATGATGGGCGAGGAACTGTGACCCCACGCGGAAAGCTAAATGGGGTCCCCGAATCCATAAGGTAGAACAACCTGGAGCTAATGTCGGGCGCCTCGGTGGGGGGCGGCACGAAAACAGCATGGCCCACGGAAGAGAACACCATCGTAGCGAGGTGAGCTGTAACTGGGGGCCCGACCTCATGCCAGCCACGGGGTCGTCGGAGCTGATCCTCCAAATCCCCAAGGTGGATCAAGGAGGTGCAGGATAGGGAATCGGGACCGGTGCGCTGGTGAGGCCCAGAGGCAGCTGAGTCCTTGACCGAACGCCGTGGTGAGGGCCATAGATGGGAGAGGGAGGAGGCCTGGGCCAAGCATCGTCGCTCGAGGAGCGGTCCCATCATCGCACTAAAAAGGCGACAATTTGGGGTTCTGTCCCTGGAAATCTCAGTGATGCTTGACCTAATAGTTTATCTAGGAACACATCATCGCAAGAAAAGAGAACCTCTAGACCTGGGAAAAGGTTCTCACTGGCAGGGGGATGAGGGCCTCAAGGGGAACAACGGCTTGGAGGGGGTGACTGTGACCCTTGACAAGGTGGGAGGAGTTGAGGTCCCTTGTCGGACCGGAAACCAGGTGCGCGATGGCTAGGCCTGGTAGCACCTCTGGCGACAACCTCCGGCTAGGAGGGAACAGGGGGCCAGGGTCAGACGGGGGTAGCTGAGTCGATACCTGACCAGGAGGAAAACCCACGCTTGGAACTGCTGAATCCGTGACACGTCCTAACGTCGTCTGAAGCGGCGGGTGATGTGTCCATTGGCCAAGCAACTTCTGTACCGCAGGGTCTTAGGCCCGTAACTCGGTAAAAACTAGTTGGGAATGAGGGCAGGTCCAAGTCAGGGGACGGCGATGGTCCAATCCGTGTTGCCCGATTCGCACTAGTATCCTTGTAGTCACTCTCGAGGATAGGAGGGGACCAGGACGAGCGAGCTTAACCCAGTATGCTTTCCTCCGCCCCCACTTGCGTCTGGGGATCACCCGATCTCGAAGGTGGGAGGTTGTAAAACTCGGGGAGCTGGGCTGTGGAAACTTAGCCCGTGTGGGACAGCTTCGTAGGGTGCCAGAGGCTGTTCATGGACCCGCGAGGCATGCCGCCTGGGGCTGGTGGGCGGTGTCGCACGGATTAGGGGGCGGAGAAAAAATGGTGTGTCGGGGGGCCGGGGATGACACGAGACCCTGCCTTTTTCTGGGTTAGTGGCGCCAGGGTGATCGTGAAGCATCGTCACTACCCTGGGGTCTGAAGCCAGTGACCATCTGTGCAACTGGTACGGCCCGTGCGGGAGGGTCCAGCCAGCTACGCGATGTTCAGGGGGGGGAAAGGGGTGGTAGGTGGGAGTGGTGTTTGGGTAGGCACGGTTCGGTAGCGAGGATGGTGCTTGAACTTGGAACGCTTACAACCGTAACAGTGGGCGCTGTATGGTCCCACTGGTACTTGGTATGAGGGTCCGCCAAGGTCGGCTGGGTAGGGCGCGTTTTCGGGGTTGCGTGGAGGGTGGGTGCGAGGCGAGGGGCTATCTGGATGCCCCGTCCTGTCGCAAGGTGATTGCTACGGCGTGGTGTGGTGGTTGTATTGCAGGTCTTGTAAAGGAAGGTCTGTGAGTTTCTGGAACGGGGTTTTGTGCACTTGCGAAACCTCACGCTGCTCTGGCGTTGCGTCCCTATCCACGCTAACCGTGCCGAGCGTCTGTGGCCCGCAGTTTACTGTTCAGAGCAAGCGACGACGCGCAGTCTAATGTGGGCGGGACTCATCCACGTTTAGCCGACACTCCAGGCCAGGGCTCTCTTTTCTGGCAAGGGGCCTTTAGGACCGGGGCTCCGGAGTCCCTACCTACGAAAGACCTCAAGGGGTCCGTTGACGCGCCCTGTCTGAAGAATTTCCACTCCATCGGACCGGACCCCACCGTATCCCGGGGCCGCTTGGTGTCGAATACCGGCGATGGGGAACGAAGCCCCCCGCCTCTTTCCTGGGGATTCCCGAGAGTTCGAGTAGACCCCTTGTATCAAGGGGTGGAGTACCAACCAATGCAGTAGCGTCCAAAGGCCCCTGGCCTCGGGAACGTCCGTTAGGGTGGGAGACCTGAGTGCCGGGGGAGATCGAACGCAGAGGACGAGCAAACCCGGCAGCGCGCAATGCACGCGTCAGTTGGGTGCCACAAGCACCAATTGTACCTGGGGTGTGTCCACGACTGCCCTTTCGCCCACAAGCCGACACGCCAGGACAGTGCTTCACCCTATTCCGGGTCAGCCTTAAGCGAGGTTGTGCATGGGGGAGCGTTGAACCTAGCCCTGAAACTGTCCCTTTAGCCGGTGGGTGTGTGCCAGTTTGTTTGGGGTCCCTACCGGTTTGTCCTCACAACACAACACTGGGGCAGCGCGCCGCAATCGCGCACGGGCGACTGGATGGGCAGGTTACGACACGTTACGGCCCCTCTGGAGTCGTGCTCCAGGTAGGCATGCCCGTGCATGCGGGTGATGTCTGACGGGGGTACTGGCGGGGCTCATGAACCCGAAGGGGGGATGGACCGGTAATGGTGGGGCTTGGCCGGGGTTCCTGGTGGGTGTGTGAGACGCCTCGCCATGCTCGGGGGGGGGTACGGATTAGGCAGGAGGCAGTGGGGTCTCGCCTGTCAGGGGGATGCCTGGTAGGCAGTGGGTCGAGCGGCGACGGGGGGACGTTGCCGGGCAGATGGCCCCCGTCCTGGCTGGCACGGGGACCCCAGCCACAAATTGAGTACAGAGTACACTGGCTTTTGCTGCTGACCCCGGGCCACATGGGTAGGGGGGCGGCTGATTAATATCGTCGAGGGAGGGTCGTCCACGGCACCACTCGCTAGCCACAAGCCGATCGGTTAGGGATGGGGTCGGGGCTCCGCGGTGACTGCATCCGGCGACCACCAGTGCTATCATAGTACAATTCGTGTTGCATGCAAGGGTATGTACGACTTGGCGGTGAGAAGGCCAAGATCCATGCCACGCGGTTATGGGGGTAGTATTTGCGGGGGGCAGGGGTCCTGCCGGTTACCAGGATCGAAGCTCCCCATCCACTGCAGAGACGGTACCGGCCTAGGTCCCGATACAGTGGCCAGTGGTGGGGTGGGCCCGGCCGTGGGGACTCGCTACAAGTCGCGTGGTGTACTCCCTCGGACAGTGGCCTCCTAGGGGGGAGGGGGTGGGGTAAAAGGCGGTGGGTGGATTCAGGCTTTTCTCCCACTCCCTCGCTCCCTCCGCTTGGCTCGGCAAGATACTAGGGACCGATTCCTAGGGCTTTCTGCGGTGCCAAGTCTTTCTGACGATTCTGGGGGCAAGGGACCTCGGCGCTGGGGCCGGGGGGAGGTTTTGCACCCGGTGTGGCGCTGGGGTCTGCAGCCCGGGGGTGTTCGCGCCCTGGTGGGTGGGAGTGGTGAGGGGACTGGGGCGCGGCAATAGGAGGCAGGGAGGGGTGGTCTCGTGGGGGACTATGGGTCCCAACGGGGCTCAGGACTCCAAAGATATCGGCCAAGGGAGGGGGGTCCCTCGACAACACCAAGCCCGGGGTGGGAAATCGTTCAATGGTGTGGTGTGGTGATGCAGTAGGTCCAAGTTGGGTGGTCGGGTCCTACAGGCTCGTGGGTGAGTCTAAATTCCTGGGAGGGAGGTCGTCCTAGGAGTTGGCAATGTGCGCTGGGGTGCACGAGGGTCCCGCCTGGTAGGGTGGGGGCGGGGGGGGGGAGGGCGGGACCCTCGTGGCTTTAATACTCGGCAGACGGGGCGGGGGGGAGCACCATGACTGGCACGATCGTGTCAGCAGCGGAGGTGGGAGACCAGGGTCGGGGCCAGGGGGTGAGGTCGGGTGCCACAATAGACCAATATAGTTGTGCAGGGGGGGGGGGGTATTAATCCACTGGACCCATCTGGGGGTGTAGAGTGGTCCCCCCCCTGAGGGAAGCGGGCCGTGGCGGCCCAGGCTGTGCATAAGGACGCGCCGGGGACCCGGGTAACCTGGGGCAAAGCCAGGGGGGATAATAATCGACCGTAGTAGATGATTTCCAACCCCCCCGGGAGCATGTGCCGGGCCCCAAGAGGACTAGGGCACAGGTTACCCCGCGGGTCCCGCTGGTAGATCGGCCCAGGTGGAATCCTGCACTCGGTGTTCCCATACGCCCAGAGTTATGGACATGTGCATGGTCGTGCCAAGACGTGGCCATAACACTGCATCCGGAGCTAAGGGGACGCTCCTCGTGCAGGGGTGTTGGCTGCACATGATAGTGGGGGATCAGTGCACCGCTAGATGTCTTGGGCAAGACCACATAGACGCGTTGAAAAGATAGAAAAAGAAGTAGAACTGCCAGGGCAAAAGGAGACAAAAGAAAAGAAAGAAAAAAAAAGCAGAGACAGAAAGAAGAAAAAAGAATAAAAGCAGGGCAACGAACACAGAGGGAGATTTTGAGCAGACAAAAACGAGAGAAAAAGAGAGGAAAAGAGAGAAAAGAAGACACAAAGGAAGAGCCTTCAAGAGAAGAGGAGGCTTTCGTGCAGAAGATAGAAAGTCAAGGAAAGGAGCCCAGGGGGAAAAACAAAAGAACGAGCAGAGAAGATAGTGAAAGGAGTACAAAGAAGAGCGAAGAAGCCAGAAGAGCGGATGAAAGTGTCTAGAACAAAAGAGAGAGGGAGAGAGGACAGAGAAAGCAAGGGCCGAGCGTGGAGAGAAAGAGGAGAGCAGCAGGGCAGGAGGAGTGGGAGAGGAAAGAAGGAAAAGGAGGGGGGAGAACGAGGGGGAAGTTCGGGAAACTCAGGAGAGAGGAGAGGAAGGCGAGAGCGCGGGAGGAGAGAGGAGAGAAAAAAAAAAAGCAAGGAGAGCAAGAGGGCAGCAGGGGGAGCAAGCAGAGAGGAGGGAGAGGCAGTAGGGAGAAGAGAAGGGAAAGTGAGAAGAGAGGGAGCGAGAAGGAGAGGGAAGGGAGGGGGGACGGAAAGAGGCCAGGAGGAGAGAAGGCCAAGAGGTGAGGAGGAGAGGAGGAGAGGAGAAAGGGAGGGGCAAAGGGCAGAAGGAGAGAGGCAGAGCAGGAGAAGGGGGAAGAAGAAGAGAGTCGAGGTCAGGAGAGAAAGAGTAACTGGCGGACAGATGGCTGGACGCGAGAAGAGAGGGGAGGAAGCAGATGAGACGGTAACAGAGAGAAGAGATAACTAGAAGGAAGAAAAAAGGAGGGCGGGAGGGAGGAGAACAGGGAAGGAGAGCAGGCACCGCTTGGTAGAGGACGATGGGAGGAGAGAGGGGGAGAGAAGGGGAGGATGCAAAGGGCGCAGGAGGGAGGGAAAGGCAGTGAGGAGGAGAGAGAGGAGGCGTGGAGGAAGCAATGGAAGGAGGGAGCGCAGAGAGAATCACAGGAGGTGAAGAACGAAGAGAAGATAGGAGGAGAACGAGGAAAGAGAAGGGAAAGGGGAAGCTGAAGAAGAGGGAAGAGAGCAGCAGGAGGAGAGAGCACGAGAGAGGAGGGAAGCCGAGAGGGAGGAAGAGGAGAGAGGAGAGGAGGAGAGGAGGGAGTACTCAGAGAAAGAGGGGAGAAGAGGGGCTGAGGAATAGCGAAGGGGAGGGAGAGGAGGAAGAAACCGGGGAGAGGAAGGGAGACATCATGAAGATGAGATGACAAGGAAGACGTGGGAGCCTGTGGTGTGCATCAGGCAAATAGGACGAGCGCATGGTCCCTGAAGAGAGAGGCTGAAAAGACTGTTTTTAAAGCAGAGGAGAGGATATGAGGGGAAAGACAGAAGAGAGTGAGGTAAGCAGCAGTGAATAGGGACGGGGGGGAAAGCGGGAGAGGCAGGTGAGACGCACCGATAGAGTAAGTGAGATGAAAGAAGAGGAAGAACAATGCGATGAGGGGTCAGCAAAGAGGGGAAGAAAAGAGATGAGAAAAGAAGGAAGAGGAGGTGATTAGGAAGATCGATGGAGGTAAACAAGTAGGCCAGGAGGGAAGGGGAGCAGCAGACATTAGAATGACAGAGAGAGTGTAGATGAGAGTCAGGGGGAAGGGCAGAACTCGCGAGAAAGTAGGAAAAGAGAAAAAAGGGCGTGAAAAAGAGAGGGACTAGGGATAACATACACCGCCAGTAGTTAACTTCTGAGGCATTCATAGGGAGCCGAGAAGAATTGGTTCAGAGGTGCGGAACGACATGAGAGAACAGGAGGAACGAGAAGCAGGTTGGGATCTAGGACACGAGAGAGACGCAGCAAGAGGAGAGAAGAAAAAAAAAGGACAGAGGGAAGAAGGCAAGAGAGGAGATGGAGGAAGAGAAGGGTGACGGGAGAGAGGGCCAAGAGAAGAGAGGGAGAGAAAGGGGGGAGAGAGGGGGGAGAAGGGGAGGCACAGGGAAAGGAGGAAAAGGGGAAAGGGCTGAAGTAGGGTGGGGAGAGGTCAGAAGAGAGAGGAGCAGAGAGAAAGAGGCAGGATGAGGCAGGAGGGAAAGGAGGGGAGGGATGAGGAGAGATCGAAACTGAAAGGGGGGAGAATGGCGAAGTTGTAAGTGAGGGGAAGAGGGAAGAGTAGTCCTAGCAGGGAGGGGCCAGTAAAGGAAAGAAGAAGGGGGGGAGAGGATTGGAGGGGACGTCAGCAAGGATAAGGTCGAGTGTAGACAGATCCAGCTGCAGATGAACGAGAGGGGGACGAGAGAGGTCATGTGTTAAGGCTCTGTAGAGTGGTCCATCCAGCAGCAGGATGAGATAAAGGAGTTGCAGTGCTACAATAGTACTGTTTGATGAGTAATAAGTGCGAATATATATTGTCATATGTATACAGCCACTGGTGCCGAGGTAAATGATATGTCAGATGCATGTCAGGGTATTATCTATGAGAGAAGAGACAGAGTAAGTCTGACCAATCTATGAGTTCGAGAGGTCGAAGTGAGAGAGAATGCTATTTTGTATAGTAATATGTGTGCAGCTATCGGCCAGGGATGAGGTATGTGAATGAGGAAGCACAGAGGAGAGCAAGAAGGGGAGGGAGAGAAGAGACAGAGACAGAAGGGAGGAGGAGAGGGGGAAAAAGGGGGGGAAGAGAGGGGGGTAACCATCTCCAACAAATGGAAGACAAAGGAATGGTCGGCGGTTAGAATGTTGCTAGCTGGGAAAGTGGGGTAGATGAGAAGGGAGAACAAGGGAAGAAGGTGGACGGTGAGGGCAGAATCAAGGAACTGTCAGGTGGGGGGGGCAGTTGAGCAAAAACAAACAAACAGCCACAACAAGGTAGCGATTGGGAGTACAAAAGGTGTCATAACTTGACGGTGTGAACACTAGGGTTCGATTCTGGAAGCTGCAGGAAAAAAGTGTGGAAGGCCATAGGTGGGAATATAAGTGGTGGGTTATGGTGTGTCTTGTCCAAAAAGCGGAGTGTAGGAAAGTTGGAGAGGAAAGTAAACGGGGGAGTTTCACGGGGGGGTAGCCAGACGGAGGGGGAGAGGGGGCGGGGAAAAAGGGGGAGTGAGGGGGGGGCAGGGGGGCTGATGGGGTGTGCTTCGGGTAGTCGAGAAAGTGATGACATAACCTGCGGAATGGTAGGATAGGCACAGTGGTACGCGGTGGCGAGTGTCCACAGTTTCAAGTTTTATGCCCGATCTCGTAAGGGGGGGGGCAAGGAAGACTAAATTACGCGGAGGTTGGAATTGGGTGGTCCGGGCCCGGTGGTGACTGGCACGCGTGCGTGTAAGATGCAGGGAAGGTGGCCCAAAAGGGGGAGTGGGGGGGCGCCGCTCACAGCAATTCCTTGGCTGGAGGTGAGGGAGTGTTCTGGAATCTGCGGGATACGAGTGGGACATGGTGGGGACGGGGAAGGGGGAAGGGGTTAGGGATCGGGGGTAATTGCAAACGAAGCCCAGAAATACAAGGCGACGAAATTTGTTTAAAAGGGGGACTTGATGGAAATGGTGTTGGAAATTATCTTGGGCTGACCAGCAGGATCAGGGTTCCACCCTTGACTTGAAAGTATACGAAGGTGCCATGGATGTAACAAGAGAACTTTTGACACGTTGTGCGGGGATGTTTGTTATAGAGTAGGTTAATTGTACCTGTGTAGTATAAAAAAAAGGTTTGTGAGTAGCGAGGGTACAGGTGTGTGTGAATTTAGGATAAAAAAATAATATAAGTTTAAAAAGAGAGTACTGTCATATAAACTTCTGTATCCCAACATGTGAATGGATGGAGGTCCCAAAGCATTAGTTACTTTGTAGGTAAATTGGTGTGTGGTAGGTGGGGGGGGGGGGGGGGATGTTTTAAAAAGGGCTTTAACAAAATGAGGAACCAAAAAGGGGACGGTTTGTGAATATTATTTCTCATCAGAAGGAAACAGACAGAAAAAAGTGACGTAAAGAAACAAATCGTGGTGTGATTAGGTGAAACAAGACTCTCTGAGTGCACATGGCTTGTGATGTTGTGAAGACAACCATAACAGAGTACGACCCAGGAAATCCACACAGGCATGGTAGGTCAACATTTTTTAATGTGCAATTGGTCATTGAGTTGTGCATGGAGTGGTGGAGTTAAGGAGTCGGGTGCTACAGGACCAATAAAATGAGGAAAAGAAACTGGAAGGGGAAGGGCATATGGAATAAAATGGGAAGGACAATGGAGGTAAACCGAGTAAGAAAAAAAAGAAGGGGGGAAAGGGGGAATGGAGTGTGGTGGGAGGGGGGGTTAAAAAGAAAGCAAAAAAAAAAAATCGACGGAGAAAGGGTATGAGGGTGAGTGAAAACAAAGGCTGGAAAAATAGGTGGAGAGGGAGCGAAGGGGGGTAACACGAAGGATTGAGATGAGGGGGCGCGTGAAAAAAACGACGACAAGAGATTTGATGGGGAATGGATAGGTAAAATGTAAGGTAAATAATAGGGGTGGGAGATGGATTATAAGGGTAGGTAAAGAGGGGGGGGGGGATGACAGCTGGGGCCAACGAAAACCACACACTTGGGGTAAAGGTAGGTGTGTTTGGTGGTGGGTGGGGTAGAAGGAAAAGAGGGGGAAGTGGGGGAGAGACCATGGGAAAGATGTTTTTTTGTTTGTTTGTGTGTTTTTTTTTTTTGTGTGCTTAAAAGCTTTCTTCCGTCAAAATGTTTGCGTGTGTGATTCGTCTCATTATTGCATTCCTTTCCTTTTGTAGCCTACCTCACTCTTCCCTTATCCCCTTCTCTTTTGTTTGATTGGTTAGTCTCTGGTGTCCTGTGGTTGTATAGCCCTAGCGCAAGAAGAGAGAGAGAGAATGATTTTGCCAGCATTTGTAGTGTGCACAAGCCTAACATCCATCTTATGGTCTCACAGTCCCGCTCTCAACAAAACGATGTGTGGACGGACCAGAATGGTATAGCTTTGTATGGCTCCAAACAACTCTCACTGTGCTGTGCAACCTTTCTGTCGGCCTCCACCCCGCTGACGGGAGGCAAGCCTCCGCTGCCTCAAAACGGCAGGTTGTTGATACCATGCCGGCCTAAATGGGTGCAGGTCGTGTTACACTCATCCTGGTCGGCAGATGTCTCAGCCTGGCAAACAGTTAGAACCAACCAGAATGGGATAGTGGAGACTGGTGTTAATTGATGATTTATTGTGATAAACACAGACGTGTAGTGGGCTGAACTTCCTACTCACATTATAGGAGAGAAACATATAAAGCTTATCATATGGAAATTTTAATCAGTTGCTTTTAACAGACTGCACACAAAACACTCAAAAGTTTCACTTGCGATTTTCTAGAAATAGCAGGAAAGAGAGATGGTCCATTCTGGCTGGAAACCCTCGATTTACAAAAAGACAACTCCCACACCTCACCTTCCAGCCAGGGTTTCAGGGAGAAAGGTCACTGGTGGGCTGCTGGAAAACTACAGGCCTGTAGTTCAGACCCAAGGCCAGAGGGAGACGCCCAGACCAGCATGCTTGACAGAGCGACAATTTAAAAAAAAAAAAAACTGAGGATGGCAGCCGCCCCGACTGCACAGTCTGTAGCCCCAGGACACAGAGAGGGTGGAAGAGAGTGCAGACCAGGTTCAAATGCAGAAACTGTGAGCTGCCCATGTGCCCGACTTTGTGCTTTGAACTGTATCATACACGGCAAGATTTACGGAAGGCCGCCGGTCAGCTGACCCATGGGCTGGACTAATGCCTTTGCCCAGTCTGCATCCCAGACAGCAAGGGTCCTAGGGCCCACCTAGCTTCTAGCCAGCTCCAGCTCGGTTGTCCTAGATATCCTAGGCTTATCCGCTTGTCTTGGAACCCAACCTAGGTTCTAGCTTGACACTAGCATGTCACCCAAGCAGCGTGCCGCACCTAGGGTGCCTAGCTAGATTCTAGGTAGGTACTACCCGGTCACTCAAGCAAGTGCTGCTGACCTAGGGAACCAAGCTAGATTCTAGCACAGCTCTAGCCTGCCACCCTAGCATGCGCACTCTACCTCCCATAATGCGCTGAGTCATCAGGCCAGCCAAACTGGCCTATATTTAGCACAAATCTCAATTCCATTTTTTTCTCTATGTTTTTCTTTTGTTTTTTACATTCTACAATATTCTAGCCACGTAATTACCAGAAATGATAGAAAACACGTGAATGTTGCACATATTTTGATTGTTTTATGTCTTTTTTTTTTCTCGTATTTACATGAGATTTTCCCAATCCGGGATTTTGTGTGGTGGTCAAATACTTTTCATGAACCGGATTCGCGCTGTTTGTCTTTGTTCGCTGGTGCAAAGCAGCTGTCAATAGCACGTGTGTTACTTACAGTGGGCTTTTTTGACCTTTTCTCCATCTTTTAAAAGGTAGCTGTTGTACTTTACTTTTCTTTTTTTTAAAACATGTCTTCATACTGGTCTAAAAACAGACGTATACGAAAATTTGTTTCTGAGACTTTGAAAGCCTGTGATCAGGCTGCTGTGATTTTCAGCGAAAACTAAGCCAAAGCGCAAAAATTGTCTTTTGTGTGTGATTCTGTTGAACTTGATTCAGATTGACAGCTGCCACTTCTCCATAGTCCTTTGTGTTCTGACTCTGTTAGTGACAGTCGTGATGTTCAACTGAACACTCCTGTTAGACGTAATAATCATACTGATCACACAGACAGTAGAGTTTCTGATACAAATGATGGACTTGATGGGCTTGTTGGTGGGTAATAAGTCTGATAGCGCCACAGAACTTTGCACCAATGAAGTTGAGAACTGGGAAACGACATTTATACTGATACACTTTCAGGTTTTTTTGTGATTCCGATAACAATGATTTAGAAGGTGAAATGAATGAAGAGAAAAACACAGAGAATTTAGCATTTGAATTAGGTCTCTGGGCGGTTAGTTTTGGAGCCACAAATGCTACTTTGTATGCGCTGCTAGCATTACTGCCTGTTAAACACCTTTTGCTCCCCAAGATCCTAGAAACATTGTTGAAAACCCCTGCCATACTCCTGTGAGACCTTTTGATGGGGGTGCATATTTTCATTTTGGTATTCTAAAGGCAGTTTCACAGTCAAACACAGTTGTTAACATACTAAGCCTCTAATATCCAAACTAGTCTGTTGTTTCTTCCTCGGATATTGTTACAAATTAACATTGATGATGCCTTCCACTTTTCAAATCAGCTTTTACGCAGTTTTGGCCTATACTGGGTAGGATCTGGAAACCTGTTCAGGGAAAACCATTTTGTGTGTGGTTCGTTTTGTGGCGAGCAAAACCCGTTGAATTTAGATCAATATTTTCAAGATTTTATTGATGAAGTCCAGATTTTCAATGGGGGACCAGTCAATGTGTCTGTTGAAGGGCAGAACATCCCAGTTCAAACTGAGCAATCTTGTTTTATCTGTGACATTCCTGCAAAAGCATTTGTTAAAAATACCAAAGGGCATACTGGATATTTTGAATGTGATAAATGTATTCAGAGTGGATTATGGGCAGGTAAAACGACGTATCCTGATACAGATGCTGCTCTTAGGACAGATGAAATGTTTGCCGAGGAATGGGGAAATGATCCACATCACAGGGGGCAGAGGCCTTCGCCACTGCTTTCGTTTTTGTCTTTGAAAATGGTCACTCAGTTGAGATGAAAGATAACATTCAAAACTTTTGCATTTTTTTAAAAACTTCAAATTACTAAAACAAATTGAAACTGTTCTTGACTAACCATTACCAAAATATAATATTATAAAAAATACAGTTTTTCTCCTCCATTAAAAAAAAAAATTTTTTTTAAATAAAAAAATAAAAATTCATCTATTAGTTCCAGAGATGTCTGCGATTCAAACATGCTGTATGAAAATTGTTGTTTTTTAAAAAAAAAAAAGCTGGTGATGTGATTTGGAGTATGTGGTTTTGAGGCTGTATTTTTCATTCTTCTGATGGATATTACATACTTTATGGCCTTAATTTGTTAAGTGGAGTATTTTCCCTTCCTTTTTTTTTTTTTTTTTAAGAGTTTGTTGGCATGCTTACTTCTTTTTTTTCATGTTGAGATGAAAGAGATAACATTCAAAATTTTATTTTGCATTTTTTTTTTTACTTCAAATAATTAAAAAAAAAAATTGAAATTGTTCTTGACAAACCATTACTTTTATATCATGATATTACAAAAACACAGTTTTTGTCCTCCATCAAAAAAAAAAAAAAAAAAAAAAAAAGAATGAAAATCCATCGATTAGTTCCCCAGATATCTGTGTTTCAAACATGCTGGTATGAAATCATAGTTTTTCTCAAAACATGGCTGGTGATGGGGATTTATGCAAAACAAAACTTCTGGCAGTGAGAGGGTTAAACTTCCGTCAGGCGCCATTTAATGTCTGCCAGTACAAGTCAACAAGCTGGATTTTCCAATTTTTCAAGATGGAGGACGAGGGAGTATGGTGGCTGCTGAACAAGCACAGTGACGAAGATTCTGCTTTTGAAGGTTTTGATGTGACTGACTGGCATGAAGTGAAAGGATACGAGAGTGATTTGGACACCGAATTCAACAACATCGATGTTTCGCCAGTCAGTACCCCCGAACTGTCCGGTGACGAAGATGAAGCAACACCAACAAAATGTTTCGCCAGTCAGTACCTCGGACTGTCCAGTGACGAAGATGAAGCAACACCAACAAACTGTCATGATTTGGGGTGTGGTAAATGAACAATCATCTATTTCAGTGGAAAGTTTTCAAGAATTTGTTGGTGTTGCTCGCAATTTGCCTGTTGGTGCTGAGCCCATCGATTATTTTCGTCTGATGATTCTGGAGATTTTCTGTAATGACACTGTCAAGACTCAACCAAATCTCTACGCTGAGCAGAAGCAGGCCGACGCAAGATTCAAGATGGCATCCAGTGACAGACTCACAGTTGAAGAAATAAAATTATTTCTTGCCATTGGGATCATGATGGGCATCCACAAACTCCAAAGACAGAGACTCTACTAGGCCAAGGATGATAGATTGAATGTCCCCAGTGTGTCAAAGCTGACGTCACAGAACCATTATGAGAAGATCTCACAGTATCTGCATCTCGGCAACAGCTGTCACTTCATACCAAGAGGCCAACCTGAGTATGACCCACTGTTCAAGATTTGCCCACTGTTGGTCATTACAACTGAAAATTTCAAGCGCTTTTTCAAGACCAACAGCAGACCTGCCAACCCCCTGAACTCTGAATGAATGGTTTCCAGGCCAAAATGAGTATTTTTACAGCAAAATGAGTACTTTTGCACATCATTTTTTTTCCCTAGGGCCATGTGTTTTGCTTGCTTATGTTGTGTGTGTGTGTGTGTGTGTGTGTGTGTGTGTGTGTGTGTGTGTGTGCATGTGCAATATAATAGTAGTGTGTGTGTGTGTACATGTTGTGTGTGTGTACATGTGCATGCGTGTGTGTGTGTGTGTGTGTGTGTGTGTGTGTGTGTGTGTGTGTGTGTGTTTGTGAGTGTGTGCGCGCATGCATGCATGCACCCATCTGTGTATTTTTGGTGGGGGTGGGGGGGGCGGAGGGGGTACAGGGTGGGATGTGAGTGTAGGTGTGACAGAGAGAGAGAGAGAGAGAGAGAGAGAGAGAGAGAGAGAGAGAGAGGGAGGGAGGTAAGGTAATGCTGCTTATAGCCCAGCCAACCGCAAAGGGCTATATCAGGGCTGTCACCATGTTAAAATCAACTCACATGTCACCATAAAAAAAAAAGAAGTTTAAATGAGAAATTACATCATCTCGTAAGATTTGGAATTTTACTGATCATGACAGACCATGAAAACAATGTCTTTGCTAAGTAGCAGCCAAGAAATTCATACTTGTCGAAATGCATGTAGACCTGTGCCCATCGAACTCACTACTGAACACACGTGTTACTATTTAGTAATAACAGAAAAGCAACTGTAAAAATGTTCGTAATGTTTGGAGTGATTAAACATGCACACTCACTTGATATTTATGAATTCTGGGCACATGGGTACAGAGATCCTCATTTCATAAAAATGCAATCGAACAAGAAAAATGTCAAAATACTCTCCTGCTTCAAATGTAGTATTGATCATGAAACACAAAAATGTTCAAAAAGGTTCACAGCAGCAAAAAAACAAAACATGCAAGTCTTGTCCTACCACTCTTCCTACGTACACAGGAGAGAACACCCTTTCAAAATGGGCACTTCCATGGGGAATGTCGAGTACTAATCTCATCACAAGAGAAAGTTGCTGAAGATTCACATCATCTGTCTTGAGTTTGCCAACATTAAAATCATACCTTTTTATCACATAACAAGAAGAGAGAACTTATTTTTACTTATACCTTTTCATCACGTAAGAAGAGATAACTTATTTTTTACTTATATCACTTCACAGGTTGTCGCCTGATCCCCAACCGGCCCCACACCCCCTCCCCCCCTACTTCGGGCTCCATCTCCTTTAAGGCCTTAAAGGACTGGGACCGGGTAGCCCAGATGGGCATCCTACACACTACTGCTGGGCGCGCCTATCTTGGCATGCTCTTGCAGCGGGTGGAGGTACTCTGGCCGGCGGATGACGGCGCTGTCCCAGTGGCTATGGACTCAGGCTCCGAGACACACTAACAGACGGAATCTCCCTTGTTCAGCGACCCCTTTATGTGACACCTGGTTAACAGGATCTCCATCACCTTTCGGCTGCGGCGGACAGCGCAGCCACGAGCCACTTTAGTTGCCTTTTGGTAGCGAGAGACGCTGTGCTAGCACGGTCGACTCTCTCCTCAGCGCTCAAGGCATCCCTGCGGTGCGTTCCGGGCCAGGACCAGTCGCTCTTTGGCGACTACTCCACCACTGCCATGTCCCAATCTGTCGAGGAACGCAAGCAGGCAGGCAGCGTCCTTTGCGCCTAGGCCTCAGCCACGCCCTTCTAGGCCCTCTGTGCGTTCCTACCCCCCATTCCACCAGGCCCCAGACTTGATCCCAGACAGGCCCCATCTCACACCGCGGAACCTGCCAAGCGCCCACAGAATTCGCCTACGCTAAAACCGAAACCTCACCAACAAAAAATTTTCAGTTCAGCCAACAGTCACGCCCACGCCGGTGACTAGGGGAGCCACCCGGGGAGGACGCAGATCAGGCCCAACCCTTCCATCAAGACCCCTGCCCCCTATCCCCTCCACAAACATCTTTATCGTTCTTCAACGTGAATTTCGCTGGGACGGTTTGACTTGACTTGACTGGGCCCTTTAAGGGGGGCCTTGCCCTTTGATTTTCTGGATAGGTCAAAGGATAGACATTTATTAATGGCGGCGCTTTGCCTTGTACCTTTCGAACGCAGCAGTCATGCGTCCGGCGGTCGGGTAGAGAAGGAAGATCTCGTGTCCCCTCCGCGGGAAGGTCGTCTCCGTCTACCTCAGCTGTCCGTTCTTCCGTGGTAGAACGGTTTGCTCAGGATCGGAATCGACTCGTGGGTCCTCCGGGAATGTGAGCGAACTCTGAACGTTAGAGTGGCTCGACCCGACGGAGTCCTTTCACCATTTTGGGCAATGGAGCCGAGCAAACCGGGGCACACGATCGCAAAGGGGAGACATGACGGTCGATCGAGCAAGGGTTAAGTAAAGTTGATCGGCTGTGCATAGAGGTATAAACATACAAGTTAAAGATACTACCACAGTGATATATTAAACACAGCACAATGATATATAAACACGCGCGAGGGGTGGAGCGAAAATCGCGCGTGTGATGTGACTGGGGACCAAGAAATGAAGGGAAACTCGATCACAGGTCCACAGCACCGTCACCGAAAAGTGCTGAGTAACGCTGCGTGAACGAAGTACAAATGCGATTGCGAAGGGTGATCATGATCGCTACGCACACGTTGAAGAACGATAGATGATGCGATAAATGATGAGCAAATGAGAGTAAACGAAAAATGTAGTAGCCAAGCCACGTGTAGCACAGTGGACTTATTAAGATGAGGCGTCGAGAGAAAGCTCGACCGGCTCAAGAAAGATGGCGGGCCGAGACTGGCCACGTGATCGTCGCACAAGTAGTTGCGTGATCGTAGCACAAGTATCAGCGTGATGGAAAATTAAGAGCACGAGGGCTTAAGGAGAGGCGTGCGAGTCTAGAAAGCCGAAGAACCCGAGGGTGCCAAAGGAAAACGCCAAACCAAACAACCTGGCGATGGTAAAACGCCGATAAACCACGAACCGGGTTACGCGGATAACCACGAACTGGGACAACGACGATCGCGCAAAATAAATCAAATGCTAGAAATGCTAACCCACCGATAACCTCACATGGCAAGCGTACTGAGGGTTTAGCGCAAGCCTCAAGTGAATGAGTCAAGAATGCGAACACAACAATCTTTACACAAAGGCAAAGTATAGGCGAGACAGAGCACAAGACTTATCTTGCTTGGGCGACAGGCTGAAGTAGAATGATGTACAGGAACGAACATCGGCATTTTCCGTTGGCGGAAGCAGGTGGGGCGTCACGTGACTATCTTATGACTGCATTGGCCACAAAAATTTCGGCCTGACAGAGCTGACTGACTGCCGTTGAATGCTAGGGTCTGACATGGTATAGTATACGACGTCAAACTTATTTTTACTTATATCACTTCAAAGTAGACACTTCAAACTGTTTCCATGCCGAATTTCTAAGGAAAATATAAATAATTAAGTAACAAAGTTAATCATTCAGAATAAAAAAAAAGAATTGTCAAAATTCGCCCTGGAACCTGACCTTAAGCCGTGTCGAAGAAGAAAGAGTGCTGTATCGATGCATGATGGCAGAATGCAAGGAAGTAGTGGAACAGCAGCAGATCACATCCCTGGGGCGCCACCAATCCTGTAGCAGGGATGTCACCATCCACTACTCCTTTTGATTTTGCCCAGCAAGTACATTTTTCCCAACAGTCCCTACCAGCCTGGACCCTTATACTTCTTAACCTCTAGGAAAGTGGGGGTACTTTTGGTGTTTGCTGTGAGGGTCTGCCTCATCAACCAAGGGCAGCAATGCTGTAATTCATATCTCCATCATTTTTTTTTATCACCATGGTCTTGGAGAGAGAGATGTGCAGCTCCACTGTGACAACTGTTCTGGACTCTGGTATTTTGCATGGCGGGTGATGACTGGGGGGGCATAGGTCCGCTACTTTGAACTTCATGCCTCCTGGTCATACTAAATTTGCACCTGACTGCAGCTTCGGCCTGCTGAAGAGAAAAGTCAGACAGAGTGAAGCGCACTGCCTTGATGACCTTTCTAAGGTAGTGCGTAACAGCACACCTGTTAAGA
Organism: Conus betulinus; assembly: GCA_016801955.1. Taxonomy (NCBI): domain Eukaryota; kingdom Metazoa; phylum Mollusca; class Gastropoda; order Neogastropoda; family Conidae; genus Conus; species Conus betulinus. The sequence continues at coordinate 668,638 of JADBJO010000416.1, read as the reverse complement.
AGGTAAACATACCTCAGATTGTGGCACAAGAAAATAGAGAAGTTGTGCACGCTTACAACCGGCAAGACTTCTTCAGAAATTCTTTCCGCACCCTCCAAAGGATTAAAAAGATAGGACATTTTCAATTTGCGCATGACAGTCCAGGAGAGGAGTTTCACAGGGAAAACTTTTGCCAACCGAGAGACAGCATTTGTGAAGGTTGACAATGCTGAAGAAGTGTTGCACGACCTGAACGACATGCCAGCTGTCATGATTCACCAGGTCTGACCCGTGAAAGACAGCTCTACCTGTACAAGCACATCCGGCCTTTTGTGTCTGATGATGCAAAGGACATACTTCCTTTGAGAGTGACAGACTGCTCTACCTGTACAAACACATCTGGCCTTTTGTGTCTGACGATGCAAAGGACATACTGATCCCAAATCCTGATGCATGAGCAAATGATTTCTATTGAGAACCTGTTAGCCTGGCAAAGGGTTCTGCTTGTGTACTTTTTTCCTGATGTGTGCAGTGCTGCCTACCGTCCCGGAGTATCCGTATTTGTCCCCCGAAATAATAAAATCATGCAGCCTGTCCCTGAATCCACTTTTTTATTCTATGTCCCGCGGAAAAAAAATCCGGGAGGAAAAAAAAAAAAAAACAAAAAACAAAACCGAAGTCGAGTTCGTTAGCCGATCAACGACTGACCGACTTCGGTCGTGGCCATCCTGACCAAATCCGTCGGAAAGACACGAACATTGCCGAACTGACCAGAGCGCATGTGCATACACCGTCTCCCTAGTTTTGAAAGCGACCGACTTCGGTCGTGGCCATTCTGACCAAATCCGTCGGAGAGACCCGAACATTGCCGAACTGACCCGTGCGAATGCGCATACACCGTCTTCCCGAGTTTTGAAAGTGAGAAAAATGGACGCGAAACAGGGAAAGCGTAAAAATGCTGATGGCGATCTTGACAATGGGGCTTCTCTTAAGAAGAAGAAACGTCAGCAGACATTCCTGTTAAAATATACGGAAACCTGGCCGTTCATCAAGCGTGGCAAGATCGAGACTTACGCGTCTTGTGAAATTTGTGCGTGTGAGTTCTCCATCGGATCTGGAGGTAGGGACGAAATAACCCGTCATGTCGCCACTGAAAAGCACAAGAAGAACAACACAAAAATCCGTGAGAGCGAGAAATTTGTAAACATTAGGGGATTCTTTCAACGCGCTCAGACGTCAACTAGTCAGGAAACATTTGACGTCATAAGAGCTGAAACGATGATGGTTGACCTTGCAACTGAACTGAATTTGCCGATGGCCGCGTTGGACAAGCTAAACAAAGGCATTAAATTGATGTTTCCTGACTCGGACATTGCAAAGAAGTTTCAGTGCGCTAGAAGCAAAGGCACGGCGATTTTGAAAGAAATGCTGCCCAAGTTACCCTTACTCTCGGGGAAAGAATGAAAAGACAGCCTTTTCACAATTTCAACAGATGGAAGCAATGACAAAGGAGGACAGAAACTGTTTCCACTGATTGCGAGGACTGTTGATCCAGACACTATGGAGGTGCGATCAGATGCACTAGCTGTGCCAGTGATTGAAGGATCAGCAAACAGGTTAGTAACTTTTCTTCAAATTTGTTTAGGTATGAGGATTTTTTTGGTTTTTTTAAAGTGAGCAATACTTTAGTTACACACACACACACACACACACACACACACATACACATACAATGATACATACATACATACATACATATATATACATATATATATATATATATATACACATATATACATACATACACGTATACACACATATATAACACATTTAAGCTGTTTTAGCTGCTGTCTCTTTATTTCATTATTCTTCACTTATAATTTCATTTATTTTTACACTTCTTTTTGCACATGTTTGTACTTACAATAAATATGTATTTATTTTTATTTTTAAAGTACATCTGCTGGAGTGTGCTGTTATATTAATGTTTTTCTGAAAGAATAGCCAGTCTGTGGTGTTAATTTAGCCATTTTTGTATATACATCTAAATGGGTGTGTGTACAATTTCTCTCTCTCTCTCTCTCTCTCTCTCTCTCTCTCTCTCTCTCTCTCTCTCTCTCTCTGTGTGATGTAGTGTTTTACCAAAATATATATTAAGCAGTATAAGTTTTTCATCCTACTCCATATATTCCCAACTCAAGTTTCCTCTGGTACAAATGTGCTATATAAAATGTAATGAATTATTAACCTAACGATTAGTGTCATGATAGTGGTGGTACTATACCATACCATATATCATTATACAGCATATGTATTCCCAACTGTATTTTTTCTGGCACAAATGTGCTGTATAATAATGTAATGAATTATGAACCTAATGATTAGTGGTCATGATAGTGGTGGTAGTTGAAGTAGCAGCTGTGGTAGTAGCAATATAGTAAGTTTTTATTTTGTGTTTCATCTGAAGACAAGTGCCACAAATTTTAAGTCATAACCTTCTGCATCTCTCTCTCTCTCTCTCTCCCCCCCCCCCCCCTCTCTCTCTCTCTCTCTCATATTCTGGGATACTGAATTTGGTTTGGGTCTTGGCTGTTTCAGGTGTGAAGATTTTTGACCTCATCAGGAAGGAGTTTGAGGTCCACAGCATTCCATGGGAAAACTGTCTGGCCCTCGGATGTGACAATGCCAATGTCATGGTGGGGACAGACAAAGGGGTCTTTGGCTGCATGCTAAAGGAGCACACGAACTTGTACATTTCAGGCTGTGTGTGCCACCTCATCCACATTTCTGCAGAGAAAGGTAATTTTTTTGTTTTTTTAACCTGCTCTCTCTCTCTCTCTCCTTTTTCCTATGTCTTTCTGTTTTTATTGAATGTGTGTGTGTGTGTATGTGCTCACTCTCACTCTCTCTCTGTTATTATTTGAAAGGTAACTATTTGTTTTAATATGACTCCCCCCCTCCCCCCCATCTCTCCTTTTTTTTTCTGTTTTACTGAGTGTGTATGTGTGTGTGTGTTTCGCAGGTGCAAACTGTTTGCCTCTGGATGTGAGCCGACTTCTTCTTGATGTCTACTACTATCTGGACAAAAGTAGTAAGCGTCAGGCAGCATTCAAATGCATGCAAGTTCTACACAGTTTGAGGGAATCCAAGATTCTAAAACATGTCAGCACAAGGTGGCTCAGTATTGGAAAGTGTCTTTCCAAGACTCCTTGATAACTGGGAGGCCCTTGTATGATTTTTTCAAAGCTGAGGAGGAATCTGCCACCAAATCGGATTTGAAGAAGAAGTCTGGGGATCTGAGGAGAAAGTTCCAGTCTCCAACCAATAAACTCTACTGCATGTTTCTGGCTGATGTGACCAAAGTGTTTGATGAAGTTAACACAAAACCCTTCAGGCTGAGGAGCCAAAGATTCATATATTGAGAAAAAAACCCTGCACGCTTTTCCTGAAATCGTTAATGCTTAGGTTTGTGAAACCATCAGCTATGAAATTCACAGCTGTGACAGAGGTTAACTTCAAGGCAAAATACAACATCTGCCAGAACGTGATATCATCATCGGAGATGAGGCAAGTATGTTTCATTGCTCATGCTGAAAAAAACCACTTGAGGCAAGAAAAATAGAGGAGTTTTACAACAGTGTCCAGGAATTCTATAAGACAAGCTGTTCCTATATAGTTAAGAAACTGCCACTGTCAGATGAACTCCTCCAGCATGCAGAGGTAGTAGATCCCAGGAAGCAAGGGACACCAGTTTTTCTTCTGTGGCCTACTTTCTTAATCGATTCCCAAAGTTGAAACACCCTGATGCTACAGAAACTGAGATCCACCTGGAATTTAAAAGATACCAGTGCATTGCAGATACTAAGAGAGTGGATGAAACCTGGAGAGAAATCAGCAAGCTGAAGGAAGATGGAGAACTTTTGTTTAAATACCTCCCAACAGTGATGCTGACCATCCTCACAGTACCACATTCCTCAGCTCATTGTGAGCGCATCTTTTCAGTTGTGCGGAAAAAACAGACTGATTTTAGAGGCAGTATGGGATGTGTGAGACACTGGAGGCCCTGGTGGTGGCCAAAAGCAGACCTGGATCAGCCCTGGACAGGAACTACAGCCAAAAACAGCTGCAGGATTTGAAGAGTGCCTATTATCGTTCTCTTCAGCCTGCAGTGCAGGACCTCTGAATTGACCAAAAGACATGGTAGAAGTTGTACATAGTGTAAATAAAGGTAAGCTTTCACTTTAATGTTGATGTGGTTGTGATATGTGCTACCGCTGCATGTGTCCCTGGAAATCAGTCTGTGTCCCTGGTTTTGAAAAAGTTTGTCCCTGAAAGAGGCGGAAGGGGGTAGGCAGCCCTGTGTGTGCATTACTGATTATGTTGATCTTCATGTAAGGTCCCCATGCGTATGTGTTTCTGTAAACTACTTCACCACTGCATTCAACAATCAGCTTTGTCAACATCAAACCATGCATTATTACTGAGGTTATTGTGTGAAATTAGGGCTAGATTCTGATAAAGGACCAGACCATCATTTTGTGCAAGACTCTGTGATCATCTCTTGAACAGTTCTAGATCACCTAACTGGTTGTGAGAATAGGGCTGTAACACGGTTCCAGTTGTGGATTACAAAATGTTGGTGCACAGACCGATACACTGAAAAAGAAACTAAGTGATGTTTTCTTGCTGTTTCAGTTTTTTTGTGCATGCCATTGTGTGCAGAATTTTAACTTGCTGCTCAGATTTCATCATCAGAACTTTATGATTCATTGTTTTTGCTCCACCTTCCTTTTCTGCACCCCACCTTTCCTGCATGGAACCCCCCATCCGCCTCATGCCCACTCCCTCCTCTCCTATTGCCACATTTTTTAAAAAACCTTATTTTTACTTATTTCTATTTTTTGTTTCCATATGTTTTTCTTCTTTTCATTTAATTTGTGTGGCAAACTGGTCTGTTTCACAGCCAACTTCCATTTTAATCTTATTTCTGTCATTGTACCAAGTACATGTTTCGGTTTATAGGTTGTTCATTCGAATCTAAGTAACAAAATTTGATTTTCTCAGAAGTTTTTGGTTGCATTTGATACTCATGGTATGACATCTTCCAACATGGTACAAGTTACTTGTATGCCAATCTTCATAAAGTTTGGTTGACACTTAAACACAGTTGCTAGGGTCTTTTGACATGAACCCTTCATTTCACTTTGAAGGGCAATGTCTCAAAAAGGCCACCATCCAACCAACCAATTTTAAATGATTATATCTTCCTACCAAACTGTCCCCTGTTCTTGAAATTAATATCAGAAAGCTCTTTTTCTCCAGTTTTTTTTATAATACTCAAAAAGTTTTAAAAATTTGATGTCCTGTACCCTTTGTGGGAGTGGGTCATATATAACGAATACAGACCAGGTTGAGGAATAACTCGGTGAATTGTGTGAAGCCAACTCAGTAAAGAATTCATAGCCAGATCTGTGAAGCATTTTAACCACATGTATGAAGAATTTTCATACCATCCAACACAAATTCAACGCTTCTATATGAAGATATGAAGCTTCTCAGATGGACTCTCTGGACGCTATAACTGAATCCCATCTGGTTTCAGAATAAAGAACTGTTAGCTGATGTTCTGAAGCCATGACGACAAATCCCACAAGAATGTGTATGAATTTGTGTATTTCTCACACCCCCCTACCAATCCAATCTCAAGTGACAGCAAAATAAACCACCACATCAATCTCCGCATGAAATGTGCTCTGGTAAAGTTTGTAAAGAGGCAAACTTAATTTGTGCGCAACAGATTGCATAATCTGAATTTGTACCCCAGACTCTGGCACCGAGAAGATGGCAAAGAGAGCAAGAAAGAAACAAGAAAAGAGTGCTGACCCATAGCTTCCCTGGAAGACGCCATTTTCAGTGCAGAGGAAGCAGAAGGGATGTCCCGCACTGCCACTAGCTGTCGCAGAAGATCTTTCACGAGGGGTCCTCCTTGCTCGTTGTTCTTCCTCCACTGAATTGCTGCACAAAACGTGAGTGGATGCACTGAAATTTGTCTCCATCATGATCTGTTACTGGTGATGATTGGAACCCCCCCCCCCCCCCCCCCCCCCCCAATCAAACCAAATAACCAATTTCCACAGTGACTTCTGATGTGTTATTTCATACAATTTGAGCAATTCTTACTGGCAACCATACTGGACATGAAACACCTGATATGGAGGAATGAAGGTGAACGGTGTGTCTTTATTCTGTGGGACAGCATGTTTTGATTGTAATTTTCATTTTGTTCAAACTTTGTCTATTAATCTTACAGAGTTGATTCCTCATGTATGAATAAAAAAAAAAAAAAAATGAGCTAGATATAAAAACCTCAGTTTTCTGCACATCAAGGGGATATGCAGCACTGTCACCTCATTCTGTCAAATTTATGTTTAAAATACTTCGTGAGTGATGGATTTACCACACAATGATACCCACATGCATATTTATTTCTGCTTTTGCTTTACAATGATCCCCACATTCGTGTTTCTCTCTCTCCCCTCTCTTTTTTTTAAAAAAAAAACTTAATGTAGATATCACTGCAAACATTGACAGAATGAGGTGAAAGTGCTTCACAGCTACATTAAAAAATGAATACATTAACAGACTCTCTCTCTCTCTCACACACACACACACAGAAAATGAGAGTGTGGAGCAAAAAAAAAAAAAAAAAAAAAAAAAAAAAGTCATTCTCTACTTTTGTATGTGGTTTACTACCCCCCCCCCCCCCCCCCCCCCCAAGCTGAAGCCAGAACAAACTACTATCAACCAGTCTGCATCATTACCATGCTACCTTATCAACATACACACCACGCAACAAATCAGTTCACACACAATACGGAATATAAAAAAAAATGCACTTTAGGAGTGAAGTCAAGTATCCTTTATCTGACCATCAACTGGGAAGCAGACTGCTTCCATCCCACAGACAATCTAACCCAAGACAGAACCACACTTTCACCATGTCTTTTAGGTCCACTCCCTTACCTTGCAGGTTTTCTTTCAGAACAGCAAAAGTGGTGCAGTGCTGTGAAATGTTAAGCACATGAAAGCCTCCAATTTACAACAACAGAGAGACACCTCACAAATCTGCTAGTACTCAGTAATATAAACAGAATATTTAAATGAGCTGGACCCTCAGAAGAATAATTATCACTGCGACCATATTTCGCTTGTTTTTTGAATTACAGCGCCCAATGGTACTCAGCAGCAAACAAATCAATGGCAGCTCACTTCAGGTTAAAGCAGAAGGCTGAACTCTCACTCAAACTGAAGAGAAACAAACTATGAGACAGCAAATTTGATGCCTGTAAAATCCACAGGAGTAAACAGGTTACCTCCTCTGTACCGTTTGTTTTATGCATATGTATCAGCTCTTGTGCTTTTAATGAAACGAGTGAAGATGGCATGAATGCAGGTTGGCACTACTGTTCAACAAGTAAAGTTAGAAGTGTTACGATCATACTTCCTGTTGAAACTTTACAGAAGAAATCTTTCCATCTTCTGACAAACCTGTCAATCACAATTCCACTTGCAGCCATCAAACATACCAGCAGCACAGACCACCAAAATCCTACTTACCTTTAAAAATGTCAAACGCTTGCAAATGCTGCTGACATTTGAGGCAGATGGCCATCATCTGGTAGCCAAGGTCACGACAGTTCATCAGCAGCCTCCTCACCACCAATGGGCACTGCAAGATCACGTCCAGGAGGCTGAGGGTCATCTCTGCATGATGGTTGAAGTATACACGTTCAAGGACCAGGGCTGACAGGTGGGCCAGAGCCAGTTCATCTAGGTCTACACGACTACCTTGAGAGCGCTCTGGACAAACGTCATCACTCACCATTTCATGGGTTTTCACTGGGTTCCACAGTATGTCACACAATAATAAGAAGATAGTTAAATAACTTCAAAATATTTGACAAGAACCTATAATAGGACTGGTCATATTCAATCTGAGCATAACTTTAGTTGTTAGAATTCAATAAATCTGTCCTCTGGTGTCTCACAGAATTATATTCAAAATCTCTCCCTCTGTGTCTTCAGTGTTGATACATCTGTAATACCAACTATCATTCTCAACTCTCTACTCCCTGTTGGCTTGTTGTTGAAGACACAAACACGGCCATACATAAAAGAGGTCAGCCGCTGTTACAAACCGACAATAATTTTAGAGGAGAGAATACAAATGAATTTGCATAACACAAACCAAAAAAGCTTCCTTGGGCACGAGTTGTTCGGAGTAGACAAGATAGTTCTTGTTGTGTGTTTACCCACTTAAAAGAAAACATGAAGAAGCGGTCGATTTGGACACAAGAAACCATGTTAAACTGGAATTTTTGCACTAACCCAATCTGTTGCCCAACTTTGTGAAAAAGAAAAAATATCCAGTAGTTTTCACTGAGGTGAGGAAAAGGGCCATGGAATTGAACTGAATGCAAGTTTTTTCCACTAATATAGCTACCAAAGGTTCCATACAACATTGTAACATTGGTAACTTCAATTTAAAAATGAAAAATAAGTACAACTCCCACCATCACAACTTCCCCAAAATTCTGTGCAGTGAGAGAGAGAGAATTTGTATAGTTCACTTTTGTTGTATGTTTTTTTCTGCACCCTGAGGTACTGCCTTGATGCCCATGCACTATACAACTGCTGTTCCCACTGTCTTTCAACATCATGGCCACAAAGTATCATACTGCATCATCAACACTATCTTTGATGGGGGCCTCTAAATTTGTATCCATTCAACCTTCCAACTGTTTGGAACACTGGTGCTGATTGCAAAAAGTATCCCGATTTAAAAGGGCATTCACACACACCAACTTTTTAGGTTGGCGCCAGAGGGCGTCCAGTCTGAAAAATATCTGGATCAATGCATCGAGTGTTAGGACAACTTTACCACATTCCTGTAAAGTGGAAAACAAAACAAAAATGGCCCTTACCATTGTAGTTTCTACAGAAAAACGACAAATGTACACATGTGCGGGTCAGGTGTACTGTGCGCAAGTAACCAAAGATCAGTGAATTCCCTTGACACTTCCTCCCCTACCCTTGAGTTTCTTTTCACGGTGGGCTGCTTGTTTTGTCCCCCCCCCCCCCCCCCCCCCCCCCCCCCCCATTTATACATTTCACTGAAATCCACAGAAAAGTGGGAGCCCTGTAGGTATAACCTACTTGTAAAGAGATACTGATAATGGTGTGACTGAGTTTCCAGTGCATCCCACATGCAAGAGGAAGCAGGTGTACATAGGCCTCACCTCGCTGTACAATACCATACAACTGATGAAGGAATCTGTCCGTCATGGTCACCACCGCCTTCTGCAGCAACACCTGGGCATAATCCTTCAGTAGGCCTCGGTTAAAGCCTGAGCGTCGGCACAGGTCGAAATACAACTTGGCCAGACCACCCATGTCCTCACGCCGCCCACACTCCTGCAGGTACAGTTAGAAACATAGAGGGTTCATACAGATTTACTGACAACACCCCTCCCCCCCCCAAAAAAAAACAAAAAAAAAAAACAAGGACTTTTCAAGCACTTTTTAAAAAAATTCAAGAACTTACGTCGACAATAATTTTAAGAAGAATTATCATGACATACCGACACAAATTGAATCGTTCACTGTCTCAGTCTAGGATGTTTTTGCTTAGGCAGCAAAGGACCTTGATTCTGTTTCCTCCTGGGACTGCCAGCAACCATTCTTTGTACTCTTCTTTTTCCAGCCAAACTGTGCTAAACAAACACCTATTGGCATGCTGGCTTCTCAATTTCAAGGCCACAGACTATTTATCACATGTGCGTAGGTGCCATGAAGGCTGGTAACTCTGGTGTTCTGACCTATAGCAGACCTCTTCTCAGCAAGCTCGTCGGCCAACTCCAACTTCTTCATTTCATACTTTTTTTTTTTTTTTTTTCAAATAGACTCAAGATTTTACACAGACATTATTCAAGATCACTGGCAGTAACTAAATTTAAGCATTCAACTGCGCTCAATTTGAGATTAGCAACTGTCTTTTGGTCTTTCATGAAGAACATCAAAGACATTGAAACACCTCGCGTCTGTTTTGTAATTTGTATATTCTTTCATTTGGTGGCACAGTAATTCCTTTTTTTTTCGTCACAATGACTGCTAGTCAGGTAACAAACTGCTAGCATTATCATAAATCATTATTCTCCTCTAACACTTTATCAGCTCTATTCAAAACTGACTCTCAAACCCACATGTTTTAAACAAAATTTGCTATTCTCGATTATCTACCTTCAGGATCTGTGGAGCGATTTCTCCTATAGGGAAGGGGGTGGGGGGGTGGGGGTGTGTGTGTGTGTGTGACAGTGGGCAGAAGTTATGGCAATAGTTACGGTGGTAACAGAGGGAGAGGAAGAGTCAAGTGAGGTCAACTGGGTTCAGGGCCAATGCTGAAGCTTTCTTCTTCTGATTATGAAAAACACATTTTCATGTCTCCTATGACATTACATGCGTATAATCACTCACTATCATGCTAGTAATCCAGGCTACAAAATCAACAAATTTTACCCCCCCCCCCCCCCCCCCCCCCCCCCTTAATTTTTAGTGTCAGTGTGTCATTATATTCAACAAAAAATTTGGGGGGGGGGGGGGGGGGGGGGGGGGGAGTTGCCCAATGACTATCCAATGTTAGATATATATTTTTCCTCTGCAGTTTAAACAGTTCAGCTGAACACAACAAAGAATGTAGTCAGCCAAATTCAACTGTTTTGGATTCAGATGTTGCTACCAATTAAGGAAATTTTTTCCCCAGCTGATTCGCTTTCATAATGCAACTAAAATTAATGGAATCAAAGTTCCATTTGTACTGATATTTGAGCTCTCAAAATTTTGTGCACAAATAAAAATGCCCAAAGGTGGAATCACTGCCAAAGGCACCAATGCACATCAACTGGTCTGCAGGTCAACAACATGAATGTCAGTATTCTTTATCTCAATTATAATGGGGAAACCACTTTGGTTACAAGCGACAACAGCTGTACTAGTCTCATGCTTGACATGACTTCAAGTCTATGAATGCCACCTTTTCCGAGTATCTATTCCTGCTCTACACCTAGAAATGATATTAATGATACAAAGTGGGTTCAGTCTAATTTGGGGTTGCAAAAGCTCTACTTTGTAGATTAAATTGATCTCTGCAAACAAGCTATAAAAGTGAGCAATTTTGTTATTCTCAAACCAAAGAAAAAGCTAAAGTTCAAAACACTCTCTCTCTCTCATGAACATAGGCCCAAACATGTGGCAAGCTTAATGGTCTACACACACACTTGTTTTTCTTTTTAATACACATTCCACACCTGAATCTGGTTGGAAAAAAAGCAGTAATCTTGATCGCTGAAATTTGTGGGAACAGTCAGGATTGTGTCTACTTGCGAAGGCAGATTATCTTTCAATTCATCGTTTTCCTGCACATACACAAAAAAGTAAAGCAACTGCATCAGAATACACTGATTCCATCAAAACGCCATACAATAGCAAGATTAATTTGAAAACTATACTGTCTCAAATGACATAACTCCAAGGATTCCTATGGTCTGCAGATACATCACTAAAGTATGCAATCAGACAAAAACAATCCCACCCAGGAACTAAATGGCTTTGATTTTAGCCAGCAAACAGAGCAGAAAACACATTATAAATTGTTTTTTCTGTCTGATCTCAGTTCTGATGCTAACAAAAGTATTCGCAGTGCATGATGTAGGCAGGCTTTTTTTTTTTCATTAGTTTGTCGTACAAAACTTCCACAACATTCATACTTCACTCTGCCATTAAAAAATGTGAAGAGTTATATTTTGCTTTGAAGATAGGAGCTGTTAATGACACAAAAGCATGCCCAACTGACTGACCCTGAATAAACATCAGAAAGAAAAAAAAAAAACATACATGCTTGAAAACAAACATCTAAAGAAGTGATCAGTTCACTAAATCATCAAGACTTGACTTGTGATACCTCATAAAAGATACATCAATTCCTCTCAAAAGCGAATTACACACACACACACACCACCTGCTTATTAGCAATGAGTTTCTGCAAGCGTGAAAGGGATGCTGGCAGCAGGGCCACTGCCATTCGGCCGACCAGTTCCAGATCCAGCATCTGTAAGACCTTCTCCTTTTTGGTGGTCAGCACCCAGTGGTTCAACTTGTTGATGGCACTACGATCCTTGTGCTGCAGGAGCTTCTTGATGGCCTTCTCCAGCATGGGCACAGGCAACCAGAAGCCGGGGAAGGTGTCAAAGTAGTTCAACATCAACCAGAACATCATAGGATCTTCCTCGTCTTCACTGTAAAGTCTGCACACACACACACACACACACCAGGGGATAAAAGAACGCTTGGGTCCACCGACACCACAACCACAAATGACAATGCAGCTTGTTATTTCATTATCAAGAAAGAATTTCAGGTTCAGTTCTCTTGGAGGATTTAAGGACTGTGGCACATCTACTGATATATCTACACACTGTGGGAAAACATAATTTCACAAGTAAATATTCAATTGATTACAAACTCACTTTCAGCTGATTTTTCTTTGCACCGAACATAAATGGCCAAGGTTCCAAGATAAACAGTATAAGAAACGAAAAGACTTCATGACACTCAACAGTCTTCATGCCTCTTGGATATAAGGAAAAAAAGTCAAACTTACCTCATGAAACACATGAAAGCATATGATCTCATGAACGCACACACAAAAAAGGTGTGTGGAGTTGGAGGGGGGAGGGGGGTTCCAATGTACCGATCACAGATCCATGCGAAAAGATGCCAGTTAATAAATACAGATAAAGAGAAATTGGTCAAGCAGTACAAATTAAATAACAAATATATGTACGAGACTGAAAACAGAGAATACGCACTTTTTTTAAAAACACTGATTTATTTGTAGCAATAAGGAATTTTTCTTTATATGTCAACTACCAATGGTAAATCACCATATCTGCACTTCACCGTTGGTTTTAAAGACAGGCAACAATGGGCGCCGCCATGTTTCTCGTAGAAAAGGGAGTCTCGCGAGAACGTGACCTTCCTTCTTCCTGTAGCCATTTACTTCCTTTTTGCAAAAAAAAAACGCGAGTCGATGCGTGCTGTGGTTCTCGAGTTACGAATTTTTAAAGTTTTGAGGTCGAAATGCTGTTTTTCACCATGGCTAACCTTGATTTCTGCCGTTCTATAATGAGATTTAGTGATGGAGATACTGTGTTTTGTAGGATTTACAGCATAAGACTTAGTGAAAGTGCTGGGTAATGAAGCTTAGAGTGACCTAGATTTCGACTGGGATGAGGTTCCAGGTATGATGAACAACAATTCGGAAGAAAGTTTCTGAAGATTTTTTTCCCCCCCCCCCCCCCCCCAGTAAATGGCTCATGTGACATTCTTCAAACTTACGATATAGCAACATATATATTCGAAGGAATTTAAAAAATTATTTTCATGTCATTATTTTCTTTCCTCTTTTTTAAATTAATCTTTTAATTGGGTAACCATGTTCAATTACGGAGTACTACTTACCTTGCCGATGATTTTCGGCGTAACTAAGCTCAGATAAGTGCATACTGAAGAGGTTCCACAAAGTCTATACTTTTTCTTTTTAATCTCTTGCTCATTCTAGGTATCTTGCCTTTCCTTTTTCAAGGATACAGACCTGTTTACCTCAAATTTGAGTACCTGTAGTATCTCAGACAAAAACCTGTAATTTGAAACTAAAAAACCCAAAAAACATACTCTTTATAATCGCAATGCTTTCGCAACTTTTGAAGATTTGGAAGAGCCGGCCATTGGTGCTTAAGACCGCTTCATCGCCATCTTTGACAAGCTAAAAGACACAAGGCACGCTGGGAAACATCTTCTTACTGTCTTTTGACTGAAACGGTAGCAGATGAAACTTCGCGTTTAACAATTTTCTTTCTTTGATTTTTTCCCTGTAATTGTCAAATGCGAAATGGGCTGTATTGAAATGGTGTGTGTTCGCCAAATAGCCTAGCCTTTCTTTCTTTCTGTCAATGTGACTTCGTTTCATAGGCTTAAAGACATCAAAACCAAGTTGCAGATCTGTGGAAATAGCTAAGACCAGCAAAGTAACAAGTCCTGACAACTATGTCTATGGCAAAGTTAGTAACCTTGGACTGGGGGCAAAATCATGCCCGAAAGTACATCAGTCTTTCTTTAAATTTTCCATGGGCAGACAAGCACAGCAGCCTTTGGCTTATATGACTTTGATTTTTTTTTTCCTGTCTGATCTCTCTAACCAGACATAACTCTTTCCCAACATTAGCACAATCAAGTCAGTAAACAAAACGATTTGATCCAAAAATTTTATATCAGTCACAATACACCTGGGCCAAAGTTCTGTCACATGTTCCATACCATTCATTCATGTTTATTTTTTAGACAGGTACATAGTACGTTTTTAGTCTTTCTGAAGACGGTGCTACAGAACCACCATTATCATAGCTTACAATACTTTGGAAGACAGAAGTAAAACCAACCTTAAGAGAGAAAGAACACAATCTGCTGCAGGTTGAATGCTGTGTCGGCGGAGGTACTGAAAGATGTTCTTCAGCTGCCTATCGTACCGTTTGCTCTCTGAACAGCCCAGTCGGATGTAGGCGTTGCACCCTGAAAGCCACATGTTTCAGCAGATACATAGGTCAAATGTTCTATTCTCTATGACACAATACTTTAATCATCTTTTATTTATGAACACTGAGATCACCCTTTCTTAATTGTGCACATTATTAAGAGCTGCCTCCTTCTTGCAGGCAGGGTGAGGAAGAGGGATGGGGGGAGGTGAACTCACCTAGTTCTACCATCACAGAACAGAGGAACGCTTGATCTTCCAGTAACGATGAAACAATTTCTCCAAATACAATACAAATTGCTCTCAATTCCAAATGATCATCATACTTTGGCACAAATTGCATCCTCTTCCAAACATCTTTTTTTGTTTGTTTGTTACTTTTTTTTTTTTTTTAGTCAAGACCTTTGTCTCTAAATCTTTCTCTTTTTTTGGTCAGTTCATCATCTTTATCATATTTTCACTAAACATTTGTACAAAAAAACAGACAAATGATATGTGTAAAACAGACCTGTCTTCTTAACATATTACAAACACAGACACAGCAAATTGGCAAACCGATACAACCAAAATCACAGTAAGCATGAAAATCGCAGAACTTCAAGTAATAACAGGCCCAAGACAATTAAAAAATGTAAAAAGATACAAAGATTATCACATACAAGAAATCATTTTTTAGAGCTGAACTGTAATAAAAAACAAAAGTATAAACATGTCCACTCAAAGGAGCTTTCTTACTGCCAGACAAAATCAAACACAATGTGTACAGCTTTACAATAAATATTTGGTTGCTGAAAAACAGACATGAAAGAAGAGATACACCCAGGCATGCCTACCCCAAAATTTGCTTTCAGGGACACTCTGTAAAATCAGGGACAGAACAGTGTCAAGATAGACGAAACTCCTTTCCTCCTTTGTTGTAGACAAGGCCACTTTTCCGAGAATTCTTTTTTGAAGACACAATCTCGCTTCACAGTCGTTTTCTTCTTCTTTTCACTCCTTTCTGACCCATCCGAAGAGTCAGAATCCGAATCTGTGTCGACATCATGTCTCCTCTTCGACGCCATGCTCTGACGTGAAAGCGACAGGTTTTTTTTTTGCGCGCATGCGTATTACGTCTACTCACTCTAGCAGACAATATTCTTGGCTCAGTTCTGTGCAGCACAATAAGAACGGCTTTTTAACTCCCACTTTTTTTTTTTCCCTGGGATGCCTGATTTTTTTCCCCCCGGGACGCATGTTGCAAATCCAGGATTTCTGGGACAGGGCTTCTAAAATCAACTTTCCAGGACAAATCCCGGATGGTCAGGGTCAGTAGGCATGCCTGTACACCCAAAGGCACCGATTGGATCCAGTGAAGTATTGTCCTCAACAGCCAAACCAAGCAGACAGGAGCAATACTGCACCATCCTTTGCAGTCTGTGCTCTGTCGGCTTAGGCTGCTGAGACTGCTTGAAAAAAACACCTGACGTTACATAACACAGCAATAATTCTGGACATACACTCAAAATCATTCTAAGTGCTATCAGAGTACTCTTACTCAGAATTAAAGAGGCCTTGGTTGCAGACAAAGGTGAAGATCCTCATAAGCTGTGGAACTGCCCCTTCCCGTATGAACAAATGCAGCAGCTGTAACACCAGTCCTCGATTGATCTTCATGAACTCATGCTGGTGAATTTTGCCCACAGTCTCTGTTGCTCTGCAAAAACCAGTCATATACAACCAGTGCGATACACAACACCCAGGAACAAAAAACTGATTGGAAGCCCTATGGATCAAACAAGGTCAGTAGACTGGTCGCAAGAACTAGAGTTGAATTTTCTGTAATAATAAAGTCAGTCTACAAATGACATGGGTAAATGTCACCATTTTTCCCCCCACCACATACCAAGCAAAGTACAGAAATGCTGTTAAACATGAAATCTTTCTGTTTTCCATCAATCTGGTTAACCACAAAATATGTTGAACTTTTTTTTTTCATAATCACACACTCATAAGCATTTTGTAATTTCATAACTATTAATAGCAAAATATTAGCAACTATACATCGTTACCCTTCACTAATAGTAAAACAAGTTTCTGGGTTTTCAAAGTTTCTTTATTACAAAATTATGAATGCATTTATGAGCATGATAATCTTTAATCCTCAGCATAGCTATTTATGAAAAAAAAAAACGATCAGCCAAATTCTTGAAGGGCTGGAGAGAGAGATGTATACATATATCACTGATAATTCTTATGCACAAATATGCACAAAGTCCTGTGTGTCAATAAAACGTACCAAAATTTACTGTCATGCAATGATTTTCTCCTGTGTGCATTACAACTTCAAACACGTTAAAGCATTTTCAACCGATACGCAAAGGTCAAAGTCATTACAAAAAATAAACTTCCCCCGACGTTTTAGAACATTTTAAATTGATTAACAATTTCCACTTGAAACTCATCTCGACTGAAAACCAACAAGAGTCGTCAATAGACTACCTAGTCTATGATTGGACCACACAATCACATGATTCAGCAAGCACGAGTAGCGTGGGCAAAAAAAAAAAAAAAAAAAAATCACATGAAATTCAGCTTTTCAGAATCAAAACACACGTTCACCTGTGGCTTGCAGGTGATAATCCAGCAAGGGAACTAAAGTCGAGTTTATGCCACATGACCGGTTCAGTTAGAGTGTGCACGTGTGCATGCGTGCGCATGCGAGTGTGTTCATGTGTGTGTGTGCAAGTGTTTGTGTGCGGTGTGTGTGCTTCTATAACATTTTCCATTTCCATTTTCTTCCCTTTTTTAAAAAAAATAGAAATAAGATTCATGCCTCCCCCACATATGCAGCATTTGAGCTGGATTTACTTTTATGTTTGGGGATTGAACGACTTCCTTTTTTCTTAGATGGTACAGAGAAGATATGCTAAATTTTGGAATGCAGTTGTCAGCAACAGAGATAAATTAATGGAACATTCACATGATGTAAACAATGAAACCTGCCAAATGAATATGTACTTACAAGTATTTATCAATTTCAGAACAGTTGTGCCAGTTGTAATATGAGACATCCAGACTGTGAGGCCTCGATTCATGGTTCAAATCCACTCAAACCACTTTTAATCAATACTGTATTTGCAACAGTGAACTATGTTGCCCTCTTGAAAAGACAGAGTCAATTTCAGGAGGTAAAGGCAACAGACACAAAGATGGAAACAATCTTTACTGTTTACACATTACGGAAGGAGAGTCAATTCTGAGTGTCCCTACAAGACGGATTCACTATAACTGCATCGGTTTTACACACATAGGTTTGACGTTACAAGGAAGCACCCAAATGTTAATCAGTCAAAAAGAAAACTCTCCTCATCAAAGGAAAAAGTGGTTAAACTGTGATCTGAATAAGTGAATTTCAATAACATGGACACAGAAGATCGGAATTCATTCATTCACTTCCTGTCATTGATGTAACTGACATAGTAAATATTTTGTTTTAAATTTTAAAATGCAATAATACTTACTCCAAAATGTTCTTTTTGTCCAAGAAACGCTTCAGTTCTGTCTCCAGTTCCTTCTGAACACAATGTTGAAATTCAATGAAAAGAAAAACAGAAAGCACTTTTTGCATCATACAGAAAATAAATGCATAATATGACCCTGAACACAATGATCTCTTCAAAAATCCACAAAGTTTATCGATATATGTCATAAATGTTTCCAATTAATTACAATATTTCCAGTTATCATCAGGCATGAGGAAATGACCAGAGATTAAAAATAAATCAATTTAAAGCTGGATCTTTATTCTTGGGGCAAGACCAGTGTGATAGTTTATGGTCAATCAAAATGATCAACTACAAATCAGAAATCACAAGATCTTTAGATACTGTACATCTCTTCAATTTGTTCAATTAATGGACAATACATGTTATTGTTAGTGACTTCAGAACCTGTTGAATATAAAGCTTTCCTGCTCCAACTGAACTGAACAAATTCAAACCTACACATACATTATTTCAATTTTACTGTAAAAAAAAAAAATTCCCTCACATGTATTTCAATATTCTTTTGAACTAATCCTAGTCATTACATGGTAGTAATACTATGATTAAGATAAAAAATGAAAAAAGGCACAAGTTTAAAAATACACATCAACACATTTATGGAGGGTGTAGGAGGAGGGAAACAAGGGGAGAGGTGAAGGGATGAAGCAACAACCAGAAAGAATGAATAAATATGCCGTTTGTATGCTGTATCTGAAGTGAATATGACATACCGTTACCCAGCTTTTTTTTTTTTTTTCTTTCCTTTAGAATTTTTTCTGAACTTCAAAGCAAATATACTCATCAAGTCATTTGCTTGTGAAGCTTTTTTTTCCTTCAGTCTCATTCCAACACTTACACAAATTTCTTCCCGGCTTGGCTGCTGGTTTCTCTGAAAGGCAGTGTGGTTCTTCTGAGGCCCTCTGGACACAGGCTTGCTGCTTCCATGTCCGCCTCTTGTCTGTGGTTGTAACTGACTGCGTTGGCCTGCGTACCTTCTCTGAGGCACACTCCCTGGTTTCTCCATCAGGCCGCCTTTTGCTGGTCTTGGGTCTGATCTTGAACTCTGCTTGTTGTTCTTGTTAGTTTTCAGAGCAGGTAAGCTGGGCTTCTGAAATGTGCTACCATCTCTCACTTTTTCCAGGGATTCTCTCGCAGGAGTGGAAGATGGCTGTGTGTCTTTGACTGGTGGCTTCTGGTCTGGTTGAGAGCTGTCTTTCGCCTTGCACTCTATCTCTCAGTTCCCCCCTTTCTCCTTGTTTTTCTGATCCACTGCCTTGCTTTCGTTTTCATTTCTCTCTCTCGGGAGCCAGGCCTTGAAACTCGCCGTTCAGACCTATCTGATATAGAGATGGACAAGTTTTCCTCTGGTGTTAACTGCAGGTTACCTTCTCCACTCTTTGGTTTGCCAGCTAGACTGCTGGAAGACCTGAAATGAAACAAATACTGAAAGAGACATTTTATTCACAGGGGTTGTGACATCTGCACAGTTTTAAGATTTATCATTTCAATGCTTGTCTTCTCCTGCTGTTCTTTTCCTAGAGCTCTGCAAGTTCTTTTACTATCTTAAGAAAGTTAATGTAAAATATTTACCTGAGTGTTGATATTCACACTTTGGGTCTGAAAAAAACTGTGACACCTGGTGAGAACTGACATGGCTGGAAGAAATGAGTCTGGTTACTTCATTTCAAATATGAAACAGGGCAGACTGTCGACACTCCAGAAAGAGCAACCGATCTTTAGTAACAACTTTTCTTGCCTTTTGTTTGCTTTGTGTACCTATACCGACAATGAATTTGGAGCACAGTCTGTTGGTCACTTCACATTCAAGTTCTCAAATGTTCACTAACTATAACTTGTATAAGCTTGTAAAAAAAAAATCAAACTTTACAGTTGCCACATTAGACTTTACATTCACTACATACATATCAGTTTGCAATGCTCTCTCTTGCAATAAATCATTCACTGTAATCAACGCATTAAAATATCACAAACGTACCGAGATACGCTGAAGTGCACATTCTCACTTACCTAGTCAGAGTTCTACTGGCTGAAAAAATGTCAAATCATTTAAGACTAAATTAAATGGAATTTAGTCAGGAATCATGACCCCTCTTGTTATGCAAAGCTATTATTAAGAGAGATAAAAAAAAAAAAAAAAGGAAACGATGCACAGATGTTTTAGTACTGTCACTGAAGAATTATATTTTCCAAGACAAAACATTAACGGGTTGCCAAAGGGGCATGACATGAATTTTAAGACATCTAAATGCACTATCACCTCCAAACAAAAAGCCGTAACTTGACTCACTTTCTTGGCAGGGAAGATCCTTGACGTCTTTCGCCTTGCTCTTCTTCCCCTTCCAGGAATGTGTCATACTCGTATAAGGACAGAACATCTGTATCTTCATCATCCTCATCTTCATTTACTTCATCCATCTCTTCCATGTCCCAGTCCGTTTCTGAATGAGACGACAATCCTAGGTGCCCAGTAGCCTGGATGCTGGGGAGAATGTCTTTCTTGATAAAGTCGGTGTCTAGCTGCTCAACAATGAGGAGGAGTGACCAAATCTGCTGATACCTGATGTGCCCTGGAAAGAATCAGACTCAATGACCTTTGCAAGGTCACTACTCTCCGCCATCTCAGATGTCATGTCTGACGACCCAACCACAGCTTTCCCAGCTGAGTCAGCATCTTGTTTTGATAATCGGAAGACAAATTGGGAGAACAGACCACAGTGGTCATCCTTTTTGTATCACTGCTGCCTGTGGAAATTAATGGTGAACTTGTGTTTCTTTTAACAGTAACAGACAAGGAACTCATCCGACCCATACTTGATGCACTACTTTTTGCTGATGATTTCACTTCTTGAGAGGCATTCTCAGCTACACTGAGAGGTTTTTCATCCAGCGCCAACCCTTTGACAGTCTTACATGAACCAGGAGACTATTTTGAAGCAGGAGACTTACTTAAGACACGACCAGTCACAGATTCAGTCTGTGCTGTTCTTGGCAGCTTTCTACGATCAGATGCCGACGATGCAGACCTGATGGAGCGTGCTGCTGGAGATGATGTTCTTGCAGGAGACTTTTCACCTGACATGTGTCCTTTCTTTTTCAACTCAAAACCCTCCTCCAATTCTGTTGCCCTGAGCCTGGATGATTTCACAGCGGGTTTCAAAGGGGATGGAACAGCTTTCTGCATCTCCTGGTCCGCTTCATTTTCAACGCTCATGGAATCTCCGGAACCATCTTCATCACTGGCACCTGTAGATAGACATTTTTAAAAAATAATAAAATACTGTATTCTATTCTATTACTGTGAAGAGGTTGGGGTTGAGGATGAAAATGGGGAGAGTGGGGGCAAAAAGGGGGCAAACAGAGGGAAGGGAACAAACTAAATCAAACAGGGTAAAAGTCTATACGCACAGCAGATAAGCACAGCTTCAACTGTTAACTATCATCAGGGGTTGAATGACTCAATAGTAATAAAAATGAGATGCCACTTCTGCAAACGATGGGCGAAGTTCAAATGTGTGTGTGTGTATGTGTAAGGCGGCGCATGCGTGAGCGTGCGCCTGCATGTGTGTGTGTGTGTGTGTGTGTGTGTGTGTGTGTGTGTGAGAAAGACTCAGAGAGAGAGAGAGAGAGAGAGAGAGAGAGAGAGAGAGAGAGAGAGAGAGAGAGAGAGAAGGAAGGAAAGAGGGATAAACTCAAACTGAGAGAGTGGTATCAAAGGAAATTTCAATTGGGGGTAAAATAAGGAATGGGGTTGGGAGCTTATTTCAAACCTTTTCTGTAACTGGAAAATTGAAAAACATTTTACACACACACACACACACACACACACACACAAACAAAACATCATTTATGTATTATACAAAACATAGATCTTCAAGTTCACCCTTTGTATACCTCAGCCAAATTCGATTAAAAAAAGAAATAAATCCAACTTTTTTTCTTCATGCCATTTCTTTGATTTCAAACTCTGAAGAATTTACTTTTGGCCCCTTGACCTGCCGACTTTTGTTAACTGACATTGTACACTTGTAGCCTGCTATCAGTCAATTATTTAAAATGCAGGAGGGTAGGCACAAGTTAAATGACTAGAACAGATACAGTGAGAACTTCAAAAACAGACCCTGGGCAGCAACATCTTCTGACAATGTCAATTTCAGTTTGACTGAATTTTGCTAGGCCTGGTTGTTTCTTTTTTCTCATGAAAAAAGATTAAATCTGTGATGTAGTCCCTACACTCGAAACATTCCTCATTCTTTTAACTGTGACTTCTGACCGCAAACCTACTAAAACGCAGACAGTGACTAGTCACAATGGTCTGACACTGGCTGGTCTATAGTATAGCAGTTCTGGTCAAAAGACCATGCACCATTTACACACTAAATGGTGCCTGCACACCAACAATTTTCGGCCTGCGTTAGATCAAAACTAGAAAATGAAACACAGAAAAAAAGAAACTTGGTAAGAAGAACACAACAGACTTATCAAATAGACTGTGAAAGTCAGTTTCGTTTGTAGTCAAGTATATATTGCCCTAGATAGAACCGAGTGAAGCCAGACACAAAAAAAGCTCTCTCTGATGTCTGGCACACTGAACCCTAAATGAAACATACAAAGAACACCACAGTAGTACTTCAACCACTTCAGCCCTGACACAGTAACTGCAAGTGTAATTTCTCAGCCTGGCATTGTCTGGCTGATCAGTTGTGAGATCAGGATTGCTTTCTTTGCACTGTCTCAAGTAGATAGGCTTACACACATGGCATAATGCTACAAAAGCGTTTTTTTTTTTTGTTGTTGTTTTTTTCCCCCTAACTATTAAATCTTAATTTTTTTGAATTATCGAAAAAAGCTTGGTTCCCTTATAGACACTACAGTTGCCAAACAGATTCTTCATCACTTCATCAATACCTTCTATCTTAACAGGTTGTATTGCTGCATTTGTGATAAAATGCAATTTTTTTTTTTTATTAAACTTGACTGTGCATTGTTCAATATATTTCAATCATTTGCTGTAATCACTTTAATGTACATCATGGTTTTGCATAAATATTTTCAAAATAATTTATGATCGATCAGTATCAGATTTCACCTGAAGTTGCTTCACAATGTTACTTCACTGACTAAAACCAGTGAACATGCTGAAGTAAAAGGGGGGGGAGAAAACTGCCTTAACCATTTTAGTTCTTTACTTAACAACAACACATCACACATCCTTCATTACTGTCTACCAACCACTTCATGTGCTTGAAGTTCATTATAATTTAAAAAAAAAAAAGCTTGTTAGAATCTCACAGCACTGAAACAATGAACACAAAGCAAAACAGAGACCTGTAAAACCATGCAATTTTCATACCTTCACATCCCTCATCCCATCCGTGAGATGTTTCCTGGTTTTTGTTTTGTGTTGCACTGAGAATGTCATCTTCATCTGCACCAGGACTCGTTTCACCAGGAGTTTGGTCTAAGCACAATTCTCCATCCCCAGCAGCATAAGGTAGCTCTTCAAATTCTTCTTTTATTTTTCAGGTCGTTCACTTCCTCAGGGTTTGTTTCGAACAGCTGAGGATCTTCAGATTTCAACCTGACTTCCTCCTTAACATAGGCACACTGGGACGGACCTTTTTCTTGCTCTGATATTTCGATACTTTCCGTTCCCTTTCACCCCTGTCATACTGCATCCTGAATTGGGTTGCTGGTCTTCCAAATGGTGAGGTTTTAAAACCAGAACCTTGGGAAATTCCTTCACAATCCATTTCTACAACCTCTACACCTTTGACAGGCCGGGCTGCTTTCTTGCGCAAAGATGACATGGCTGGAAGATATAAACTGAAAAAAAAAAAAAAAAAAATGAAATCTTGGAACTGGATTCTTCAATTACTACAGATGAAATTAATATCCACTTAAAAATTACCACAACCGATCATCTCTATTTTCATGACCATAACACATTGGAACTGTTATGTCTTTTTTTCTAAATTAATCTACATATTCAAAGAATACAACTTTATAATTCACTGAAAATGAAAATCAATCAACTAAAAAGACATGCCACATGCACTTTAGCCAAAATCTCAAAAATTTCGAAGACTGAAAGAGTATCTCCCTCTGAAACAAATCAAATTAGTTTTTAGCCTACCATTTCACATTCTTAATATTGGTCTATCAGGCTTCACTAGCCAAATAACACTTTTTTTTGTAATATTTTTAAGAAACTGATATTAATCACAATTCACAAATAGAGTTGTAACGTTGGAGTAGGCTGCTGAACTTGACAGCATGTGTGTCAGTGCATGTGCGCGCGCGCGCGCGCGCGCGCGCGCGCGCGCGTGTGTGTGTGTGTGTGTGTGTGTGTGTGAGTGTGTGTGTGTGTGTGTGTGTGTGTGGATGCGTTTGTTCTTTAAAGTGCATTACAAAATGAAATTTTTGCTACAAAACAAGTATTACGTTTTGGCTAAAAACTGTACTGCAACAGAATAACTTGATTACAACTTCTCGACATACTAGGCTTCGCCGTTCTCCGACTTCTCGTGAGGCAGCATCTGATAACAAAAAATTACTCGCCTCAAAAGTTTGTCTTTAAATTTCATGTGGTGGAAGTTCACAATCACAACGTATTTATCTAGATGACGAGGCTTCTACCAGACACATACAACTGATTTAAACCTGCTGATATAGACCAATCCAGTTCTGTTCAAACACTAACAGAGGTGTGCAGCGGCCATCTTTCTTCCAGGCGAGAGAAACTCTTACCAATTTGATACATCTCGCGCAACCGTTTTCAAGCCAACATCTTCATGCACACGCTAACATTTTCATTCATATGTTAATTCACTATTTACGCCCATCAAAACAATGCAAATTTTTTAGCAGAAGAGTACCCAAAAATACCTTACCTTGCATGAGAACTTCGCAAACTTGTCGGCCTTTCCGCGCGCAGGATGTCGTCACGTTTTCTTGTAGGCCTAGGTTAGAGTGACTTCCCTCTTTTCAAAAATGCTGAGGATGCGGAAGCGACATTGCTTATCTGCGGGATACTCCTACTATTTTTTTTTTTTTTTATCTTGAATATAATGCCGCAAGGTGATTAGATGGAAACATTTTAAAGCCATTTCTTTTTCGAACCACCAAACACCCAAAACCAGCAAAACAGTTTCAATGACTTTAACAACTGACGAAAGCAATGGTCTTAATAATGATAATACTATGGAGTAGGAATAGGCCTAGCGCGGGGTGCGAGGAGGGACGCCCGTCCACTCCCGAAAACTTGGGAGGTGGGTGGGGTTGCGAAAATTTCCTTTTGCCCCTCGTCCCTTTCCGCCCGACTGGCTTGTAAAGTACCTGTAAAATAGCAACCACAGTAAGGATCGGGCAAAGGCACAGTTTCGCCGTGCCCTTTGTCTTGACATTCTAGATTGGTGCTCTCTTGGACAGAACAAAAATCTAGTTGTGTTCTGTCATGACCAAGGGAAACACAGCTGATATTGGATGCTGTCTCATGACTTTCAATGGGAAACAGAAAATATCAACTTGAAGTAGATCGCATCTGTGTGGGTCACTACGGCAAAAGAACCTGCAACCTCGGGGTGGGGAGCCAAGAGGTGGGTATTGATGGATCATAGGTGTTCAGACCCTCCCCAACTCCCCCCCCCCCCCCCCCCCACACACACACACCGCCCGCCTCCCATTGTTTGTTTAAGAATGGATACATCTATATCTGCATATCTAGTGAAAAGACATCAGGTAGAGACATCATGTGACCCCCCCCCCCCCCCCCCCCCAAAAAAAAAAAAAAAAAAAAAGGAAAAGAAAAAGATTTACATTACGTTAAATTCAGTATGGGTGGTGAGATAGGGGTGATGAGCCCTCGGACCCCCCCCTTCCCCCCCCCCCCCCCCCCCCCCTTACCAGCGTGATGCCCATGAACCCCACCGTGGTGTAAGCGACCCATGGATCCCGCCACTGTCGGCACT